>JAOXJM010000001.1:195995019-196029046 GCA_026413425.1 Tringa solitaria
TTCCTCCTCATGTTTAGGTGGAACTTCTTATAGTCAAGTTTGTGCCCATTTCCTCGTGTCCTGTCATTGGGCACTGTTGAGAAAAGACCAGCTAGATGATGAAAAATTTAATACAAAAGAGCTGAACATCTCCTGTGGATTCAGTGTTGGTTACATTGTAAAATTCTATATTTTTTTTTCAGGATAATATAGCAACTGTTATATTGTGGGATGGAGGAGGAGTTGAGCTACTGCAACTGTTAAATAATGACAGAAGTAAGCCTAGTTTTTTCCTTAGCCATTGAGTGACCCTTTTTCTGTCTCTGTATCACACCCTACCTCAGTTTAATGGCTGGGGCACTCTCAAGTAAGTGGATATTCTTCTAAAAAATATTAAAGACATAACAATAGGTAAATTTTCACCAGCTTGTGACTTGATCAAGGCTGTTGAGAAGAGAATCTGAAGCAACTTCAAAAGCAGAAGACATATATGACATCTGCTGTGTTAGTATACATGAAGATTCCACAAATTTAATTTCAGGGAAACAAATGATTTGAAGCAGAAATTTGCCTGAAAAGGTGACATGTTTTTGGCAGGTATTCGTATGGATTCTCACGGCTGCATTACTAGAGCGCCACTGTATTTACTTGCCCTGTGTAAAGCTATTTTATAACTGAAATTTCTCTCATGTCATTTTTCTCTGTTCCAAATTTTGCCTGGGCAGAATTTTTGTATCTGCACATTAATTTAGGATTAATTAATCTGATACATTAATCTAGGATTTCCTAACTCTGCTGTACAGATATGGCCAGTGTATGTATACAGACCAATTCCAGAGGACTAGTTAGAATGAGTCCAGGACTTCCAGAAACAACAGGTCTACCACTAATCATGATGTAAATGAGAAGCATATGTAAATCCAGTGTGTCTGGGGTCTGCAAGATGGCTTTGAGCCTGCTGATCAGCTACGGAGTTCGAAGACAGTGAGCATGATAATTTCTGGAAGTGATGGATTTCAGGCTTTTGTACTACACAGTATTATATGCATTATATGCATTTATTTCTTTGTAGGAAATACCACAATGGTAACTCTGGGGACCTACTATTGACAATTGACAGAATTTCTTTCCTTCTGATCCTCTCAACCTTTGACACAGAGAGAAAGCGCACATATATGCTTCTGGATGGTAAGTTTGGAATGCAATAAAATAGTCCTTCAAACTAAAACAAAGCTGTGTAAATTATTGAACAGAGCTTTTAGTAGCATTTACAATTTTTTTGATGATTGTGAGAGAGAAAGGGAAGGGATTCATAATATTGCTTCTTTGAGAATGACATTCTACTGACGGGGGCTTGCAGTTTGGTGTGGTTTTTTTTTCCTATGCGATATGGTAAAAGCAATTAACTGTAAATTTTTAGAATTAAGTATGTAGCATTTATTCATAGTGAGGCAGAATGAGGGTTGGGAGTGCTACTTGTGATTTACCAAAGTAATCTTTATTACATTGCTCTGAATGAACACAATATTTGTAACAGCATTATAAAGTCCATGCAAGAATAAGACCACTTAAAGGAAGCAGAAATCAATCCAGCCTTAAAAATAGGAACAAAATGCAATCCTGGTCTAGCACCTTATGACACAAATTCTTATTCAGTATGAGTTAAAAATGAACTTTAGATTGATTAAAGTTTTAGAAAGATTTACTTGATGCAAACAATATGTGCTATCAAAAGAAAAATCTCCTGGATCTATTCCTGTCTTACCGAAATAAACTTAGTTTGAAGATGCCATGTTAATGTTTAAGAAGGTGCCTTCCTCTCATCACAAGCTTATCTCCAGGGGAAAGGACATCCCTGCTTACAACACTGATAAATGTTGTTCTACCAAGAGTGTTCATTTCCCTCTTGGGTTTGTTTTGTTACCAGTAAACTTTAAGAGTAACTTCCAGGTTTGGTATCTGATAAAATTAACAAAATCTTTTTCCTTAAATGCAAGGGATGTGAAGGGGCATGGAGGAACACAGGTTTTTGTTCTATGTGACTTAGAAACTTATATTTCTATACCAGTTTTTGTTTCTATCCTGCAGTTCGATTTTGGGCCAATAATTCTATTTTAATACTCTGTGCCATAATTTTCCTATTTTAAAATGAGAAAGCAGCTATTTTATGTCTCTGTGACCTGTAGCTGAAAAATGGAACACCATGATAAAAATTGTTTTTGAGGGTGAAGGCAAATTACTACCTGTGTACTTCTCCACTGTGAATTTGCTTAATAGTTGATGACGCTAAGATGCTAGCACCCTTTGTTCCCCTAGTAATTTTCCTACATGTAGGAAAAACATTGAATATTTGAATCCCAAGCTCCAACAGGGAATTGGATGTATAGCATCTACAATAATTTGCTCCATTTAATGCAAGACAGGGATCTTGGCATGTCATTAAATTGTAAGTACCATAATACATTTAAAAGACAAGACAAGATTAGCGTTCTCTTTGCCTGCAAATTGTATATTAAATCTGGTTAGAATTCCTCAACCCTCCAACCTTCATTTATCAATGCTGTGATTTATCATGTACTTTCATACTTTGTTTTGACCAGCAGTTTCTGTATTGGGGATAGCAATGTACGTGCTACTGTCACAGGATTCAGTGGAAATGAAAGCTCTTAACGTGTTCTGAACACACTGCAAAATAAAAGGTGTTTCTGTATGCCACCATCATTGTTGGTAGAAGCAAGAAGTGGTTTATGTTTGTGGAAAAGTACAAGGTGACTTAGTAATTTCCAAATGACAATACCTGGAAAGGGGCAGCTGCTGGAGCTGAATGACCATTCCACTTTAGACAGTTTGTAGCTACATGCCTTGACTGCCACCTCACTGTAAAGATCTGCTGACATATGCCAAAGAAATGGCCAAAGGACTGTCATACTTGGCCCTAAAAACAGTGAAGCTTCTTTTATATGGCAGATGTTAGTTTCATTTTATAGTCATGCTATATTCCTGTCTTTATACTTAATAATACTCAGGTGCTGCTTGCCACCTTGACACTCACTCCTCTTGATGCCCCTGGGATACTGTGCAGTGCAGTTAACAGAGCTTAACTTCAAATTTCTTTTCAACTGTGGTCAGTGCATTAGGGCTGCTACTCTTTAGTGTAATACTAGGGCTGGAGTGAGAGGTGGATCCATGGATTTGTATTAAGAAAATTTATGTCAGAAAATAATTTGATCTCAGAGTAGAAATTCTCAAGAGATCTTTTTTTGATGCTGGATAAATAGGAAGGGATCAGTTTATGGGGAGATCTTGTCTGCCTCTCCTGACGGTTTATAGCAGGAGATGCCTCCTGCCAGGTCTGAAGCCAGGAAGAATCTTGCTGTCTACAGCCAACACAAACACCAGTTCTGAAACATTCTGGACCATTATAAAATAGGTAATATTGGATTTGCCAAAATCAACCAGTAAAAGGATAAAAGTCAGGGAGGAAGATATAGAAGACAGGGCACAGTTTTAGTTGGTGGACTGAAAGGAAAAAACATATTTTGCAAATTTGAAGAGCAGAGAGGGTTAAGTTTTGTCCTTTGCAGTTAAGAAACAATATGGTGCAATGCTGGAAACGTCTGTTCCCCTCTGTTGAGGGACCAGATGGATAACCTCATGTGTTAGTCAGAGAAGTGTGCAACCTGGATCTGTGACACATTATAGGATTATCGTTTGTGTATTTTGTTTTCCTGGCAAAAATCACATACAGCTAAAGTTCAGAGGATGGAAAGAAGGGAACCAGGTACTATGAAACCTTTGACTGAAGGTGCACTTCTTGGGTGCCTTTAACCTTCCTTCTTTTCTGAAATTACTTTCTTCCTCATTACATTGTTTGCCAAACCCTGACCAGACCTTACAGAAACAGCCTTTTAACATGTGGACTTACACCTCCAAACAGATTTGCAATACCTAGAAGCTTTCTTTATAGCATTATCTTATGTCGTTTTCTTAACAAGCAACACCAGCAAAACTAACTTTTTCAGATACCTCATGCAATTCTTCACAGTTACATCCAAATACCCTTCACTGGTTCATAAAGAATTTTATTACTGATACCCTGATCTTTGCTTATGTATGATATTAACTTATCCAAATATTTTCTGCTTTTATTTCTCTATAACTGAAAAATCTTCATTAAGTTCTCTCTACTTGTACATAGTCTGCCATGAAAATATTGATAGTGATATAAAATAAATAATAGCAGTTTTAATAAAACTTTGTAGGATAATTAGAAAGGTCTGTTAAAAGACAATCAGATCAAGGAAATAAAATAAGATCCTATATTACATGGATTTAAAGCTTTGGGATATTTATTAATCAGAATTGATTCAGAACTCATTGTTTCAAGAGAACATTTTAAAACAATTCCTAGATTATAGGTCACTAAATTTTGTTCACTTGTATGACTTAAATATATGTAACTTCACTTTCATTTAGTATTATTTTATTTCATGTAGAAAGCAAGATTTAAAATTTGACTATCGTGAGTTTTTGCAAACCTTATTACAGATGGGATGAATGTTTATGACTGAGCTATAAAGCTCTTCAAGACAAAGTTTACAATAGGATTATTAAAGCCACATTAAAAATAACAGCATGAACAACACTTCTATCATAACAGCCTCATCATAATTCAGTAATCATAGGAAGTCTATAAGTCTATTTTATTCTTATCTTTAACTAAAAATATTTCACAATAAAAACAATAGTCTTGACATTACTAAAGTGAAGTAAGCTAGCATTTAGAAAAAATATTGATATACTGTGTAGACATTACTATTGTACAGAAATAGCACAAGCATAAAACAGTCTCTCAAAAATACAGAAAAGCAAGCATATGGCTTGTAAGAAGAATGATCTGTCACCACTGTTCTCTATTGAGTCTTTTGATGTTTATGTGTTGATCTATGTAGTTAAAAAATAATCATAATGAAAAAAGAAAAAAGGATGCATAAAACTTTATTTTTATTAGCAAAACAATCCTTTTGGCAGTCTACATGGCCCAATGATCCTATTTTAAAAGCAAAGATTGAAAACTTTGGTAACCTGGAAAAACAACAATAGCCTTACATCCTCTAATTTGTTATAATGAGAAATAAAATATGATTACTCACTCAGAATTGGCTGTTGGCACCATCATAATACCAAAATATCAAAACTGTATATTTTTTTTTTCTGGCTGGAGCCAGAAAACCAATGTAAAATGAAATTTATATGGAGAATAAAATAGAAGCTTTTGTATAGTGAGATGCATGACCAAAAATGTAGTGAGGAAAAGGCTGAAGTATGAGAGCTAAATAGGGTAAGTGCATTGTTCACAATGTTACATTAAAAAATTATGTGAAAGAGTGAATGCAAAAGAATTATTTGAAAGGGGGGAGGGGAGGAAGTCAACTTAGAGTTATACGCCAGAAGAAAAAAAGAAGGAAAAAAAGGAAAAAGGAGTGATAAATTTCTGACACTTGCTTTTTCTTGCTTTCCTCTGAAGGCAGGAGTCTGTACTCATTGAGGAGTGTTGCAACTTACAGCTTTTCATGCAAGCTTGGACAAACCAGTCCCATATCATTGTTCAAACTGCAAAAATTTATTCATTTTGAGGCTTTAAAAATGTTATATTTCCATCTACATCTGCTTTTAAAATAACAGTATTAAAATAACTTATGAGGTGACTATAATCCATCAGATGGTCATCACTGGAAGTGCTTCATTACTGAATATCTCATGTGGTGGGGACAGAACTTTAAGTCCTTTTACTTAACAATACCACTAGTTTCATATCTTTTTAATGGGGTGTAAAATGAAGACATCAGAATTCTTCCTTTTAAAAAAGTGCAGGAAAAAAAGAAAAGAACAAATTAACCAGTTGCCTCTAGATGTTTTTGGGAGCAAAGTCAGTAATATTTGAGAGAAAAATAAAATGGCAACCTGCTGTCACAGAAGGCAGTGTCTGAGAGCAGGAAAAACCAGGAATGCTGTGATCTGTGCAAGACTGTCAGATGGGAAAATGATGGCTTCTTCACCAGAACCTACCCAAAGAACAAAGTCATGATCTGTGTTCCCGATTTACATAATAAGCTTAAGTTCTGACAATGAAAGGATGACTTGTTAGAAATCCAGGATCATCCAGACTTCAAACAACAACCTCATTACCAATAAGCTCATTTATTAGTTTTACCAAAAAATTACCTTGTCTTTTTAAATAACAGAAGAGACAAACAGTGAAAATTGTGTAACTTAAAAGCAGATATTAACATACTGCTGGTTAAATTTAGTTTTTTTAATGTAGATATTTTGAATTCTTCCATTCAGCAAGTTTTAAAGGAGATTTTTATTTTTTTAATTATTATTTTATGATTTTAACAGTTCTTAATGTAAATTTTAATCAGGACTTAGCAATTATGTAAATTAAAAAGATGTAGTTCTGTTCTTATGAAAAGTTCAAAAAGTAGAAAATATTAATACTTTGTTATTGCAAGTGGGGTTTTTGTTATTCATTTAAAAAAATAAATGATCCTCTGCCTTATTAGGAAACAAACATTAATTTAAGTGTTCCTAATAAAATTGACATAATTAAATGGGTGGCAGAAATCATATCTGTATACTATATATACAGAAGTATACAAAACATAGATGTAATCCAAACACAAGTTGTTGTACAGATTTGACAATGGATATGGCTATAAAAACAGCGTTTCAACAAAAGTCAGCCAACATAAATATCCAGCACAAATCACAATACAGCACTAATTGCAAATTGAACACTCTGATATACAATACGGTAAATTTTGACTCCTCATACCTCACCAGTAAATCATGGATATATGTAGTGATTTCTTAGCCAATGACTGTTGCTTATTATAAGCAGAACTATCTGATACAAAAAACATAATTTTAAGGTTCATCACTCCTGTATTACTTTGAATTCTTTCGCAAAAACAAAGTCTATTTATAAGTGGCATCAGTAACATAATATTTTCACATATAACTGGACCACCTACAACTTGGGCCAAAATAAAATCCTTCTCAGAGAATTTCTGTCTGTCAAGCAATTAAGATATTTGATTTTAGTTTGGAGACAAAAGCTGCACAGCTCAAATTTATTTAATTCCTACAGCCACAGCGACTGGCAGTTCTAAATAAACACTATTAATAAATCATTAATCTGTAACTAAAGACTAGGTTCTTTCTGCAATATTTGCCAAATGCCTACTTTAGGAAATCGTACTGGAACGTCTGTCATTCTCACATTTACAGCAGAGAGAGAAGATCAAGTCTTTCAGACAACTAAATTAAATCATAAGAAAAACAGAAGCACATTGGGTTTGAGACTGGAATAACTTCTGTGTTATTTACAATAGGAATTCAAAACATCAAATCTCAAAATGCTAAATAAAGAGGAAACAAATTAGTTGCTGATTCAGTTTGGTAATTGAGACCTATGGCAGTGTAACAAGAAAAGATCCTTACAAGCAATCATCAATGAGAGATGGGAACAAAAAATGAAAATAATGAAAATGAATAGGAAATCTGATGCATTTCTACCTCCCACCTCAGCCTCCAGGTTTCAAAAGAGGCCTGAAATGTCATTCATGTAATTATTACCATATCAGGTTGAAAGCAATTTCAACTCAGCTGATTTGATTGTGCATTAATGGCTGTGAAAAGAAGATAAGGAATGTGCATGGTAAAAATAGCTGCCCATTACAATAGCAGCAAATGGGGTGATCTTATTAGATAACCTTAAATTCCTTGATGGTTCATATGTTTTTGTTTTTGGTTTTTTTTTTGTTTATTAAAGGTTAATACCAAATATGAATGTGGAAATAAGCTAATTGAAGCTGTTGCTGTCAACCTTCGCCCTCCTTGTGTGGCTGTTTGAATAGTGACTGACACTTTTTGAGAGAGTTTACTAAATCCCAAGGTGAAGATGATGTAAGGTATCAGTAGCTGTGTTTCTTACCTGTCAGTGATGGTTGTGAAGGACAACACATGGCATACCTTCACTGGAAAATGACAGTTGATTTGTAATCTGTCAGGAACTGAAATTTAATTCCAGCAAAATGAGGAAAACAGAAACTAACCTGTTGGTTACTGCTTCAGCCATAGCCAAGACTCTAAAAGGACCTTGTTGCCAACTATTGTCCTAACAGAAAATTGGTTAGTGTTGCTGACAGGAGAGAGCCTGGAGCCACCAACCTCTGCAGAACAGCTCTTTTCCTTAAATATTTCAGCATTTCAGAGAATCTGTGCTTATTTTTTTTTGTCCTCTCTTGTGTACCTCTTTCAGGATCTTTACTTTATAAAACATAAGACTTGTGTTTTACCCTACAAAAGTTCTCCCTTCATATTTGCTCTCTAAACTACTGCTTACATTTAAGTGGGAATGAATTTGTCACTGCACAATGACACATCAGGCAGTCTCATAGCCCTGTACAAGGGTTGTGGTCTCCCATATTTTGTTTGGACTGGTTTGGCTGTGTACTGCCTCTCCTTCAAATTCACTGGGCCTAAATAGAGACAATTAAAATACTTTGTCAGAATTCCTCTGCAATTATTTATGAATATGTTCTGTTGACTAGCTCAATGAGAGTATCTGGATGTTGGTCAACCAGGAAAAACAGGCAAGAAGGGAAGCAGTTTTAAGATATTGCTCATCTGGCCAGTAAACAGGATCTGTTTAGAGAAAAATCTGCACAAAAAGTCCAGTGACCAATGATGCATGAAGTTCAAAATGACCATAAAGATATTTAAAAAGCCATCTCAGGTTGTAGAGACAGATGTTGAAAGGTTGTCCTGGAAAACCAGACCTCCCGATCAAGCTGGAGTGGTGATCCTCAGGAAGATAAATTATTGCTTTAAAACTCCTCTCCTCTTATGTTTTGTTCCTACTTAGGTAAATAAGAAAAATTGGTGTGGAGGATACAGTACCCCTCAAACTAACTGATTTGTGAAGTTCCTCAACAGGAGTTGCAAATCCTTCCACTATTTCTTAATCAAACCCAGGATGCAAGCAGCCTGTATGTGCTGTGAACTGAAACCCAAGCAGGATATATGATATCGAACAGCATGACTTCAGGGGGTGAGGAGGCAATGTCCAAAAAGAACACGACTATCAAAAGGTTTATCTACATATATGTACAGAAGAAAGAATAATTTCCTTGAATCACTAGAATTGCTTCTTAGTTCTGTCTGACTGTATACTACTCTTGCCACCCTTATTCTTGGCAACAATAATAATAGTAACTGAAAAAAAATTGAAATGCTATCAATTTCATCCTATATTCTGTGATCTGAATAGTGTATAGAAGTAATTTCAATTCTTACTTAATTTGTATAAAATAGCAAAGAGGTATTTCTAAAATATTTCTCTCTCTAAACTAAGGGAGAGAAATAAACACATTCAAAAACCAATTTGTAATCAATAAACATATAAAAACCCCCTTGATGTGAATAATAATACAGACTAAACACCTGTTCTCTTGAACTGCTATTACGTCAGGTAAAAATTAGACAATTGGCACTGCCACAAAGTGTGTTAGAACATGTTTAAAACATTGTGCTCTTAGCTTCATATATAAACTAGCATCTGGAGAAAACCAGCTACTAATCTTGTTTATTTTCCAACTATGATTTTCTGGCAGAATAAAATCTAATTTACTGATTTATCATCACAGTGAATAAATGTGTGTCTGGTAAAATTTTCAATAAAATTGAAACTTTCCTTTCTGTTTTCTGTTTACAAGAATGATACATTTCATTTTGACAAAGAGTCTTTTATCTTGAATAAATTGCTGTCCACAGAAATGGCTGAGCAGGGAATTCATAATTGGCTACTTAGTCAAGTGGGTACTTTGAGTGTGCAGTAAGGACTGTCTGTGAAAATGAAATCCAGTAAAATAATGAAAAAACAAATTAGGTAAGTCACATCTTAATAATCAATGATGTCTAATTATGAAAGAATGTACTTACTTGCCAAGTGCAAAGCACTCCATCTTAACGGTGGTTCCCCTTGCAGCTGTAACTGTGTAAGGAAAATGGACTTCAATTTTTGGTTCATATTCCCCCATCACACCTGGAAAATAAGGAATGTTTAAAATATGAAATATCATCAGGAACCTGCAAAGAGTAAAACCAGTAATTGATGAAGACAATTTGTTTGATCTGATGTGCTTTGCTCAGGTCCACTATGTATTCTAAAATGCTCTTCAGGGTTACCGGGAACATAACAGTGACCTTAAGAAATTTTTTTTTTCTCAAACTTGGGTTAATATTTACATTTTGAAAGATTAAAGCAGACAATTTTTAAAGGGTAAGAATTTTCATAGATGAAGTTTTATCTATTGTCACCAGTGCAGTAACAATTAGAACAAATAAATCAATATACCATGCTCTATTTGATGGAGGACTTGAGTACTGTGTTTAGTTTTGAAACCCCCACTACAAGAAAGACGTGGATATGCGGGACCATGTCCAAAGAAGTGCAACGAAGGTGGTGAGGGGTTTGGAGAATAAGTCTTATGAAAAGAGGCTGAGGGAGCTGGGGTTGTTTAACCTGGGGAAAAGGAGGCTGAGGGGAGACTTTATTGCTCTCTACAACTACCTGAATGGAGGGTGTAGAGAGTTTGGGGTCAGTCTCTTCTCCAAAGTAACAGGCAATAGGACGAGAGGAAATGGCCTCATGTTGTTCCAGGAGAGGTTTAGATTGGATATTAGGAAAAATTTCTTCACTGAAAGGGTTATTAAGCATTGGAACAGGCTGCCCAGGGAAGTGGTTGAGTTGCCATTCCTGGAAATCATTAGATGACATGTAGATGTGGTGCTTTGAGACAGGGTTTAGTGATAACTTGCTAGTGCTAGGTTAAAGGTGAGACTCGATCTTCCAACCTTAACAATTCCATGATTTTATGATTCTAAGCTCAGCAAGAAAAGCTCAAATGATGTAAAAGCATTTGTGTATGCATATATAAATACAGAAATGGATACACATATAAAGTTCAGTGACTTCATTCTCAGTAGCCCTTTTAATTTGGGAGATGATTAATTATATTAGGACAACACACTTAGTACTGTAAGACACAACTAGAAAAGCATTCAGGAGTGTGGAAAAATATAAACATTGAAATCAGTAGAGTTATCTGGAATTTTCTATGGAGTGACTGACAGCCTTGGAGAATCACAGGAGTTTAGGAAATTACAAATGAGCAGGGAAGAAAGACAGGTTTTATAAGGTGAAGTGAGAGATTTGTATTTGATGTGACAGAGGAAATGACATAATCAGTATGGCAGGAGAAGAGTACGACTATAATAGCCATGTTTGGTTAGACAGAAAGTGGGCTACTGGGGTAAGTGATACTCAGGAACTAAAAGATATATTAAACAAAGTAAGACTTGTTCAGATTTTTAGATGAGGAAAACTGAAATCTGACTTGTGGACACAGTATCAACAAGACAAGTCTAGTCTAAATCTTTAAAAATCAATCAAAAGTCTCCATAGAATGCTACAGCAAGCAAATAGGAAGAAGAGAGGAAAAGAAATATGCAAGAAAGAGAAAAGAAAGGAGCATAAGGAGGAACATCAAAATATAGGAAAATGAGATCTGCAGCTGAGAGAAAACCAGCTGGCAGATGGAGAAACAAACCACAACCTATTAGAGCAAAACAATAATAGAAAAGGATGAAATGGTAAAATATATACTTCCAGCCCTTCAAATGTTCCTCATGGGACTCAGGATCTTCCAGTGGGGCTGTGTTCTCTTCCTGCTGCTGTCCCACAGCATCCTGTGGTGGGTTTTTTTGTGAGGTAGTCTAAGCATATATGCATTTAAACATGTCTTTGAGGGATTAAAGTTAGTCAGAAAATCTAAATGTTTCTGATATGTGAATCAAATAGGAGAAGCAGAAAGCATAAAACGCTTTTAATTCAAACAATGTAATTCCATAAATAATATGGATTTAAAAGCAGATTTATTTTTTAAAAAATAAATTTGCCTTATATGAAAAGGCAAATCCTCAACCAGTTTTGTCATTAAAACTTTAAAGGTATTTTTGGTTTTGTATAAAAAGGGAAAAAATGTTTGTATCCTGGGTATTAAAATAAAGTCAAAGCACCAACTAAATTGAAGCCAATTAAAGTTTTTCCTAGCCTAGACTGAAATAATTCCTGGCCTGATTTGTCATAAAAATATATTCCCACTGGCTTCTACTGTCAATAAATTTCATATTTTAATTACATTCCTTGTGGATTCTTTTATTGTTTTCTGGCTTTTTGTGTGTGAGTGTGATTATGAATACAAGTTGCTGATTCATCTCAGTTAAGTCATCCATGATTTTTTATCTGTAATACCCTTTTTAGTTGTGTCTTTTACCGGCTGAAAAATCCCAGACTATTAATCCTTCCTTACAGTCAACCTTTAATATACTTGCAATCATTCCTAGTGTCTATGTTGCACCATTTCAAGTTCCATTCTAACATTTTGAGATGGAAAATGAGAACAGCACAGCAATACTGGAGCTGTAGATCTTTCTATTGCAGTTTTTTTTAACTTGTGGGGGGTTTTGGTGTGGTTTTTTGTTTGGTTTTTTTATTCCCTATTGCTTTCCTCAAGATTTATATAAATTTGTACTCGGTGACATTATTTATCGCCTATCCAGTCTATTATCACAATATTCTTTTGCAGCTCTTCACAATTAGCCTTAATTTTAACTATCCTTAATAATTTTAATATCAACAAGGTTTTTGTCTCCCTGTTCATTTGTTTTCCAGATCATTTATACGTTGAATTGTGAAGTCCCAGAAAAGTGTTCTATGGCTTCACTGACAATCTCACAGTTGTTCAAACTGTTTAAATTCTCCTACAACAGCTGGAATTTTTTGTATGTTGTTAATTCAAAATACGGTTGTCCTTCAACCTCTCTCAGAATTTAATTTCTTTGACAGCCTTTGATGAGCAACCTTGTCAAGAGCTATTTGAACTGAAAACACTCAGTGTTACCTTCAACTACACATATTCTCCCTTACTCTTCAGGAAAGTTGCATATAGATTGAAGTATGAATCATGGAGAATCATAGAATGGTTAGAGTTGTGAGGGACCTTAAAGATCACCTAGTTCCAACACCCCTGCCATAGGCAGGGACACCTTCCACTAAACCAAGTTTCTCAAAGCCCTATCCAACTTCACCTTGCACACTTCTAGGGATGAGGCATCCCCAACTTCTCTGGGCAACGTGTTCCAGTGCTTCGCCATCCTCCCAGAAAAGAATTTCTTCCAAATATCTAACTCATATCTCCCCTCCCCATCTCTCCTGTAGGCTCCCTTTAGGAACTGGAAGGCTGCTGTAAATTTTTCCTGGAGCCTTTTCTTCTCCAGGCTGAACAATCCCAACTTTCTTAACCTGTCCTCATAGGAGAGGTGTTCCAGCCCTCTGAACATCTTCGTGACCCTCCACTGGACTCGCTCAAACAGGTCCATGTCCTTCCTATGTTGAGGGCCCCAGAGCTGGATGTAGTACTCCAGGTGGGGTCTCATGAAAGCAGAATAGAAGTGTAGAATCCCCTCCATCAATCTGCTGGCTATGTTTCTTTTGATACAGCCCAGGATACAGTTGGCTTTCTGGGTTGTGAGCACACATTGCCAGCTCATGCTGAGCTTCTCATCAATGAAAGACTTCCCTCCTTAACAGCTCTGTTCATTGTATATGACTGCATGGTAAGACTGCTGTATGGTAACGTGATAAACACAGTTGTATTAATTGTACTTTTCCATGTCTGTAGGGCCTTAGGTATTCCTAGGAGTCCATTTCTTAAAAAAGACCCCATCCTTTCTATGAATACTTCTTCTAGGCCTGAGGCCCGCTGAAGGAAAACAGTACATTCCGGTTCCTTCTGTATATGAGTTTGGCCTTTGAAATTTGTTAGTATTTGTAATGAAACTTTTCTTCTAAAATTTCTTCTATTGAAACTTCAACTTCCAGAGCTTCAGTCTTGATAGGAGAACCTCCCTAAGTTCCCTTCTAGTGAACACTACTGAAAATAGTCATTGAGGTTTTATGATGCAGCCTTATACACCTGAGGTGTAATCTCTGGCATCTGTTGATTGCGTATACATGCTTACAGGTTTTGTGATTCAATGAATTTTTAAAAGGGTTTTTTTGCTTTTGTGTAAAACTTTGTTCCCGAAAATTATTGTGATGTATTGTCATATACTATTAAATATTTGCCTTCTTTAACCCTCAAAAAACACAACTTAAAATAGGATTATATTATTCTTGCCTTTAAAATCATACAGTACTTATGAATATATCTGAGGGACAATTTTATCTTTCAGATTTTATGTTTTTAACTTCTTTAACTATCTTTAGTAGGTGCAATCTGTACAAGTATTGAATGCTCTTTGTGAGTCATGTCATCATTTCATATTCCTAATGAAACATGGATCTACTAATGCTTTTACTACATCCTCTTCTTCTGGGTTAGTAGCAAGCAACATGCCTGCAGCAACTGGCAGAAAGATGTAGAAAAATTACTGAGCAATTGCCTGGTGTCCCTATGAAAATTAGGAAACAAAAGTCTATTATTGCAAAGGGATAATTTTCATTCTTATTATTTATGATCTTTGAGACCAAGGAGGCCATTACAGTTGCATAGTCATCAAGGGAATTATCAAGGCCTTACCTTCCCACATTACACTGTAATTGCTTTGCTATGGCTGTTGTACCTCCAGGGTCTTTATCTTTCCCAGTTTCTGTTTTGGTCACTATGTGCCAGTAGTGGTAAAACAACTACCATCTGTATTTTCATCCATATTTTTGTTCATTTGTATCAGGTGCTAAAAAGAAACTGAACTTTTAAGAAACATCGAGGCCTTGAGTTATGTGCATTATAATCAATCTCTCACAGACCTATATACATGACTTTCTTTTAGAGCTTTGGTTAAGGCCATAAAAAATCTCTCAGTCATTTTTTTATTTCCAGTTATCAAACATGAAATATATCAATAAATAAAATTGATCAGCACAGAATAAAAACGTAATATATGATTTTCAAACAGGTAACTAATCACAGAGTTCACATGGTCTGAGAACTGGGAGGGAATAGGGAGCCAATCACAATGTTCCTGCGCTCTGCCCTCCCATGAAAATTCCTCCTGTTGAAGAATCTTTTACCTTCCCAGATATGACCTCCATGATTCACTCTTTCTTAGGCCAATTAGTTAGTTTACTACACTCTCTGCTTCACAAGCTGTGCCTTTCAGCTGAGTTCAGATCTGAGTATGAAAGTGCTGAGTTTGTGAACAGTATGAAACAAGTCATCTCACCTTACATTTTCCAGCATCTGAATACTTGCCCTTTCAGTGTGAAAAGTTGAACTGAGATGAAAAACTAATAAACCTTCTGTTATGTCTCTGATTACTGAAAAAGGCACCAATTCAAGTGACTGAACATATTCCAGGACTAAGCTTGATTTTTTAAGAATTAAGGCTTCTTAGTCACATGGGCAGAAATGGAGCTCAATATTTATAGAAGAGATTATTTCTCTATTCCTTCCTTCACATATTTTGTTACAACAATGCAATTAACACAGAACAATTAGTACAGAATCTCCAATTTAGATAAGGAAAAATCCTCATAAAATCATGTTTAATTTTAATAAATGGTTTCATTTAACAAGTTGTTCCTCTGACTTGGCTGCAAATCTGTGACTTAAGTTGACTCCACTACCCAAAATGTCTTATGAACCCTCAGCTACACTGTTGTCTGCATTTTAGTTTTCCATCAAAAAAGAGACGGCACAATTCACTAAATCATTATAATGTGATAAACACTGATTGTGAGGTGCTCACATACCGCAGAAATAGATGTAATAGAATTTCAAACATTTACAGATATTACTGCACCTAAAACTGTTTACATTATCCCCTGCGGGACACTTAAGGAAAATGGAAAATGTTTCTGATTGTCAGTCCTTTCAGTCCTACAGGCAGGATATCAGTCATTATCTCTGTGAAAAGGACTGTACTACTTCTTAATTTAGCGTGCCACTCCATGACTTTTACAACTTTAAATGAAGAGTGTAGAAAAATTGTGAATCTATGACTGTATCCACACAAGAACACTTGTTGCCTTCATGGCAAAAAAAAAAAAAATCAGACCACTGAGAAATCTTGACACATCTTACTCCAACTGTGTAGATGTTAATGCTTCTGTTCCATTAGGCTTCTCCAGATATTAAATACACTCTTGAATCTCCCAGAACATAAGCTTCCATGATAGCTCCTTAAACCTTTTCTGCTAAAATGATTTGGGTTTGTTTCAAACTGTTCAAACAATAGCTCTTTAACTTACTTCAGAAACCAATTTTGAATGGAACAAGTTAAATATAAGATTTCTGGCTAAACATCACCACAGAGTACTAGGGAGAAAATGAAAGCCAAAGATTTCATATACTCATGAGAAAGATAAAGCACAGATTTATACTTCCCATTATTTTATTAGCAAAAGATACAATCCCAGCTCAGTGTTTGCCAGTGAGAGCTTTGAGTGAAGTCCCTAGTCTTAATCAGATGGTGTTGAAATGTTAATCTGGTTGTTTTACAGACTGAATAGTACTCTAATCACAAAATTACTGAGGATTCTTATTGGTTTGGATATTCCTCTCAAGCTCTGGGAAATCTAAGGAGTGGTGAACTTGTCTTAATTTTCTTATAATTTTGAAGATCAGAAATTGAGTTTCCTACCACATTGTAATGATGATCTGTTGTGTGAATATGTATCCAATCCCATGAAAACTTTCACTAAGAAACTATGGCAGGAATATTTGTGTATAATTTCTTCTACCAATAATCTGTGATGAAAGCTAAGGCTGTCTATAATGTGGGTCTTTTTGTAACAAATGAATATTTAGCATTTTTCCTGAAGACCTGCACCATTAAATGTCCCCAAATATTTATTTGGAAGACAGAGCCCTGAATACATGCATTTACAATGACAATAAATTCACAGCACAAACAGAATTAATTCAAATATAATGATGATACGTATCATTACTGCCTGACTGCAGCAAAAATTGTCAATGCATTGGAAAGAATTTACTGACTTACCTGCCATTAATCTTATTAAAAATGGAGGGCCCAGTGCCTGATGTAAGCCTCTAGAAATTTATTCTGGTAATGGTTGTTTTATCATAACTGTCCACAATAGTCCTTCCATTTGGAGATCTCTTAGACAAGTTTTAAGGTATAAATTTATCCTTTGAGAAGCCCTAAAAATGCTCACATGAAATTGCATTCTGTAATGCACTGAACAATAAAGTACCAACAATGTTTTCATATGTTACTCAGAGAGAAAATCCTATCACACATCACTGGATGGAAAGAAGTATTTATTAGAATCTCTCCTAATATCAAAGAAAATTTAGTAATTCTGTTTCTGGGAAAAATTATCTTAATGAACACAGGACAAGAAGGGAAAAAATTCTTTAGTTTACAGCTAGGGGGTAATATGTTCATGTATTTCTAATTATGGAGATCTAAACATAGAAAAAGGTCACATTTGACCAAAACAAATTGTTTAGCTAAAGCTTAAACAAAACTTTCTTCTTCCCATGTTAATATCCGTCCTTATAGTATACTCTGTTTCATTAGTCAAGCCATTACTCTCTGAACTGTGCCTGGAAAGCACTTTCTAGGAATAGGATTCCTATCTTGGAATAGTTTAAAAATTAGTTATTTATAACTAATAAATTTCATGTAGGTATGTCATACATGCACAAGACCTTTCTACCTCTCCTAAACAGCAAATACAACTAAAAGCTCTTCATTTTCAATTGTAAGTGGGAGTGTTATGACTGAAGTAAAAGGAATTGGGGCCAAACCCTAAGGACACAAAAGCAATGAGGTAATCTCAGAATAAGCAATGAGGGGAGCAGTGGTATTTTCTCTAGTTGTTCAAATGAGAGGCCAAAATTTCCAGTCTACAGTTTGGGCTGCAGAGATCTCTGTTTACCTATGTTTGGAAACATCAAGCAGTAACTATGACCAAGATTACTGTCTCTCCCCATGCAGCGAAGTCTCTAGTGAGTCATAATGTAGAATTCCATCATAACTTAAATCCATCCAATTTCTCACATACATGTAATTTAGCATCAAGGTTCTTCTGCTAACCCCAGCACATCTGGCATTGGATGAAACCAAACTTAATCCTTTGGACATTTAAAGATGAGTGAGGGCATCTCAATGGCTTGTATAGAACATTCTGGCATGATTTTTCACATATAGTTGTATGGAAACATGATAACCTGAACATTTTCACTGCCAATGTATTTAGATAATTTTTCTGAGCAGCCATATACATAAAGAAAAATCAGGACTCCAGTAGACTAGACAACGTGCTGTCTTGCTTGAGACGTCTAAGAATACAAGTCAACAAAAAGCCACAAGAACTATCTTTGCTTTTTTTATTCCACATTTTTAGAACAGGAGATTGGACTGAATTTGGCACAAGAAATCTATGGCAGGTTTAGATTAGATATCTCTGGCCAGTGTTTATAGTTCCTCCTCTCAAATTGCCTGCTGTTCACCCAGGTCAGGCTTAAAACAACTATTCAGAAACCTGGAAAATTTTATATAATCTAAATCATTAGGAGAAGGATCTAATTTTCACAGCGTTTCTAATTATCTTCCTGATGGCATGTTCACAGTTCTCAAAGACTCTAATTTCTCTTACAGTAAATGGCATAACTGTTTGTACTTCAAATATGACTTTACTCTCCAGTTTTCTTGCAACCTGCACTGTTTTTTTACAGGATGAAAACAAAATTTCCCCTTTCCAGTTCGGTACTGAAAGTGTCAAAATTGTTGCGGTGTCCAGAGAGCAATTTTTAATTTGATTCTTTGATTCAAAGTAGTTTTGCTCTAATATTCATTATTATCTAGTTAACTGGAAAGAGTTTCATAAAAGGGAAATGTTTTTTTTGTTGGGACTCCCTATGTAACCATACACATACAAGTACCTATTATTTTCTCAATAAGAAAGATCAAACTAACTCTAACATTTCTCAACAGCTATTGTTTTATACCCAACAGCAAGAAATCATCCTTGTTATCAACTTACTGTAGTCCTAACCTCAAGCAAAATTCCTGCTGTTCACAATTAAATTATTTCACTATGTTGATAAGAACACCAAACTGACAAGTCTTTCTTATTTGAAAATGACGCCATATCCTATGATTGCTAAGTGAGCAGTAACCCGTGAATTTGTATCTCAAATCCTGAGACAGTAAGATACATAACATTAGGTATAAACATTCTGAATAACGTGAAACCATTCGCCACTCTAACGGTTATTTTCACTACCAGTTTGCAGAAATTTTGTCACCATTAACTAAAATATTGCCAACACACTTCTGCCTGAAATCTTAATAGCTACAGCCTGAGGCAACATCATTCCTAATCCCGAGTTGAATTTAGAAGTATAGTTTTTCTCCAATTCATTTACTTTATGCTTTTTACACTTGGTATATGGACAAGTTAACTCTTTCTTCATGTAATACTTTCATAAATCATCAGAAGCAAAACAAAAAAAACCATGAGTGCAGATATGTAAGATGATATGTCTAAAAACTTAAATTACGTTAGCTAATTAGAAAAAGCAACAACTTAATTTCCAGCAGATAGTGATTCTATAAAGTAGTGGAAAAACAGCAATTAAAAGTCCTTAAATGATGTTGTCTTAACAGAGCTCCAAGTAGACTAAATTCAAAGGAAACTGTTTCACAGTGTAAGAGTTCTTGTTCTACATTAAAGGCTGGAACCTAATCTTTTCCAAACCTTTCCCAGTTTTCCTCCTGAAATACTCTCCTGCTTTCAACGCTTTTATATTGTCAAAACACCATCCCAGGATGTTTTCTCTAAACCCTTTTTAGACTAAATCTTTTACAGATATTGTTTTTAAACTCATGTGTGCTGTTTGATAATACATTTGAACCATGATACAATGCATATAAAACACTCTGTAAAGGGTTATTGTACAAGAACTCTCCATAAAACTTCGTGCCTTTCTATAGATTTTCACTGAGAATTTTAGGTGGAATGATCGCTGACTGTAACGGATTTTCTAAATGGAAAGAATCATTACTGTTTGGGGAAAAAAACCCCAAACCAACAACAAAACAAGCAACCTGCCACTGTCTTATTATATGAATTTCCTTGTTTTCTTTTATTAATTAAAGTAAGATTACACTGGATATTTTTTTTTATCCTGACTTTTACCCTATTACTTTTTGCAACCTTGCAGTGGGATTTATGCACGTGTCAAAGAAACAGACAAATAGTATTTCTTCAAAATACCTGTAACCCATGAACCCATGAAAACTCTGTTTTCATTAGTGAAAATCAGAAATGAGAAGTCTTTTATTTTCAGTTTCATCATGACCCACCATTAAAATATCTCACTAAAATTTTAGGGGAGAAATATGTTTGCTACAGGAATAATGGCTGTCCAGGGACATTGCCATTTTATCAGCCTTCCCCTGGAGCCGACCTTGTGTACTTTGATGTCTCTGTCAGTGCTATCAGTCTTTGTATATTCCTAGAGATCAAACTTGATTTTACCCAGACAGTTTGGCTCTGCCTTATAAAAATCAAAGTAGGATTATTTCAGGTTTGATTTTTGTCCTGGAGCATTAGGAGGAGTTCCCATAGATTCCAGCCAGTCTTTCACAGTTTTTATGAGCTTGCACAATTCAAATATGAGATGTGACTGGGCACTTAAAAATATAAATTAATGATCTTGCAATATAACCCACACAAAAGAGGCAGCCTACAAGGTCGGAAACTCTTCTAGAATTCAGCTTCATATGAATAAATACATTAGAAGACAGACTAGTAATGCAAGCGAAAAAAAGAAAATCTGTGCATTTCTGGAAGGGAAAAACTGACAGATCATAAAAAAACAGATCACTGACAGACCATGTCAACCTCATGAAGTTCAACAAGGCCAAGTGCAATGTCCTGCATCTGGGTCAGGGCAATCCCAAGCACAAATACAGGCAGAGAATGGCTTGAGACCAGCCCTGAGGAGAAGGACTTGGGGGTGTTTGTGGATAAGAAACTCACCATGAGTCAGCAATGTACACTGGCAGCCCAGACAGCCAACTGCATCCTGGGCTGCATCAAAAGAAGTGTGGCCAGCAGGTCATGGGAGGGGATTCTGCCCCTCTACTATGCTCTGGTGAGATCCCACCTGGAGTACTGCATCAAGCTTTGGAGTCATCAGCACAGGAAGGACATGGACCAGTTGGAATGGGTCCAGTGAAGGGCCATGAAGATGGTAATGGGGCTGGAGCACCTCTTTTATGAAGACGGGCTGAGAGAGTTCAGGTTTTTCAACCTGGAGAAGGGAAGGCTCCGGGAAAAAATTACAGCAGCCTTCCAATTCCTAAAGGCGGCCTATATGAGAGATATGGAAGGACTCTATCAGGGAGTATAGTGATAAGATGCGGGGTAATGGTTTCAAACTGAGAGGATAGATTTAGATGAGATATTAGGAAAAAGTTTTTCACTATGGGGGTGCTGAGGCACTGGAACAGGTTGCCCAAAGAAGCTATGGATGCCCCATCCCTGGAAGTGTTCAAGGCCAGGCTGGATGGGGCTTCGAGCAACCTGGTCTAGTGCAAGGTGCCCCCCATGGCAGTGGGGGTTGAAACTTGATGATCTTTAAGGTCCCTTCCAACCTAAACCATTCTATGGTTCTACGATAAACATTAGGGTTAATCTTTAAGCAATTTTTTTAATACTAATTATCAGTTAATTAACAACTATCAGCTTTCTTCAGGGATGGAAATAGTCTATGTCTGTTCAACTGCTGATTTTGTATATTTATTATTTATTATCTTACTATCCTACACTGGTCCTTTTTATTGCTTAATTTCTAACATTGGGGAAATTATTATTACTTCTTCCAAACTTTTCTTAATGCTGGGAATGAGATCTTTAGATAACCCAGTGATGTTCAAGCAACATATCCCAGAGTTCAGTCTGAAATAAACACATGCATAACATGCTCTATTATGGAAAAGTAGAAATTAATATCCTTAATACCTTGATACCACATGTTCTATTATTATGTGAGACTATTAATCACGTAGAATTAGAATAGATAAGATTCAGTTCATAGAACCAGGATGATACCAAAAAAAACCCAACAAACCCCGAAGGCAAGGTCCGCATCCAGTTACGTGAGAATAATCTGGTCAGATACACCGTCCTCTGTTGAGGTATAAACTAATTTGTTCTAATGGAACTCAGTAGAAAGTGTCCTCTGGTGTCTGAAATTGTACAGGTATTTTTCTGGAAATTTCATCATAGCAAATCCACTAGGCAGTAGCTCTTCAGAGATAAAATAAAGAATTACTTAATTCTCTCCTCTACAGTAATACTGTTAAAGTTAACATCTTTTCAAGAGAGATAAAAAAGATAAAAAAGGAAAAAAAATCTGGAATGAAAATGTGTGAACTTGAAATAACTGCCTTATGGTATCAAGCATCAAGTGTTTTATACTCCCTGTGTTTCTATTTCTTAAATTTGAAAAGTCTTTCTCTTGTTTTTATTAGTCAAGATAATTTACTGCTCCCAATGAGCACCCAAGCCTGCAAAGATCCATTTTAACAACCCTGTTTATTATTTGTAAACAGTTATTAAATAATCCCTCAAAGTTTCTAATGCGTTATAAAGTCAGTTAATGAAATGATGCATAATTTTTTTTCCTGCCAAAACTTTTTATCTCCTCAGATAGAATTTTAGAGTGTTTTTATAACCCAACTTGAAGTGAAATTGAATTGTATGATATGTCTGATTGTCAAGGACATCTGAACAAATGAGGTATTCATTTTATTCAGAATCCATTGAAGGATTTCTTGATGTTTTTATTTAATTTGCTTCATATCAAGGAGCTAAGCTCCCCTTTGAGACACCTCATGAAAGAAATAAAAGATTAATAAAAGCCCAGGAAGTTTCTGCATTCTTGCAGAGTTTGACAGAAAGCTTTAATATTATTCCATTTCTTCCTCACAGATAAATAGAGACCAATGTTGCCATAGGAGAGTTTGTTGTCACAAGCTGCCCAGTCCTCTTGGTACAGGTACTGTTTATATATCAAAATCTGAGAACAATGACAAATATATCAAGTTTGAATAGTTTTGAATTAATGATACATATGTCCAGAGAATACAGACTATATAAATTATTTTATTTATACAGTGTCATTTGGAAAAGCTATTTAAAACCACGAAGTCTTCCTGGGGTTTCTGACAGATGTGCTGACTGCATAGGCTAACGTCGATTGTGATGCCAACCTTAGAACTCAGAAAGCCATATGATTTTTAAACTTAAGTGAATATTTGAAAAGTTGAATGTGATTCAATTCATTTTATAATCAAAAAGATAAAAAGCCATATTCAAAATTATACAACAGAACTCAGCGACATAGTGTCAAGTAAATTTTCAAGTAGTTGGATGTTTGTTTTAATGCCATTCTTAATTTCTCACTTCCGTATTTGAGTCCATCCTCAGCTATTTTTTTCTTCACAAATCAATATAATTTTCTTTAACTCTAATGGGCACCCCATTCAGCAGTTATATTATCCTGTATTTTGAAGTATAATGTATACATATTTTTAAAATTCTGTTATCTCTCTTTAATATTTTCAATTGACAAGGCAATATAAGCTAAAGCAATTTCTATCAAAATAAAAAAGTACAGTACTATTAATGGAATATTTTAATTGTGATCCCAGGTAGTTTTTACAAGGTCCTTATTACTGCATTCTGTGAAGGAGGTAGAAAAAATTAGATGTTCTAAATAATAAATAGGCTTTAGCAATGAGAAATTTCCTGAATATTTTTTCAAGGTAGGTTTACAGAGACTATGAAGTTAGATAGAAAGTCTGGGTCTTTTCACTGAGAAACTTGCTCAGTTGTACAGGATGGCCAGCAATATACTAAGAATCACTAAAGAACTCCATTACAATAAAGGGGCTTTTCAGAAATCCCAACAGATAAAATCTAAGGCATGGAAGCCTGGTAGAAATTTATGCATGTGAAAATTGCTGAGGAGCACTTCAACTATGTGCAAATGCCTCCCCAATACTCCAGTACAGTTCAGAAGGTTGGATTATCACAGTTGTATGACAGCCAGCCGTGAAACTCAAATTTGCTTGAGGCTGGTATATACTACCCACTTGACATTTAAGAAAGTCTGCACAATTTTCCTTCACAGATTTTGTTTCTTATCTCAGTGATGTAGACTGCTGCATTTATACTTATTTACTCTCTCTGTTTGCTATACTGTGTTGTGTGCCTATGTACTGTTAGTATGATATGGATAATTAATCTGTTGAATTTCTGCACAAAACTGGAACTCAACAAAAGAATGAAAAAATGTCGTAAGGAAACAATAGAGCAAGATGTGAATAATAAATATGACAATAAAATTCTATCTGTTTTTGTCAGAGTTCAAACTGATTAAAAAGACAGTCAGTGTTTTGGGCTTTAATTTTTAAAGGTTGATATTGAAAAGATCATGTCTGCTATGTTAATTCAGCGAAACTAAACACCTGAAACTCAATAATTAACATAGGTACTAAAACAGCAAAAGAAAATAGGAAAAGATACAGTAAAACATGCAGCTTTTTGCTCCAGAGGCTACATGCTGTGCAGACAGAAATTTCAACTTGTTATGATGAATAAACATTAACTTAATTCCTTTCTAATCTGTGAACACTTTTTTTACTTACTCTGTTAAACTAAGTCATAAGTTTAAGTCCAGCTTTTGTAACACTTCTACAGCCCAGGACTAGTCTTAGTTCTAGGAAAAGCCATAAGCAAGAAAAAAGGCTCAGAATATCTCTCTCTCTCTGACTTATGTAAGTATGGATTCACATATGCTGAATTGCTGAAATACGAAGTTTTTTCAAGGTTATTTCTGAATAACTTGAAAGCATCATTAATTGTGGAACATCTTGGAAAAAGGAAAATATAGGCACTTATGGAATCATTAATTATTATTCTCAAAACCAACATTCTTTTGATAGAAAACCAAACCAAAAAGTGGTTATAATGTAATAAATATTAATCTTTTTTGCTGCAAAAGAGCAAATAACATAGTTGCCTCTATTGGCAGATATTCCAAAAGAATCAGAGTTACATATCATTTATATTGAAATGTCATACTGCTCTATAAGACATATTATTGGGAAGTGTTTTCTTTTGACTTTTAGGGAAAAGATCCTAACAACTTTTTGATAATAAGATTTGGGTACTTATTTACAGAAAAAATATTGCAGTTCAATTACTTGATGAAATTCAAAACTGCCTGCGTAACTATTATTGTAATCGAAGCTGTTGTAGTGTTCTTGGTGTTATTTAATCAGTGCATTGAATTGAAGCCTGGACGTATAACAGGTCTTTAGTACAGAAACGGGTAAAGTTTTAAGCAGTAGGACCTCAGTTTAGTTGTCTCACCATGTGTAGTTTGCGTCATTTGAGATGCATGAATGTATATCTCCTGGCATCCTGCTGGTGGTCTGTATGCCCTGTGTGATATTTGCCAGTTCCCCGTGAATGTCTCAGATGCCTGACAGTATCTCGGTGTGGCAGTGGCCACCTGGGTTGAGGCAACTGAGCTGAGCCCTAAAGAAACAGACATTACTGGGAAAGGAGGTTTGCTTCTCTCTGTCAGTGACAGAGCACCAGAATAGCAAGAAGGAGTTAACTATCCTAAACCAAATACATCAGGAGGAGTCAGCTTGTACCTCAGCCCTCAGAGGTCTAAATATTACAGCTGTTAGATGTTTCAAAGGAAACTGTATTCTTGAACACTTTTCCTTTGCTAATTGATGGAGTAAATGCATGCATATATAGAAAAACAATAAAATAATGGTTCTTAAATTAACTAGAGTATATTTGGCTTAGTATTTTTGCATCCATGTGATACCCAGAAATAACCCCTTTCTTACCATCATTTCTCAGTGTCAGAGGTGTAGGAGGACTCAAAACTCTGGCATTCGTCACTGTGTTTTTTACCAGGCATATATAGCTGCCAACATCAGATGTTTGCACCTTGGAGATGTAGAGATTGCCTGTCTCCTGAGAGATGAAGCGTCTGCTATCTTCTGCCACAAAAGATGGGAATTCATTAAATACCCAGCTATAGATGATCTCTAAAAGAACACAATAAAAAATAATAGAAAGTAATTATGGACATAATATTGTGACATGTTAAGGGATACACTCAATACATGCTCATTAGCTTTATTTAACTAATCTATAAAAAACAAGACATAAAGGCTTTTTAAACTTTTTATTTTCTTGTTCTAGCATTGAAAAGAATTTTTTTTTCTCCTTGGAATTTTGAAAATAGCATAATTGTTGAATCCACAAGTTCCTTAAGAAAACAGATATAGCTCAGAAAAAAAATAATTAAATTATTCAACAGCATCAGAAAACACCCATAAAATATTAGATAATTCCCTTTTCTAATTTTTCAGGTCAAGCCAAAAATAACATATAAAGCATTGTTTTCTCTAGTGGTTCAAGTTTGCAGTGAAATATATCAAGATGCTTCCTATAGAGCTAGGGATGACTTTCGCAAGTATGTGTATAATCAGTTTTTAATCCAAAGATCTTTTTAAAAAATCATCAGATTCTAATAACAGTTCAATCTACCTTGCAGGCAGTATTACTGCGCTACGCTTCTATCTTCCACATCTGCTTCACTGAAGAATCTCAGAACCCTCCTATTTGCGGCTTCAAACCTTACAATCAATGTATAATTACTTAAACCAAAGCTA
This sequence comes from Tringa solitaria, assembly GCA_026413425.1. Classification (NCBI taxonomy): domain Eukaryota; kingdom Metazoa; phylum Chordata; class Aves; order Charadriiformes; family Scolopacidae; genus Tringa; species Tringa solitaria. Next base: position 196,021,882 of record JAOXJM010000001.1, read on the forward strand.
TCAACTGCTTTGCCTCATAATCTGACTAATCAAAGTGATTTTTAAAAAATGGTAATTAAAGGCAGTGCCTTGGTTCTTATTTTTATCTCTTGAATAATTATGTTCACCTGAAAAGTATATACTTTTCCCTTTATATTCATAATAATTGGTTTAGAAAAAAGATTCTTTCCTATTATTCTGTATGAGATTATATCATGATTTATTAAACCTTAGATGCAATAATCTCTCAGTATTACAAGTATCGTAAAGTTAACAAGATTCCGATTTAGCAGGGAATTCCTTGCAGAGAAATATTCATGCAGAATTCCACCAATTCAGACTTAAAAGTCTTAAACTTATGTATGCTTTTTTACATGTTGTTCTCCTTTCAATCTTGTCTTCCACTGTTTCATTTTGTCTTCATGCTTAAAAAAAATATTGTTCACTATCTAAACTGGCACATTGTCTATAAGGCAATTTCTTCTGTAATCTCTCCCTGTGATAGTCTTTAAAGAACTGACTCCAAAATCAGAAAAGCCAAAGCAATTTCAGGTACATAAAGCCCCTCCAAGATGCAAACTGCTCCATTGGTATAGCAAGTTCCAAGCTTTTAGATTCAAACTTCTTAGGTGACTTCTCTTGGCTTCAGCAGGGATATGAAGACAGTAATTGCATGTAAGTCACTCTGGTTCCCATACTTTTATCCCCACTACAGTCAAAATGTTTTCTTGATATAAAGTTAGTTGGAAAATGAAAAGGTCAAAGAGGTGAGAGGAAACGCCTCACCATTTAAATTTTGCTGTGTGCTTTTCTGCTAATGATAGGAGAGGAACTCGTATCCCTCTTCATGGTACGGGAAGTGTGAAACACATTAACATCCTAGCTAAATATATGCCATAGCCAGGTGTGCAGTTTGACTGTTAAAGTATAAAAGCATTAGAAATTCCAACTGATCTGTCCGTTCTATCCTTACATCGTATCATTTCCTGACAGAGTGGTCAGAAAGGAATGGAAAAGCACAATGACTGTTTGTACAACCAATACAAGCCAATAGTGCAAGCAGTGGTGTAGAGATGCAGGACCTTCTAGACTAAGTTTGAAGAAGTTCAATCTAGTTTTGAAGTCAGAGGAAAATTTTCTCATGAAAAACTGATGGTATTAGTAAAAAACTAATAGTACAATTACTAATTAGTGCAAAACTTAGGACTAAACATATTTACCTGACAGTAGGGGAAAATTTCTCCAAAACGGGGAATTAAGCTGCACACACTGGCTTTTTGCTTAAAAACTTTTTCAGATCTAATTGTAATTCTGTGTGGTTATACATGACACTGAGGAATTCAGGGCTTACGGAGAGCTCTCTGAGTGTTCAAAATTTCCTTCCTCTTCTATTATGTTTTAGGCAAAATACTAATTAGCCAAAATATTTCTCTCCCAAAATTCCATTGCTACATTTTGCTATGATTTCTTATCTGGCAGAAATGATTCATGGCACCATAACATTCTACAAAGCGATGATGATGATGAACACATAAGTTAAAGGAAAATGCATAGGCTTTAATTGAAGACACCTGTTACCAATTCAAATGGAAAACAATCAATCTCACTAATTGCTCTGGCTTAAAAGAAGTTCAACCCAAATGTAAAGCAGTCATCACTGTGGGTTCATTGGCAATTCATGTAGAATAGCATTTTCTCTGTTTGTACCCTAAAAACACACACAGTCAATTATTCATTTATTAATTAGAGCTACTCCTAAGGGACAGATTTCAGGCAACAAATTTTTCTGCCTTTAAGGAAATGCAATTCTTAATCTTTGCCGGTGATGAATCCAGAGTGTGTGGGGGTATACTGTCATTTTGTCACATTCTAAATTATTTTTGCTGTAAAATATTGAGTGATGGATGAATGAGTACCAGGATAGGGTACTGAGGAAAAAGTAACAGGACTTCTGCCAAATCTGAAACTCAAATAATTTATGATATTAAGCTGCAGTTAATGCTTTTATTTGTGCATTCCTACAGCATCCATCCAGGACCCTAAACTCCAAAGTACAGACAAAAGTGCTAACAGTTTACTTCTTGATCTTTGAAGGAATTACTCTTTTTTTTTTTTTTCATGTCTAAAAAGCAGAACCCTGGGAATACACCTTCAAATACCTGAAGACTTTGCATCTTAATGCTCAGATCTGGAATTGATCTTGAATTCTTAACCTTCTTTGCAGGTGAACAGACCCTTATACACTTTATCGAGTTCCTGTCCTAATAGACCTGGTTAATGAGTTCAGTATATTCTTAAATATAATTAGAGACCTATGTTCATACAGTATCCACAGGCTTCAGTGGAAATATCTCAGGGAAGCCATGCAATTTCCAATATATGCTACACAGAACAGTCAGAAACAACCACAGCTGGCTTGGGATCTGGGGACCCAATGGTTTTTAGCTGGCAAAAAGAGATGGATGATCTTGCAGAAGTGATTTTACAAAAGGATATTAAGAGAATGAGTGCAATTATAGCAAAATTGGTGCACCTTGACATTGATCCATTGTACAAACGTCACACAATTCTAAATTTGCAGCCATGGTAGAGAATGAAACTTGCATTGGTGCTCATATTATGGGACTTCTAATATTCCCAGTTTGTATACCAGCAAAATTAAAGTTTAGCATTCTCAAATCACAGAATTGCTAATGAAGGCTGTCCAACTACAAAACCTGGAGGGGAGGTTTGGTTTTGTTTTTTTCTTCTGGCAGTACAATGCATAAAAGAATACTGAAATGATTGCAATGACATATAAAAAAACCTAATAAAGACAAAATGACGGAGAATTAACATTTAAAACTGCTGTCTATCTATAGACAGGTCTGTCATCTATAGTACATGCCAAATAAAATATTCTAAAACAACAGTGAATATATATTTACATGCCACAAGTGCCACAGCAGTTCAGCACAGGAGTACATGTAAACCACAAGAAGGGAGGCTTACATTTAAATATTATCTGAAACCTCACTCTTACAAAATAGCAAACTGCTGAGTGAGCTTTGTCAATTTCAGAACGAAGTGCCTAAGACCAAACAGATGACACTGGGCCTTTTTGTACACAGCTCACTGCAGATGTTAGTGAACTTCAAGCCTGTATGATCCTATAATGGCTTAGGTTAAAAGATTTTACAATGAGTGTCATTTGGCTCAGCGCAAAGCACAACTGTCATTGTATTAACTGTTTAATAGGAGAAGCATCTCAAACCTGACAGGTAAATAAAGATGAGCCTCAAGAGGTTTTGAAGCTAAAAGTCCGTGCTACCAAAATCTAAATAAATGAAACTACAGCTGTAAAATCAGGAAGTAATTCTTCTAGATATGAACCTTCTGAATTCATCTCTTTTTGAGAAAAAACAGTAAATGGCTTCTCCATGCTGTACTTATTTTGCATTCAATAGGGAAAAAAAAACTTTTAAGTGAAAATAAGAAACCATGGATACTGCAGTATACAGGAATTTAGAGTATTTTTATAGAATATATGCTGAACTTACATTTTATTTTTATGTCCGTCTGTTTTATTTTTAATGTGACACCTATGCCAAAATCACAAAGGTGATGCAGAGTCCTTACTGGAAACTAGAGTTGACTGTTAATACAAAAGAAACATTTATGTAGATACTGTTCATCAACAGTAACAGAGAATTCATAATTTCTGTGAGCTATTCAGAGAAATCATGAATTACAGAGGCAGTTGTGAATTAGCTTTCTCCTGAGGCTTGGGCTGAAGGACTCTTCTACTGGTAAATTCTGTTTTATGCAAAGTCTTTTGGTGTGAAAATTATTTAACTAATTTTGTTAACCTCAAAACTGGTATTTCCTTTTATGAATGACCAGCCTTGTTTACAGAAAAACGTCTCCCAAGAGTTTTGTATCTGTTTTCTGAAGATCATTTGGAAAGCCTTACAAACGTCCAATTTGCTTCTGTGTTTTATTAAGCACTTTTTAGTGGGCTATGTAGGTGAAAATCTAGGTCACTTGGTGATAAAGTAGTGAGAAGAGAGCATCTATCTCCTGCCAAAAGGAATTTATGGTGTGAAATTTTGTTTACTATAATTTCTTAAACGATTTTTGTAGATCTATTTTCTCCATTTCACAGCACTAATTCCTAAACTGTCAGAATGTGATGCACTTCCCATAATGGACGAAGCTGGAATACTGACATATCAGCATTTTTGGTAGTGCTGTATTGTGCTTTTGGAGATATCATTCTGATGCAGAAAATGTCAGTACTATGGTCATACAAAAGTCTTTCTGTCATTGTGGGTTGGTAAGAAATAACCCCTGAAGTATTGTAATGAGAGTGGTGCTGGAAGCATTCAGATAGCACCACATATTCACTCCTGTATTTGTTAGTATCTGAATGTTTCCCAGATTTGCTTAAAGGCTTTTCTCCTGAGAAATTGCTTGCTTCAACCTTTCAATAAGCAGTTTCTAGACAGCTTTTTCATCAGTCCTGTCAGCGATGTAGTATTTCAGGAGGCTAGTGAAGATATAACAAGAAAGTCACCATACAAACTCCTTGAAGGCCACCTAAAGCCTAAATGTACAGTCCATACACTGGTTAAATATTGCATCTTCAAGGGCAGAACACACAATTGCACTTCTGTGGAGTTAGGGTGTTTGTACAAGAAATAAGTCTCTTTTGTGTCTTCTTTCTGTGATGCAATGGGAGATACAGTATTCCATCTCCTCCAGTATCTCCTGTTGGCAAACATATTTCTCTTCCTGTTTAGGATTTCTTCTGATTACTCAGATTCCACAAGATGGCAGTACTTGATGAATAAATGCAACTGATGCCTGGTGACAGCCAAAATCTGAGATAATCTGGGATTTTTAGCAACCCTGAAGAAGTTACTTCTCTTTTTTTTTTTTATTGATAAAAAAGCAGCAAAAAGTGTACTTAAGATTACAAGTTGAATATCTATAAACCATGAAATTTGTGTGATGGCTTTGCTTTACCATTTAGAAATACTTCATTTAAACAAAATAAAGTATCAGTATATATGCCTAAATTTTCCCTGCTGAAAATATGAAACCTTATGTTATCTCAAGCCCAGTTTTAACCTTTTTCATCACACTTGTTGTTTGGATGTTCTGTGAACCAACCACAGAATGAGGTGGCAATATGTGACCCTTTCTAATGATAGAGAACACTTCACATTCAAAAGGGGGAAGGCTTCCTTTTAGCTAAGATGAATGGTAACAATGGATTGTTCCTCCAGCCTCCCACCACAACCAGATAAATAATTTTGGTGCATCTCTCTGTGCTTCTGTGTCTTATTATCAATGTTTATTAATCCTCCAAGAAAACAGTTAATGAATGTAATTTATTTGTTGCATTGTAATGCACCTACATAGAGCAAACAGATATTGTCAATTTATCAGCTCACAATGAAATTGCTTCTTTTCTGCTCTGGGGGCTCTGTATCTACTGCTTACTTACCTGAAACACAATTTTACCAATCACATATTTGTCTTTGTTCAGATTTAATTACAGTGATAAATCTTCAAATATTTTCTTTCTTATAACCATTCACAGAGCTAATAACAAAAAATATGGTAGAAAAGGTAAGTGCACTGTCAGGATTGTTTTTGTACTGGAGGATAAAAATATTATATTGTCATTACCAGTATACATAGCCAATATAGTCTCATTTGTACATTTGACATATATGAAATGTACCCAGGCATTGAAAAGTGTAAAAACCAATGAAATCTCTTTCTCATACATACACTCTTTAAAGAGACTATATAGTATACAACAAAAATACTGGGAAAGGACATTAGATTATTATGTGTATTTGATTGTCACTGGCATGATTTTCATATTAAAAAAAAATCCGTTCCAGAAAGAATCAAAATACTGTGACCAAAATGAACTCAAGACCACATGTCCTTCAAGCTCTTCTTTTGCCCTCAGGCAAGATCAGATATTATCTGCCCAGTCTTTAAAAATCTGCAATGGGTTAAATTCCTAAATTTAGATATTCAAAAGAGCTTATTTTCTTGCTGAGTTAATAATGAGACAGTTTTCCTCAATATTTATGTATTTTTCCGCTTCTTTTGCAATACTGTTTGCTTATGCAATTTACCACACTGAAAATATTTAAAACATTTTATTGATGTCCAATATTAAACTTTTACAGTTACAGTGGAAGACCATTATCCTTGTCTGTATCAGCCTTCTGTTCTTGAGGCTAGATCAACCCAATCTATTCAACTTTTATTTCTTAAGTAGTCTATTGGTAGCAGTCTTATAGCATGTTCTAGAATTAAAGTATGTAATTTTCCATTTGCAAAGTATTCAATTTTCTGTAATAGCAGTATTTTTCTAAGGAGGAGTGATGTTTAATCACTTATCTTCCTTTATTCCGTCTATAAATTCAATGTTTTGGTAAGTATCGTAGTCTCCATTTTGCTGAATTTTGTGTTACTCATTGCAAACCATCTCTCCAATGTACTAATCCTTTTGTATTCTCATTCTGTACTCTGCAGTGATTGCAATGTCTTGCAGTTTGGAGACTTTCACAAATTCTCCATATTAAATTAATGTTCTATGCTTTATAATATACCAGGTAATGCAGATGTCATTGTATAGTGCCATTTTCTATGAAAAGCAGAAAAAAAGTGGATGGTAAAAAGCAATAAAATTAAACAGTGTAAATAAGTAATACCACAGAACTTAATTCAGAACTCAAGCTTTAGAATTGCAGCTCTTTTAATCAACACTACTGACTTAATAGAACTAATGAAATATCTATGGCCAGCAGGACTAGGGAAGTGATTGTCTCCCTGTACTTGGAATTGGTGAGGCCACACCTCAAGTACTGTGTCCAGTTTTGGGCCTCTCACTACAAAAAAGACATTGACGTACTGGAGAAAGTCCAGAGAAGGCCAACTAAGCTGATAAGGGGTCTAGAGCAGAAGGCTTATGAGGAGTGTCTGAAGGACCTGGGGTTGTTTAGCCTGGAGAAAAGGAGGCTGAGGGGAGACCTTATCGGTCTTTACAACTCCCTGAAAGGAGGGTGTAGTGAGGTGGGGGTCAGTCTCTTCTCCAAAGTAACAGGCAATAGAACAAGAAGAATCATAGAATCATAGAATCATAGAATCATATGGGGTTGGAAGGGACCTCTGGAGA
>JAOXJM010000001.1:196029192-196040283 GCA_026413425.1 Tringa solitaria
ATGTAGGCATGGCTCTTCAGGGCATGCTCTAGTGCCCAAGATTATTGGTTTGTGGATGGGTGTGATGTCACAGGCTGTTGTGGGTTTGGGTGGTGTTTTTTTTTTTGTTTGGTCTTGGGGTTTTTTTTTGTTTGTTTGTTGTTTTTTTGGTTTTGTTTTTGTTTTTTGGGGGGTTTTTTTGTGGTTGGACTTGATGACCTCAGAGGTCCCTTCCAACCATAATGATTCTGTGATTCTGTAGAATTTTTGTCCTCTACTGCTGAAAATTTTAACAGTCAAAACTAAACCTATGAAGTTCTAATAACTGATCTACAGGAGATATAAAACTTAGCAGTAACAAATGTGCAGAACAAGTCACTGGTGCACTCTGATTTGAATAACTTATTATTATTAGAACATTTTTTATGAAGGAAATATGGTGAATATACAGTAACACAAGTTGATTATTTCTTAATATTTTGAATGAAAATAATTCTCTGGTAATGACTAACTAAATATTGTGCTGATATGAAAAGTGTGCCATTGGAAAATAGTGAGGATTCTATTTAATATTTGGGAAAAAAAACATCTGAATAGAATATTTATATGTGAAAATTATTTTCTATGGCAAAATGTTAAACAGAATTTAAATTTGGGGTTTTTTTTCCCTTTTTTTCTCTTTCACACTTTACATCTCTTGTTCTTTTATCATGATATGATACTTGAGTTCCTCTATATTCTAGTATCACTGTTGGGATAGTTACTCCAGCATGCTCTGCTTCTTACTTTAGTCTGCTGAGGAGATCAGCACAATGAAAAATCATACTCAAGAGCAGCATTGCCTGCAGTGAATGCCAGAATCCTGCACCCAAGTGGGCTGCTGCATTACATGGAAATTTCATTTTATAACTACTGCAATGATACCAATGAATTGATGCATTTTGAAGGTATAACAAGGACATCCACCAAAACAAAACAAAAAAAACCCCTTGAAGTAATAGGTTGAAGATCATCCAAATTTGTGGAATATTGCCCGTGCAATATTGTCAAGTACGAGTGACATTATCTTTTCTTCAGCTGAAAAGAAAAGATACTTTACTCATCATTTAGCAACAGAAATTCTGTTAAGTGAATTTTCTGTAATTTGGCTGAAAATACTCACTAGTACCCAGTTATCAGAATATCAGTCTCTCAAGGAGTTTATATGTATGTTTAAATTTGGCTTTTTGTACTTCCAAGAAAGAAAGCAACTTAAATTTGTCACTTTATCCCTCATTCACCTTGATTCCTAATACCAGGAAGGATTAACAGTAGCAGAAGGATTTATTTAACAAGATTTAATTTCAGGCTTCTGGGTATTGAAATGAGAATAAAAGGCTACTGTGGTGCTAGTTTACACTTCAAAACACAGTCTTTTTTAACAGCCTTCACCACCCTACATGGAGTTGTCCTAAGAATTGTACTGGCAGAAACTGAGTACTCAGAATCCGTAGAGTTGCTTTGGTATGGCTGCACATATTGAACTCAAGATATGCCCCACTGCCTCTGCTTTATATTTTCTTGGTGTTAGGTATTTCAATATAAATTTAAAGGCTTTTCTCGGTCTATCTGCAGGTCAGCGTTTGGTGAATTCCACCGTGGCCATGGCACGATATGATTGATGGATCTTCCTTAGGTCTGCTCCTTTGCTCCTATGGTATTTATTACCCTAAGATCTCAAATCAAGGGCAGTACCATTATCATCACTTTTGTATGGGAAAAATGAAGAAGATTGAAGGAAGTGACTTCCCAGCAGTCATGAATCAGGCCATAATCAAAGTGGAATCTCCACTAATACAAAATTCTTTTAATTTCTAGTATTCTTTCCTTTCCTTACCAGCTCTTGTACATCTACAAGAAATGTCAAAATACACCAAAAAATCTTGTAGTCAATGAATCCTTAGGAGCTATGTAGATGAACATCAGAGGTGGGTAGCTATGCCTCATCCTCCCTCTGAATTTGATTTTCAAATATTAAAAAACCCCTCAGGAGTACAAATCACATAATCCCCCTGATGTTCAAGGTTTAGTGCTCGGCTCCTTCTTGTTATATTTTCTAGGCTTAAATGTACCAAGGAATGGATCCTCCATTACATCTTTCTGAACTCAATGGAACATGTGAACTTATGCTTCAGAGAATAACGTAAAACCAAATTTATAGTCCCCAAAAGACAATTTTTAAGTATTAAGAATGACAGTGACAGATTATTTTTTTCACCATAATTAAAAAATAGCTCAAAGTGCAGATGAAGAGGAAGATACACATCACATTGGCAAACTGCCCTAGAATGCTGATAATGATGTTCAACCATGTTGTCCAAATAAATCACTACAAATAACCTAAGTAACAATCAATCATTTAAAATTGAAAAGTGTAGAGACTGTAACTCTTACCTGTTTCTACACACAGACAATACACTATTGAGTCCCTGTTCATATTGTTCTGCACTACTGGAAACCCAGTGAACTGCTTACATTCGTCTTCTACTTGTCACATATTTGTTATTTAGAGATAATAACTAGCCTTCTGTTGCCTTTCTTTCAGCCTAGGGCAGTGTCCGATGTCTCTCTTCCTCAACCATGTAGCAATAGCAGTCAATGTGACATCTGATGTGTCACACTATATATATACATATCACATGGAAAAAGAAGATATTTGTCCAACTCTCCCTGATTTTTTTTTCTAGAAAAGAAATATAATAATTAAAGTATTGCAAACAACAGGCAATCTGCTCCCTCCTGTGCTGAGTGTGTGCATAGTTTTCAGAAGACTAACAATGTTTTTCAAAGCCCTTTTCCTTTTAGGTATAAAGCATGATGTTGTAAAGTCACATGATCTGGACTGTAAATCAGTGAAATTTTAGTGTTTTCTTGACATTTTTTTCCAGATCATCCTCTGTTATCCTCTGTAAAATGGGTAGTCCTCCTTTCTTCCATCTTGCATTTGACATAGCGGAAAATAGACTCTTCAGGATTGAAACTACATGGTAATTTACTAAACTCCTAAAAGTTCTGCAGAAAAAGCCAAACTGAGACAAAGTCTTCCCCAGTATTATCTATATCTTTCTTTCCATTCTACCTTCCTCTTCTTCCTGAATTTTTATCCCTGCAGTCTCCAATAGAAGACTTTCTTAATTATTGAAAGAGGAAAATACTGTGAAAATTAATGCTTCAATAAATGAATAAATGAAGTGAAATTTTCCAGTTACGGATTCTCCACTCTAGGGTAATAGTGTCAACACAACAGGAATTGTATTAGCTGGCTAATGAAGTCATCAGCAATGATTTAACAATATTGGAACATAGCGTGAGAACACAGGAGATAGAAGTGGGCAATCAAATTATCAGAATTAAATGTGGTATTAATTACTACATTGTTAAAAAGATGGCATTGTGACCAAAAAGAAGTCACTTTTCTGCTAAAATTGCTCTGGAAAGCATCTTTTGCCATCAAAAGATAAAGGATGTACATGTGCTGCTGCACAAGGGTTTCGATTTGTCTGTAATCATTGAGATTTTTGTCTGAACTGTATGATATTATGCTTATATTGATTCAGTCATTTTCTCGTGAAAAATCTAAGCAATTGCCTTTAATGTATTTACTGTTTACTTATAACTATTTTCATACCAGTTACAACTGTATTGGGTAGGAAAAAAGAACATAAATACACCCAAATATATATTTCTAAGCAATGTCTAGTTTCCCCTTTAAAAAAGAAAAATGAAAACTAGATATCCAACTAGAATTGTTTTCACACTGCTTCATTTATGTGGAACAATCTTACTGAACTGATTAAATAAGGCTATATGAAAAACTATGTCTCATTATGCATTATATCACCTCAAATGATTATAAGTTCACTTTCATAGGGTACTTACAAAGCAAGGAATATTTGACTTTATTATATAGGGAAACTTGTTAGCACAATCGTACAGAAGTCAGATCAGTTCAGTCCAAAGCTTTCTCCTTCTGAATCAAGACTGACCTTCTAACATTTTTGGTAGTCATCTCTGCCAGAATCACTGCTGAATTCAGTCAATCATGCTTAGTCTGGGAAGAGTTGCGTTTTCTGAAAACTCCACTGTTTTCATTCTTTTTTTAATCCTTTAAGATTTCCCCACAATGGAAATGGAAAGAAAAAGCTAGACTACAGACCCTCAGAAATTAATCATTTCTCATCTCTTTCTTCTTATTATATTTCCTCTTGTTTCAGCTGTCTGATCAACATTGTATTTCTGGCTTCTTCTCCTTAGTTACACTGATTAACATGTGCACTTTTATTCTATTCTTTTCTGTTATATGAAGTTGAGAGGTAATTGGGATCAATTAGAAATATTCTGTCTTAAACAAAATGGGCTTTCTGACATTTAGCTAACTGATGTGTTTGTAAAATGGTATTGTTTCAGCCACCACCTTAGTAAAACATCTGAACTAAATAGCAAATGGTTTCTAATAGGAAGGTTAATATGAGAGGGTCAATTTCGCGAGAGCCCTGTACCTCTGTGACTATAACTGCTGTATGTTATTCCAGTCTTCTATTGATGTTGGTCTCCTGATACTTTAAAAACAATAGAGCCTGTGCCACAGAAAAAAAAATTGTGGCACCATTTCCTAATTTAATTGGTACCTTTACAATACTAGTTGCAGAATTTTGGTTGTGATACGATGAACACACATTTCTGTTAAAACTGGCAGGACAATGCTGTCTTGGTTAATCACTAGACTGAGGGATTCCTGATAGTTACATCTAATTTGTTGGGACATCTCAGTAACAGCAAGTAACTTGTCTCTAGTAAAGAGGAACCTGCCCACTACAGAAACTTTTCATCTTTATTGTCGCATTTGTCAAGCTGTAGACAAACAACCATATAAGGTTGTCACCTGAAAGGCAGTAGATCATAAGCCTGAGGGCCAACACACTCAATGCATTTTTAAAATTAATTAATCTCCCTTGCTTCCTCCCTTTTCCCTTGCACTTTTATTCTCCTGAACTGGCAGCTGGGGTAATAATTGTTGACAATAGTGTGGCTGCAAAGCTACAGCACATGTCCCTCAAGCAGAGACCTGTCAGTGCTGCCCCTTCATCCAACATTGTGCACTGGCTTAATTGGCCAAGGTCAACCAGCTTTCTCTCACTACATTTTCATGGTCCCTGAGGGGAAGAACAGCTCCAGTGAGTGATCCACTGGGCCTAGGGACACTGAGCTTTCAGTTTCTAGTTTAGTTAAGTGTATTTTTTGAAAGAATTATTGGTGTTTTTAAGGGAGTGGGGTGATTTATCAACAGTGGTAAAATTTGGAAAATAGTTTTAAAAACATACCACATTACAAGTTCCTCAGGAGAACTTACTACAGTTGGCCCACTAATGCATTTCTGTTCATTTATTACTTTTCAACTTATTAAAAAAATAAAAATAGAGAAAATTTAGACTTCTATGTCAACAAAATTTAAATTGATAATTATTTATCCATATGCCTACTATACAGACATTACCTAGAATTTGGGGCACATTTATATCATTAAAATGTAATTAAAAACTAATATCAGCACATTGCCAACAGACTGGGAGTAACTCCTCATTGGCAAACATAGCTTGTTACAGTGCTACCCTACAGAAAATTCTTTCATTCCCAAACTCTTAAATTTCATATCCTCTGATGCATGCCTTCAACAAGATTGAGGAAGGAAACCCTAAAAAGTGCTCCAGGGAAGTCAGCAGCAAAATTACTGGTCACGTATTGAGTAATGAAAAGACCATAGAAGAGAAAAAAAAATTTAATTGTGTTTGTTTATTCCGTAATGAAAACTACAAGCATAGTTATCAATCAGTTGCACAGATAGAGTACAGATTCCTATATTGAGTCGTGTCAGAGGCCATGGATGTTCACTTTAATGATAACACAGATGGGAATGAGCATTACTAGGCAAGAAAGTTTCAAAATCAGTCTAGTGAAAGTGATAAAGTAGTGGATTAAAGAGGGAAGCATCTTTAAGGTCCTCCCAGGGAAAAATGTGGGTGAAGAGATGAGATGACCCTATGGAATTAACCCAGAATTAGGACAGGAATACAGAGCTTAAAGGACTGTGAATCTGTTTTCTAACACTTTTTTTTTTCCCCTCCCATTATTGAAAAGCAAAGTTCAAGTTTCATTAGCATTCAGTTAAAGTCAAATAAACATAAAAATATAGTAAAGCCTAAGACGGAAGTACAGAAACCCTTCAACTCATGATAACTAGCTCATACGGTTGATACATGTGGCTCTCAAAACAGTGTTTTTAAAATATTTTGTATGTACATTATGATCCTTTATATGTTATGGGCATGTAAAGAAGTGATAGAAAAGTTGTGTCAGTCTGTCTTCTATATACGACATTTTAAGGGTTTATTAGAGAAACTTTTCTGCCCTATCCAGTTAGCAATGATTTTCTAATACCATTACAAAAGTGGCCTGTTTCTGTTACTCAGCATCATGCTCCCACAGTGAATTAAAATGGGTGAAAAACAAGCTATGGCACACAATTACGAGAAAAACAAAACAGAATTAAGACAGCTGCCCTGTATGTCTTTGTATAGTTACCCTTACTACAGGTCAACTGTTTGTTAAGTCCGGTACGCATATTTGGCTTCCATTAAAACATGAATAAGTCTTAAGTAAAAAAAAAATAAAAAAAAAATAAATTAAAAACAACAGAAAACCAATTCCAAACTTGTGTTCCTCTGAATATCACTTTTGCTAGTAGAAGGAGAAGCATCAGGGTGCTAAACATTTCTACTTTCCCAGCAAGCCTATCAGTTAGGAGGAGATGATATTTATGTCCAGTGAATGCAAAATGACCTATTTACCATCACCAGTTTCATACATATTCACCTCTACAAACTACTAATAGAAGGTACTGACTGATGAATAATTTATGCTTAACTTAAGTGGAGGCATGGCCTGTCCAGCTGCTTTTTGCGAATACTGTGAGAGGCCAGTGCTTTGATAGGAACCAGGAACCAGCAAAAATGTTCTCTTTGTTCTCCAGATGAAAGGAGAAATCATAGAATCATAGAATGGTTAGAGTTGAAAAGGACCTTAAAGTTCCTGAAGTTTCCTAAAGACCATCTAGTTCCAACCCCCCTGCTATGGGCAGGGACATCTCCCACTAGACTAGGTTGCTCAAACCCCCATCCAATCTGGCCTTAAACACTTCCAGGGATGGGGCATCCACAGCTTCCCTGGGCAACCTGTTCCAGTGTCTCACCACTCTCACTGTAAAGAATTTCTTTCTAGTACCTAATCTAAATTTCCCCTCTTTCAATCTAAAACCATCACCGCTTGCTTGTCCTATCGCTACACTTCATGACAAAGAGTCCTTCTCCAGCTATCCTATAGGCTCCCTTCAGCTACTGGAAGGCTGCTATAATGTGTCCCCAGAGCCTTCTCTCCTCCAGGCTGAACAACCCCAGCTCTCTCAGCCTGTTTTCATAGCAGACGTACTTCATCCCTCTGATCATCTTCGTGGCCCTCCGCTGGACCCATTGTCCTTCAAATGTGACTTTCACCTACACATTGGTCTCTCCTTGAAGCAAATTATAACAGATATCTATGCTAAAGTTGATGTGAAAAGTCAGTTTTGAAAAAATATCTAATAGAATGTTACTTCTCAGTTACATACAGAACTATGTTAATATCACAAATCACGGTTAGGAAGAAATCTCACCTGTAGTGACAGCTTAGCATGCAGTTATGTCTAGAAAGAGATGGAACATTCAGAGATCTAAGTTCATTCCGTCTTCCTATGATTTTGAAGAAACTATCAATGGGTAGATCCAAATAAATACCGAAGTTCTATAACTTTGTGCACTGAAATGTCACTGTTAGGTGCCTGGTACCTAGGACTGAATCCACAGCCTTAAAATAACTTTGTGACATTCATATACCTGGAGTTTGGTATCTGTGAACTGCATTCACAAAAGCCAGCTTTGTAAATGGAGAGCCAGAGGGTACATGGATACCTTCAAAACAGAATTTGCTGCCTCCCGCATGCAGATACCAGAGCCAATTGCCTGTAAACAAGCTAACGAGCATACTGAGGGCAGTGCAGCCCAAATATAACAATCTTGTTATTATAACTAATTTGCCTGGAGAAGTCTACTCCTAACAATTCTTTACCTAAATGAGGTCATTTAGAGATTGCCTCATTATTTCTATGTATAATTTGTGCAGAATGGGCCTAAACTGAGGAGTTCTGACTAGAGCTACTGCACTTCAGTCAGACTTGGTTTCCTACTTGTAGTGGAACTGCAGCCCACACAACTGAGTGCAGTTTTTGCAGTTTTAACACAAACACAGATCTCAGATTCCTTTTGCACACCCTGAGCAGTGAGAAGTGATTGGTTTGTGCTTCCTTCCAAAGTAGTTTTCCAAAGTACACACAGAGTAACTCAGAATAACTTAAAAAAAACATTATTTGATGTGATTTTCTCCAATTAATATGAGAACTAGGGCAGTTGTGTAAGAAATAGAAGAACAGGACAAAACCTCTTGGACCTTGGTAGAAAGAGTTTTGGTTTAACAGCTTGCTGGTCTAGCAACACGCTACTATCCAGACATCCAGAAAATGAATGGGAAGGACTGTGATCTCCATAGCACTGACATTAATCATCTTTGATGAAGCATTTCTCATGAAAACTACAGTTTTCTAACAATAAAGGGGAGGCACAAAAGATGCAGCCTACAACAGTTTCCAAACTGCGTAAGATCAGATTTGTCCTTTAGAAAGAGATAAAAAAAAAGTTATAGTTTAACATCTGTACAGACGTTACATGCTGTGGAAAGGTTATATAGCAGTGCTCCCTCCAGAAGGCAGCGTGCCTTTGAGGTGGGAGGGAGCGCGCATCTGCCTTCCCTTGTGTGCATCAGCGCTGTTCTCATTCTAACAATGGGAATCGTCATTCTCTATTAAGCTCATACTGAAAGCTTTGAATAAACGCCTCAAAAAGCTCAGCTGAAAGTATTAATTCTGAGGGAAACATGTAAATCTGGATGAAATCTTCCATTCATTTTTAATCTCGCTATGGTAAACCTCATAATTAAGATGATTAAATGACTGAATAAAACCATATATTTTCATCCTTTAGAAAACCACAATAAAAAGCCATAATCCTGTTTATAGAAAAAAGCAGCAGAGGCCTTTCAAAATGGAGATATCAAAAAAAGTTTGCTATTTAAGCGTTTGGTAATCAATTAACCTCTTGCTTAGCAAGGGTACCTAAGAGTTAAAAATCTAGGAAACCCATTTTGGAGAAAAAACTAATGGGGTGTAAGGAAGAATCAAATGTTATACTTATGGAAGAAAAAAAAAAAAGATAAAAAGTTAGTTTTATGGATGATCAAGTTACCCAAAATTAATAAATTTCACAAAGGACAACTTAAAGATTTGCAAGAAAAAAAAAAAAAGTATTAGTGGAAATGCTTCTGGAACAGACACATGAAAATGATACAGGTCTCTCAATGAAGTCAGATGCAACATTTTTTTTTTTGAGTGATGGTCCAGGAAAAGCAGGAGGTATGAATCTGTTTGTCATATAGAACTTGCACAAAATCCTTTTTGTTGAATGTATTTTCCTTCACCATTTTGAAAGAGGGGATAGTGTCTCTCCCAAAAAACTCCCTCATTTTTCTGCACAAATATTTCTCAGCAAAGATAACAATAACTTAACAAATTCATTTATTAAAACCAAGAAATAATTCTCTCATCTGAATCTGCACCACAAATATTCTGAATATATTTCAGGTGCACTTTTTCTTTTTTTGTGTGTCTTATTCCTCTGTAAAATATTTGGACAACAATCTAATGAAAACCTATGTGAATAATCTCTCTATATAAGAAGTTTGTATTTGTTTGTTTGTTTATTGCATTACGTTTTGATAATATATCACAGCATTATAAACAGAAATCAAGTCTGTATACCTAAGAAATCTGTTTTCTGATTAAATTCTTGTCAAAATAAATTAGAGTAGTATTTTTCAGTCAGTGATGCTTTGTAAAGACTTTCAGATTTTTCCAGAATTGTGGTCTGTAAGAATGCAATGCAGCTATTATTCAATCAAAAGTATTTACTTTCTCTTCTTTTTCAAAACATGTTAATAAACCTATATCTTTTCTAATATAGTGTTCTTTCACTAAGTCATCTTTTTTTTTCCCACAATGATATTGTCATTTTCTAAGAATGCTCAATCCTGAAATTCTTAGGCTAGTTTATAAGTAGTTATTGACTTTAGAGATTGAGGAATAGGCTTCTCTTGAAAGATGAGCTGCTTACAAGGTTGTAGAGAATGATTAGGTTTGATATTGTATTATTGGTTTATCTCCTGGTATAAGTAAGTGAAAATTATTTCTAAAGGTGCTGATCAATGTGAATAAATCAATATAGCAGAGCTTGTGGTGTTCAGCCACAAAAAATTCTGTCATCCAATTCACACCCATAACTCATGGTCTTGCTAATGTTAGATGTTCACACATTTCAAACATGCTTGAAATAGTCTTTATGTTAGATATATCCACTACAATAGCTTAGTACTCACTTGAAAGTTTGTCTCCCAGGTGATTTTAAGGTTCAAAATTTCTTAGAACTATTTAGAATACAATACCATCAAACAAATCAGACACAGAAACTGAATGTTTTAAAAAAAATAATTAAAGAATGTATTTTAGATGTTCCTGCACACAAATCGTTGAAGTTCCTCTGCTCTTCAAACCAGTTTTATAACTGGAGAAGTCTTGGATTTGCTGCATAATTTCAGAATTGATTTCACGCACTTCCCCCTTAGAGTTCTGCTTCTGTCCAAAACAATTTTTCACAAACTGACTCTGCTCTAGTAGTCATCTTTAATTAATGTCTTGTACCTTATTGCCAGAGCTTCATGGGATGATTTATTGTTCAAACATCACTGGGTGTGGAATATTTGGAAAGCACATGGAGGTAGCTCTCCCCTTTCCCAGGAGACTCCAGCCACTGTACTACATCCTCCAGTCCCATTGCAGTACTACAGGGCCTTACAGGCCCTCAGCATTTTGCAGGTGAG
>JAOXJM010000001.1:196040344-196064879 GCA_026413425.1 Tringa solitaria
AAAGGGGAGTCTAAGTCCCCTTCCCATTCATATGAGTTTGTGTTTACATCTGCATATCAATGCAATTTTTAGCTTTCAGTGATTACTCCTCTACACTGCAGAACCTTTCTTGGCATAGCTATGGTGATAAAATTATGCCAACAAGGGCTCAAAATATTTTTCTAGAAGCAATTTTCCTGCTGACATAGCATGCCAGTGCTCAAACAATATAAACTAAACCAACTGAGCGCTGCCCATGAGCACAGCAGTTTCCACAGCAAGGTTTTTGCTGGCCCACTGGTGAAAATGAAAGATACCAGTTTTTCACCTTCAAAGGCAATGTGTGTGCTACAGAAGAACATTGCATTGGAATCTGTCTAAATGTAAGTTTAAAAGTCAATTTTAGGGAAAAAATTTTGAACAGTCTGATAACATATAAAGTGCATTTTGTGGAATGACAGCTGTTACAAGGTATATGACTACTTCACTATTGATGCCCATTTATCCTTGCGCTCTCAGTTTGTTTGGGGAAATCTAATTCAGCTGTGGTGTTGAAACTGTCTCTCACTTTTCCTGCCTACATCTTTTCTCTCTCAATTTACTTATCATAATCAAGCCTTAACATCCTGCAATCAGTTTCATCACATAGAGGCTGTAGTGTCAAACTCAGACTATAAAAGCAACCATAACAAGTGAATGTACTCAGAAGAGAGAAAAGCAGAGAGATGGCCAGAAGATAAAAAACGTTAATTGCATTGATAATTGTAATGCAGTAATAACAATCATTCCAGAATAAATGGAAAGCGAACACATTTCTCTAACAGAAACTCAGAGATTTTCTTTTCTGCAGCTCTTCCATCTGCAATGTGACTTTTTTCCAGGGCTCAGTTTTGGAGGAAGAAAAAATCCCCTTAGTACAGACCTCGTTTCGTGAAGAGGAAATGGATAGACTATACTGTTATTGAAAAACAAGATATTCTCTCTAGCATTGTGTCTCCAGGTGTTATGTGATATGCAAATATAAAGACGCCCTTAGCTATCTGCAGACATTGCAGGAGTGCTAAATTGAAAAGCAAAAATGTAACCTCTCTGGAATTTCTACACTTTCATTTGGGAATCCACAGGCATTGCATGGGATTTATGATATTCCTGACTTCTAGTTTTGAAAATGTTGTACCAGAAACTAAGCTATACAGCGAGAGGAAGCAACCAAAACCATGGCTGTACTACTGAAAGCTAAAGACCATTTGTATTCAACAACAGTACCTTGACACTGGCATTTGGAACAATTTCTGAAAGCTTCTAAACTCTAAAAGAAATCTTCAGTGACCTTAAGGCAGCATATTTACCACTGGTGGCATGGAAAACATTGTTGTTACATTCAAGTTTTATACTGGGAATAAGACAATCTTGTAACAGAAATTCTGCTGTTATTCAGTGGCATTTGCAGTGTATGAGTTTTAATTACTGCTTGGTACTCCCAAAACTGTCTGCAGAATGGTGGATGTTTCATTTTTGAATATCTACAACCAAATACACATTGTATCTAAAATACTGAACATCCAATAATGAGCCAACTCCGAAGGACCAGCATGCATACAAGCTGCAGCCAACTGTACCTGGTGAGTGAAGTGGAGGGGAGCACATCAGAACAACTCCTTGACCTTCACGTACAGAGACAGCACTTCTCATCCGACCACTAAAATTCCCCAGATCTATCAAAAGAACAGAGCATTTTAGTTACATACCAAGATTTTAAATTCTGTGGCTACTGTGACCTACATTTTATTTCCTCTTGTAAAGCTGACGGTTCATGGTTTCATACCTTAATCTATAGTAAGAGGGCCTTTAAAAATAAATCTATCTTCATTCCAAAAATTCCATGTTGCATCAGCACTTTATTACTCTTTTCAGTGTATTTGGGTACAGTATCAATGGAAAAGCAGCAGGCAATATATATATAACATTTACAAAAACATGTAATGGTGCTTTTATTTCTTTTTGTCGTATCCTGTTTGGTTTTTTTCATCCATAGAAGCGATTCATACGCAGTGAGAAAAAGAAATAAAAGTGGAGAGAACACCTTGGCTAACATCCAGACTGATCAAGGCAAAGAGAGCTGCAATATGGGTACACAAAGATATATTTGAAAAGGACCAGAAGCTTCAGCAGGTGCTAAATGAGGTGCTGAAATATGAAAAGATGGGGCCAGTGGGAGCATCACTCAGTGACATTCAGCAACCTATAGCCATACCTCTGCATTTCTGCATACAGCGCAAGGTGATGGTATGAGCCAGACAACCAGACAGTTTGAATGGGTTGAAAAGTATTATTACTTTCTTAACTGCACTCAGTTGACAGTTGTCTGTCAGATGCTGAAGCTCCACATCTTGCTCCATGCCTCATAGTGCATGAAACTGAAGTTAAATGATTTTCAAAGGTAATACAAGTTGATCTTTGATAGATTTCATAATGGGGATTAGGTACATTTTTTAAGTAGAAAGAGATGTATAGTCTTTCTAAATGTTTTTTCACATTTCTAAAAGATGTCTTGGGCATAGGCAGTGGCCTAAAATTTAAGTGAATAGAAATTCATGCTGTCTTTGACCAAAATAAGTCAGTGCTCTGATTTCAATAATAGATATTGTGTTTCAACAGAGGATGGGTGGATGGGCTTCACTAGAATTTTAACAAATAATAGGGCAACATTCCCAAATTATGCAAAATTTTGCTATGCAAGAAATGAAATTAAATTAAATACTGCATTTTAAAATAAGTGCACTTAAAAGTGCCACCTAATAAATGTTACCTCATAGTAGGTCCTGTAGAAATGTAATTGTTATTAATTTATGTCTAGAAAGTAGTGGGTTGGTGTATCGCTGTATAAACAGTTGCTTTGGATGGCAGAGCAGCTTGCAATTAAAAGTCTTCTTAGTTAAGAATCCCTGGATTTCAGTTGCATGTGACTTTGAGTTTACAACTTTATGTATGTTTGTGTTAAGTCCAGTATTTTTCTAAAAGAAAACTGATATATCAACCAATAATGTCTGCAGCCTACTAAGAAACCAATGTTTAGCTTTCATTTTAATGCAGAATTTAGGAATATAATAATCTTTTTTAATGCATTATTGCTGAGTTCTTGTAAAAACAGTGTGTGTCCTTAAAGCTTTTTTTCAAGGTCAATTTTTCAGGCAAGAATGACACTAAATTACCATAAGATTGTTCTTGTAGCCTTCCTTCTAAAGAAAATATGATTAATCTTCTCTGTATGGATGTCCTAAAACATTCAGTTTGATTTACTCCTCAAATGCCTTCAAAGACCCAGACTGTATGCACAAACAAACCTCAGTGAATTTAAAATGTGGACAGAACTTGAACTGATGTGCCATGGCTTCAACATGTTTTGGGAAGGTGCTCTGAAACCAGAACAGCTGCTCTGTGAGAACGACCATTGCTCTGTGTGTAGGAACAGATATTATCATAGCAGTACCTGCTTCCCCAGCACTTGGAAGAAAAATAGAAAGTACATTGCAAATATGAGAAAAAGATGTTAATACTATTGACTGCCTGAAACCTATACTGCAAGTCTGTCTCATGCACTATAAAAGGAGAATTTTTATTTTTTTTAAACATTTGGATCAGGGAATCAAATAGATTAATAAATGAAAATATTGTGAGTTGAATAGTAAAAATTCATAGTGGTGTAAGAAGAGATTCTCTGCAATTTATAAAAAGAGTGGGACAAGAAAGCAATCTTCTAAAAAAGTCTCTGAGATGTGTTTTCACAGACTGTTCCTGAAATTTCTTGTAAGCCTGAAAATAATTAATCAGAATTTTCAGACTTTTTTTTAAATAAAAAACACCAGTCTTTTGACTTAAATTCCAAACTCAATGGGAAATATTAAATTATTTTTAAAATAACTTTAATTTGGGGATTTTTTTTTAAACTTATAATTTATGTATTTCTTTTGGGGGATACAATATTTTAATATTAATGTCAAATCCTGTGGCTATATGTTTTCATCCTTTATACTAATCTTTTACTACCCATGATATACAACCTGGAAGCCTGTCAACACAAAAAAAAGGAAATTTGTGACAATTGTAACCTCTATAGGCAGAAGTAAAATTTTTGATGTTTTTTGCTAATTATTTTTCCTCAGGTGAATAAATGTTATTTTCCAATTACCTATAGCAATGTCAGGATTTTTTCCCATTTCCTGTCTTGTACATGCACCATGAGAGACAAATATTCTTTTTTTTTCTCCAAATGAAAAAAAAATCTTATTTTATTTTAAAATAAAAGTATTACGTGTGACCCAAATCTCTATTTGTTCAAACCAATTAATTTCAAACTAAAGAAGGAACTAAAGAAAGAAGGTAAGAAGGCTTTGAATTTCAACTCTTTTCGGCTATCTGTTCGTCTGAATTGCATTTCTTGTTAGCTTATGTGAAGAAAAAGGATTAACAAGTACAAATGCAGGGATTTAGATGTAAAACAAATAAATGTAGGAAAGCTTAAAAGGAAGGAAAGGTGAAGGATCATGCTTGCTGTTTCCCCACATTAAAATAACAAGTCCAATATGTAAGAATTAAATGAAAGGAAAATGTAATTAATTTCCTGTAAATCCCAGCCATTTCATATCTAAGCATATTGAAAAAATAAAAAAAGATAGCTACTAAAAAAGTATTCAAAACCCTATAATTTTACTTTAAAAATTCTGAAAAAATAGATAATAAAAGAAAGAATAGACAGAATACTGCTTTAGAGGTAGGTACTGTAATCTCTCCCACAGCAATGCTGGCCATCAGTTCAGTATCCTTGCTGCAGTATAAACTTGTAGCATGTGACATGCCAGACAGCCTCACACAGAATGAGTCAATCCTTCATATTATTATGATGTACATATTTCATTGATAAGAAAATGACTTTTTGTGCTCCATAGGTATTTATCTTCTGCCCTGAAAGATTAGATTTATTTACGCTTATCTCAGTGCTAGCAGCAAAGACGGTAACATCTACTGTATTATTTTCAAACCAGTTCCTGGGATTTTAGCTACATGAGTGTCATACTCTTTAACATGAAGCACAGCCTTGACCACTTTGAAAATGTATAGTTAAGTTTCAGTTACCGTTTCTAATGTAACCATAGTGTTAGCAATATATATGCAAAAAATGCAGAGAACATTTAGGATGGAGTGTGTGTGTGTGGAGCAGCACAATCGTCTTTATTACTAAAAGAACATTCAATTCAACGAATATTGTACCATGTCTCTAAAGAACAACCTGTGACACAGAAGTGTTCTCCACTATGAAAGGAAAACAGTAGAGAAATTCCAGAGCTAGTGAAGATACAGGATGCTTTCTGGATGTGCCACTTGTACTTCTGGTATAGTTAGCTCAGTGTAATATTTGATCTTTCACAGAAGTTGTGAAGTTGGGAAACATTCAGATTTCTGATCCAAAGCAGTTTGCAGGTAGTATGGCTGTCTCTGCAGTGGCTATCCCCATTCTACTGAAAGGAGTTAAGTGTGGGTTTCTCTCAACACACATATGTATGTATTGATGTGCATTGAGGAAGAATGACACTCACCACCACAAGAACATCAGTTTAAATAAGACCAAACAGATTTCTGCAGAAGGTGAAAGAAGTAATGGAAAATAAATGAGAAAAATTTCAAGGCAGTCAAAACAACAGAAAAGCTTTGCAGGGCTAGCAACAAAATGAACAACTAAATAAAGGGGGAAACATTCTGCCATTGACAGAAAGACTTGTACAAAAGTTGGAACAGTTTATACCACTTAATAGCCTTCCAATTCACCTTCACTGCAGTTTCATTTTTAGGCATGCACAGGAGGAACCATTCAGTCTCTGTGTTCGTCAGTTGACTGCAGCTGGTGGGAGCAACAACAAAGGGGCAGGTTTTTGTTACCCAGACAATGGTCCACTGATGATTGATATAAAATTAGGATCAAATTAAAAATTAAATTAAAAATTAATGAAAGATCCCTTAATTTTAGGCAATTACTGCTTGGTAACCTAGCATGGAAGATGTGGAAGGTTCTGTAGTTCATTATCATTGACTTAAACCAGTCAACTTCGAAAGTAGAAATTAGACTGGTGCAGAGCAACATCTTCTGCCAGGTCAATTCTGTGTGTTCAAAATATTTTATGTGCAAATTTATTATGGAGTTGACAATGGACATCATATGATATGTATTAAAATGTTTAAAGACATATGCTGAAGATATCTAGAGATAAATATAAAATATATTCTTTCTATTACAGTAAAAATAGCTCTACGCAAGGTAAAATTCTTCTGTCAGACCAAGGACAAACTTATTCATTGCACTGTCACTACAGAGAGGGTAGCCTTCCTCTCCTTGCATTTGAAAGACAGGACTAAAAAATAGACCTTGAGCTGGAATTGTAGCTCTTTAAAAAAGGTAAGACATACAGGGAAAAGAATTCCATTAAAAATATGTTTTTCAAAATTCCATTATAACCTAAATCAAAAACATGATTCGAGTGTGCACTCTAAACAATGGGCAATATAAATGTTGTGTTTAATAGCCCATAAACACAGGCTACAGAAGAATGAAAGACAGGTATTAAAAAGAAATGACGTGTATGATTGTATAGGGGGCTTTTAAATTGGCTGAATGAAATACAATACTCACAGCATATTAAGAGGTCCAAGTAATTTAATAGATTGTTTTGTACTGACATACACCTGTTTTCTAGGAATACCAGATTAAATAGGTGGAGTCTTGTTATTAGCATCACTAATTGGACGCTAATAGTAACTTTTCATACTGAAGATGTTAACTAGAAAATTTGTGAAAGGAAGCTCAGACAAAAAGATTTCTTCCATGACAGAAACATCCTCTCACCGTGGTTAATGGGAAAAACATACATCTTGGAACTTTTAAAAATCACATTACCATATGACTTTTAGGTGACAAAATAAGGGCAGGATTCAAATACTTCAGAATGTATCACGCTTATTATCATTGCTGCTGTTATTATTTATTACCAGAAAGCTTTTGAATCCTTTATGGATCATCATTCTGACATGATATGACCTGAAAAATGTCATATTTTTCTCAAAGATGTTACTATGCAATTACATGAGACACGAAAGAGAGAGTTCAGAGAAGAAATGTTGTATTTTAAGGCTGTGTGTCAGCCAGCCTGTGTCTGTAAATCTGCAGAACCACTAAAGAGTTTAAAGGAAAGGGTGTGGTTATACAGATATTTACAGAAGTTTTCAGGGAGTGCCAACAAAAGATGACGAGAAGCACAGGAGAAAGCTGAAGGACTCCTGGCTGAAAATGTAAAAGACTAAGAAAAAAAGATACAAGATACTGTATTTTCTTATATCAACATCTTCCTGAATCTTTCTCAGATACTACAATGAAGCTTTTTTCTCAAGACAAAAAAAAGTCATTAAGGGATCTTTGAACAATGGTGATCCTTGAGCGTGTTCTTGTAAAAATAATTTTCTTTCTACCATGCTGTCAGCATGAACTGTATATAATATATGCAGTATTGATTCATTAGCCCTGAATTAAATTTTCCCTAGGAAATACAGAGGAACATTGTTTTCCCGGTCCTTAATGGCATCTTTTTTTATATATAATCTTTATTAGTTTATATATAATCTTAATTGATCGGACTAGATGATCTTAAAAGGTCCCTTCCAACCTAGGTGATTCTGTGATTTATATATAATAACAAATCAAAAACACCTGCTCTGCTGTAGTCTGTAGCATTATCCTATTTGTTGTCTATCTTTACGTAGCTGTCTAAGACTAGTCATTTTATCTGTTAAACAGAGAACACAGCTTTGTATTTTCTACATTTCTTATCATAGAGAAGTCACAAATCCATAAATGTGGCCAGTACATACTACGATAATACAATTTATTATAACAATAATTAGCTACTCTGATGAAGATAAGAATTATTTCCAAAAATGATTTATTGGTTATTGTATGAAATATAGTAAAATTATTTTCCCTTTTTATTTCCTCCACAAATTAAAATATTATTTTTAATTAATTAATTATTATTTATTAGAAAAAATAGTACTTTTTATAAAAGGCAAAAAATAGAGATTCTCTCTATTTATTATACCATATTTTTTAAAAGGGAATTCTACTTTTCATTTAAAATATTCACTCACTACCTGTGATTCTACATAGATTTTATATAAAATATAAATTGATACACTTCTTCTACAGTTTTCTCTTGACCAGCTATTAATTTTTTATATAATCTAATCATTCAGGGAAGGGTACCCCAGGAGCCTTATGTATATTGAGAGCTTTGAAGAATTTTTAATTTTGTTACATGTAGTTTCAATAACATCAATGAGTACCATCAGTGTCATCAATAAAGCTTAATTCTTCCCAGAGCCTTGCAGAAGAAAGGGAATTTGTAGATACCAAAGTCTCCCTGAACTTCAGTAGGATTTCTGCACTCATAAATCCTGAAGTACTGGATCAAAGGGAATTAGAAAAAGAAATATTTACATGCAGAATAAAATAACAAGATTATGTTGAAAATTATAGAGCTGCTATATGATTGCCATGTTAATTGCACAATATCTGGGATGTTTGTGGTTACAGTTGTTGATGGTTATGATTAATTAACTACAATCATTCTGTGTCTGTCAGGTTTCTTCTATTCTCACAAGAATTATTTCAGCATGCTTCTCAGCTGTCTCTCATATCCGCATACTGCAATATCAAGGCAAAACACAGAACCAGATGTAAATATTATAGTTAAGACTTTTTCATTCTTTCATTCCATTCATGATCTGTCAATTAGGAGCAACAGCTAAAACCAAATAAACAACAATGTTAAATAACAAAACAAGGAAAGATTTTCAAACACAGTTATGCCCACACTTAATCACTAAAATAAAGTGGGTCAGTAAATGGTACCACTTCCAGATCTTCTAAGCAAATAAATTTTCACTTAAGAATATATGAAAAGTATTTGTTTGTAAGCACTTTTTGTTACATATTGTTATCTGCATCTTGAGAAACACACATTTCTATTTGCATCTTTTTTAATAAGCCTTCCTGTCACTGAGTGGCATACTAACCTGTATAAATTCTGTATACATGATATTGGTAATGCTACTGTCTTACTTATTTCCTTTCAGTGCATGGAAGTACTTCTTCCTTTTTTTTATTTGCCCTTTACTCACTTTTTTCAATTAAATCAATTCCAAACATTCAAGGATATATTGCAAACACTATTTGATTTGTTGTAACTGTCTTCAACTAGATGTGACTTGACTTTTCCTTCCTTTAATAAGTGATTAAAGATAGTGATGCCAGTTAAAATTTTACATGATTAAATACGTAATGACAAGCAGAGTATGGTTTCTTATCTTATGTTATCATATGGAATTGTCAGTTACTATTCTCCACCCCATAGTTTATTGGAAAATCACAGTATATGTGTTGTGTTTCATAGGAGGCTGATTTGTAACAGTGTTCATAGTACCTAGATTTACAAATTTAGGCACAGACTTTTTTTAACTTCGTAGATATTTTTATTTAGTTAGATAAATCCAGGAAAGGTGATACAGACAAGGACTCTGTAGAAAATAAAAGTCTGCCATACCAGGGTCCCTGTTCTGAAGATAACAATGTAGAGATGTTTGACAATGTTTTGGTTCTGTTTTTTTTTCTGCCTAAATTATATTTTGTGTAAATGGAGGCTTTGCTTCAGAATTCCAAGTTACATGTGCATGAATCAGGACTAATATATTATCTAAGAACTGCTGTTCAGATCCAAGGCTTGGAGAATGGCATGACTGTCCAAATTACAGTAACAGGTGGAGACTTGTAGACACCATTTCTGTGAGGTATGACATATCCAATTGTGAATCCTCTCTAGACAAGTCATTTCAAAGTGCTGACTTTTCACTAGACTAATGTGTATAAATGACTCCATACTTCACTTCTGGTCTGTCATAAAGAAAACAAGAAGGTCATAATCTCCCAGAAATTATTTATTTCTTCTTCTCTATGAGTTGTGGTGCCCAGTATGACCTACAAGTCAATTGTGGCAAGATAACTAAGTGTTTGGACACATCTGACGAGTGAATCTGGAAAACCTTGGTCTTAGCTGAATAGCTCAACTGGAAATTAAGGTCTTACAAACACAGAATGTTTCCTCAATAGCAGGTGGTTGTTACATGTGATCCCAGGTAATGTTTTTGATAAGGCAGTTTGTATTGGATCATGCTATTCTGCTTAATATCAAGGTGATAGGAATCACTGCAAATCACAGTTTAGAATATGAACATGTAATTGAACAAGTAATAGTCATCGAAGATAAATAAATTGTCACCACTCAGCTGAGCTGCTATAAATTACTGGCTATGTACTTTAACCTTTTCAATCTGTAAACTAGAACATATCAATTAAAAGCCCCATGAAGGTGGTTTGACCATTCATTTAACGATCAAATGTGCAGCCAATGAATGGCAAACAATTTATTTTTTTGTCCTATCAGTCAAGTTAAACCTTCATTGAAGGTTTCATAATTTCATGAGATCTTGGCTAAAGCTGTTTCTTATGCTCTCTAAAGGGCATTTACTTCTCCCTCTTACTTCTCTCTCTTTGTTGTAATGTAGTAATGTTATTCTTCTATGCCACTTATTTCCCAATTCTGCCACATGATAATGTCAGACAGTTTGTTCAGCATGCAATATCTCCTCTCCTCTCCTCTCCTCTCCTCTCCTCTCCTCTGTCCCTGTGTTCTCAAGACTGTTATGCTTCTTAGCAAAATTATATCCTACCTAAGGTATCTATATAAGAAACTCTAAGACACAGTTATGTCAGTAGCACTATGCAGGCTGCCATGCAGTGACAAGGTTGCATAAAGAAGTAATCATAATCTTTGTTTTGGAAATGTATATCAGGCAGCAATCCCTTAGTAGTTCATCTGATCACTTAAATTCCTTTATCATTTGTCACAATTGTGTATTATTGCTCACTGATCAATAGAAATAAAAGTAAAATATGTTTCCTGAACTAAATCAGTTAGATGCTCTACAATCTGGATTGATTTCTTTAAGCAATCTAATAATTGCTTCTCTTTTTAACTGACCTTCCTAGGGCAAAGCAAATTACCACCAAGTATGTCCCAGCTCTAACAGTGGCAGACACTTCTGATATTGCAACTAAGCACTATCAAAGCTGTGAAAGCTATTGGTTTGGAAGATAGGGGTAACTGGTCAGTACAGAAGAATAGCTGGAGAGCTTCCCTTCTCATATGGACTGCTGTATAACATACAAGAGAGAATCAGGTTGATAGTTGGACTTGATGATCTTAAAGGTCCCTTCCAACCTAGATGATTCTATGATTCCATAAATCATATGGAACCGTGCTATCTAAGAGCGTATAGACCATGCTATCTAAGCCTGCGGCCATATCTAACCATAGTAGTATGCAATCCTTTAAAAAAAAAATTCCTGAAACACAGGTATTTCCGTTTAAGTCAACTTAACCTTCTCACAGGAAAGGTCTTGTGTCCTACCAAAGAACCATACTTCCTCCTACATTACTACTAATGAAATGCACTGCACTTGTAAGCCTTAAAGCAATGATTGACCATAATCACAGGTCTATATTTAGACACTGTTTTGCCACAAGAAAACATTGGGCTCCATGATACAGGTATTGATTAGTGTAGACAAAATCAACCAGAGAGAGGTTAAAAAAAAAAATAGCAGGCTGGAGAGGCTTTGAGCCCTAAATACATGGATTCTCCACGTAATAGGATAACTTCTGTCAGAGTAATCAGACCTGTTAGGGACTGGTCTTGTACGAAGGTACCATAAAGCGTTTGCAATAGTCATTCAAAGTCAGGCATATAAGAGGACATGGGGGAAAAATATTAAAAAGAAGTCTAGCCATTTCAAACTTATGGGGTGCATTTGGTAAAGCAGATTAAATACATAATATGTTTTTACCAGCAAGGAAAGTATCCAAGCTTCTGTAATGAACATGCTGTATGAAGGAACTGAAAATTCACTTCAGAAAAAAAAAAGAGGTGATGTCTGGATTGTATACTGAAGTGGACGAAATAATTAGAGACTGTGAAATGAAGACTATGGAGGTGGTTAGTCAGATTTTAATATTATGAAATAGCATAAAGAATGATTTGGATGTTAATGAATATCAAAGGGAAAATCAGAAAAAAAATCCACAGATTAAGTACTTACAGAACAACAGTTTTTGCAGCAATATTGCCAGAGGATCACTGAATGGGTTAGAACAAGCAGAGCAGTTACCTAAGAGGTGCTGAAAGGATTGTTTGTGAATATAAACTATTCAGCTTTTAATTTAAAAAGGACCTGGCACAGCCGAAGAACCTTACTAACAAAAAATAACAGCTGAAATTCTGGATACGTGAGTCTGCAATGTGTGAGGAGGAATATCTTATTGATATCTGTTGGGTTCCAGATGGTTAACATTATATATTATATAATTAGTTTGTTTTTCCCCACCCCACTGAGAGTTATAGTTGTTTTTACCAAAAAGGATTCAGGTTTTGCTGTCTGAAAATCAGGTCCTTTGAAAATGTCTCTGTCACATAAGTTTGACATGTTGTTCTGGTGCTATACTTGTAAAAAGAGGTTGACAAATCCGAAAGGCTTTAGAGAAAAGTTATGAGATTAATTTGCATTACAGAAAACATCTTACATTGATAAATGCCTAAGCCTAAGAGAAAATATTCTGATGAAGGTAAAGGTGAGAAAAGGAAAAAAAACTTTTCCATCATTTCATTTTCTTAAAAGAAATTATCCGAGCTTCTGAGTCAATCTCCTAGTGAGTCTAGCTGATCCTACAAATAAACACTATGTGACTGTTTAAGCTCAGTCCTAGAAATGGTCCCCTTGAACTCAGTGGGTAGAGTCAAATGATTTAAATATGTACATAAAAGTTTGTATACATTGGAATACCATTTCTAACATAGACTGCATGCATAAATTGTTTATACAAAGAATAAGAGCAAACTAAGTATCTAAGTATCTAAGAGATACTCTTAGAAAAGATAAAGAAGAAAATATAATGAATCCTGTTGTGTAGGAAAATGATAAAAGATTACTGCAGTGTTATCACTTTAATAATGATTGAACAAATCTCATTTGAAGGACTGATGTTTAAGGAGATGGTACCTGAGGAGAATTGCATCCATGCTATCAATGTAATGTAAAATAAACTATTTTGTTTAATTAATTTCAACCCATTTTGCATGTTTCACATGCTAAGGAGATAAAATGGGACTTTTATCAGTGTAATTGTAAATTATTGACAAGAACATCTACAATGGTAGCATACATTCATTTTATCCAAGTCAATTATACTAAATATTACATGTTTCCAGTTAACAATGCAAGCATGTATTGTAGGTTGAAATTAGCTGTGACTAAGCTCATTCCAAGTGCAAATGTTAGACTATTTACACTAAGTGGCTCACATAAGTCATATCAAATGTTTATGGCCTACCAAATATGAATCAAATGTAAGCAAAGCAAAAATTGAATGGTAGTGTAACTAAGTAATGATGACTAGTCATTTAGGAGATTTATGTGAGATTATACTTTCAGGTAACAGTATAATATTAATGCTAACAAGGCCTTTTGGTTTTTTTAATTGATTTTTAATGCCAGTGATTTTGAATGTAATAGAAAAACATTTTCAATTGTTATACCTATTATTTGGGAATATTTGTTTCTGCTTGGAATATAGGTAAGTAATTTCCTTCTAACATGTCACCACAAAAGCAATATTTGTGAGTGATAAATTTTATTGTCAGTGTGGGGGTTCAGCTGTCTCATAGCTACATCTGAGCGAGTCATCCTATTCTCCCTTTAAAGACAATGCAAAGAAATAGACACTTCAAAGGCCTGATTTTTTTGACCTATTTTAGATGTCAACTTGACGTGAATGAATTGCATCCTAGTAGTGCAATAGATTAAGTAGGGAATCTAAACAATTAGATCAGTTGCAGCTGCCTATAGTGTAGATATCTGACATTAAAGGGGAATGAATAAATTATATTTAGAGGCACTTTACCATTTCCTTGATCTTCAGATTGTTTTCTCAATATCATTATTTTGTCTACACTGCTGTGATAAAAATGAGATGATGATGATGACAAAGGATTCCTCTGATGCTTGGAAGAAAAGTAACAAAAGGCAAGTAAAAATCCCTTAACTGTTTTGGCCTTGCATTAGTAAAAGGTGAAGCAACAGTTTTTTACTCTTATCAGTACAGGAAATGAACTAACTAATTTTTTAAAAGATAAACAACTATAGGATACAAGTGTAGTACTTTTCCAAACAATTTCCAAATTAAGGAAAACCTCATAGACTATCTTATTGTGGGACTAATTGTATTTTAAGATACTCTCCCTGACGGACCAAGATGATAGCTTTAGATTTAACCCAACTTAGAGATACACATTTAATTTTACACCTGATGTGTTTCATATTGTTCTGCAGTGTAGAAAATCTGCAGATGTATTAACAGATTTTACATGGACTTTTAAAAGAACTTTACAATGTGGTGAACTCCATCTTTTGCCTACCTGTTTGGCAATTAATGCACATATGCAGGAAAACCTCCAGTTCTGTCTGCTGAGCCTGAGTGATACTGAGACAACATAATGTTCTGTACCTTGGTAAGACACTTACTGGAGAAAAGAGGGTGGCAGAAATGCCATCACCATAATGCTGCATTAAATGTCCAGCTTCAGATGATTAGTGGACAAGCAGAAAAGCAGCTAGCATTTCATATTTATTGCTTGTAATTTCAGTGGAAGCAAAAGGCTTTCAAATAACAAGGAAGGGAGGGAAGTGCCTTTGTTATGCATCTACTTTACTGCATTGACTTTATAAAGAATGTAGGAAGCTATTTCCCTCTCTAGCAACACCTGTAATGTCAGAGAAGCAATGTCTTTGGGTAGGTATTGATTTTAAGCAGACAACACAAAAAACTATTACTATTATTTAAACCCACTTGTCAGCCTCACAAATGCATCTTGAGTATTTCTGCCTGTTAAATCCTTCCTTTTAAATGACACCATTACTTAAAGACTTCCGAGTAATTTAAGTGCTTCTTATTTCTCTTAAGCCAGAGTTGAACGGAACTTAACAAATACATATGATGGGATATATGTACAAAGTCTTGAAAAACTTCCTAATTACAAGTGGGGGGAGGATCTATATTTTTTCTCATAACACTAAATTCTAATTTACAAAGAGTGAGAGTGATGGAAGAAACAAGCAAATCCTAAACTCTTAAAATCTTTTTTCATAGTCACACTCTATTGAACTGCAATTCTATTAGCAATTTTTTGATATATCCTGGCCTATCCTAGAACATTTAAATACACTCATATCATTTAGTGTCTGTAATCAAACTACACAAACAGCAGCTATTGATTTTCATAACTACCATAAAAAAATAATGTGACATCTATTGCATGTGGAAGGATCTCATTTGTGTTTCATCACTTCACTTAACCCAACTATCTTATTATTTAATACATGAGTTTGCACTGCAGTATTGTTTATATTCTCGTTGTCTTGTTAGACAGTATAAAATCTCTACACCTTTGAACACACTCTTATTGCTGGCCTGATATGGCTTTGCTCCCTTGTCTGCACTTTTCTTCCTTTAATATAGCAGGTGAATGGGACTACGGTATAATCAATATGATAAAGAAACTCCAGTCAGTTGAACGAATACTTACATATTTGGCAAGTAAAGCAATAAAACAGTGATTCCTGACCAACAGCCAAGTTCTGGAATCCTCAGTGGGTCATGAAAAGGTGTTACAGAAATACATAGCTGATCAATAGAAGCATATTGCTTTTAGAAATTTTTGGGTTAAACACTTGAGGCTGAAGATGCAAGGGTGTCTATAAGAACCTCTGAGACATGGCACAGATTAATGCGCTGAAGTCTGGAAATAACTATTATAGCAAAAAACCGCAAACACCTATAATATCAGATTCAAGAGGCCAAAGGTAAAATAAGTAGATAAAAAATAAAATAATGTGACAAAGGAAAATAATGTAATAGTGATCTCTCATCAGAGATCATAAATCAGTTTTTTCAAAAAGTTCAGTTTGAAAATGATTAATCTTAATGTAACATAAATAAGGTTAAAGTTCATCAGCAGAGCAAAGAGAACAAATTCACTGAAAACAAAACTACACATTTTTATGCTAATTTTTTGTTGTTGTTGTTCATCAGTTTGACATTACTCTTGTTTATCCCAGTCTTAATTTATGTCCATTGTTTTCTAGTTAACTTAATGGTTGTGTTCTTGGTCACTGGGATCACTGGGAAAATAAATAAAATTCCAGATTTATTTTCTCCACAGTTTTTCTTAATTGTCATTTTGTCACCTTATATTACTGCAGAGAAATTCTCCAGAAGACTTGTGAACTTTCCTCAAGAATTTTGTAGCAAAGACAATCCTGTTCAGTCTTGCTAGATCTTATAGACACTGCTTTTCAGTAGAGCTGGCATAGCTGCTCATGGCACAATGCTTGTAGAGAAGGCATGTCCAATACATCAGCTACGAAGGGAATGCAAATTCTCTTTGCCTCTTGTGGACTGCTTAATAACTGTTGGGTAAAATAGCTGTTGCCCTGCATTTTTTTTTCTATAATGTGAAATGAAATCTCCAGAATCATTAACTTTACATCATCTTTGAAGTCTCAATGAAGGTTCACGGATCTTACTGTGTCCCTGTTTTTCATCTTTATGTATAAATAAGAGAAAGCAAAAAAAGCAATGTGTTCAAGGGTACACATATGTATGTATTTGAGGACGTATTCCAAGGTTGTTTTGCATTGAGAGTCTGCACTAGTCAATTATATCAACGATGAGAAAATGCATACAGTTTTTTCAAGTATTCTGAGAAGAGCTCTGATACACTTGCAGTGCGAAAGTGGTCGGCACACATCTTTACTATGGAATGATGGCTTGTCATTCAGAAAGTACAGAGCAAAATAACCTTTCAGGAACTGTCATTCAGAGCAATTCTGAAACTGAGTTCTTACTCATTTGGTTATGCAATATGAATATTTTCATGTGGCAGCTGATTCCAGCAAGCTTTCACAAGACTTAAAAATATAAGTTTTCAACACATAAATTCTAGCCCGTATCTGGCCTCGAATTGCTTAGCTAGATATGGAAGCTCAAGCTTAGTGTGTCTTCAGAACTGAGAGAAAGATTTCAAGTATAACTCACAACAGCAGAAACTGGTGGAATGATGTAGGACATTCCTCTTCTCTCCAGAAGGAAGAGCAGGACATCCTCTGTAGGTACAACTTGGAATCTTATGCTTAGCATACAAAAGCCACACTTTCTGTAAAATATGTGATTTTTACACAAAGTATGCTTGTTCTTACTGGTGGAATCACAGAAACAGTATCAATAGGGGGACATCTGCAATTCTTAACATAAATGACTTCTGAAAGAACAAATGCAGTAGAAAAATATTATTTATTCAGTTCCCCTGTATGTCCTCCTATTCCCCAAACCTTGTCTGTGGCATTACTCTGTTCTTTCATATGTGAAGGATGGCATGTGCAGGAAGAGATAAACCTGAATCTTATGATCCAGCTGGTATGTAGCAATGATGGTCAGGTGCCAAACAGGGGAGAATATGCTCCCCCTAGATGGCAGATGTCAAGGCTCAGAAGGGGAAGATCAGGAGGAACCTGACTGCATTTCATTTGTGCCTGGGTGTCCTACTGTATCTCTACTGGTAAGCAGAACATTTGTGCCAGACGCACGGATGGAGTGGCATAGCTCATTTTGTCATTTGTCCTCCTACAAGGAATTCTGGCTGATAGAGCCAGAACTTTTATTGCAGTTTGACCTTCAAATGCCACAGTGCCACACAACCAGATGACGCAAGTCCAAGTTTGTAGCTGCTTCTTTCCCCTTGCATCATATACGCTTATAAATCTGTCTTTCATTTTTTCAGGGCATATGTAAAACCACTATTTTAAAACTAAAGCTGATATTTCTTGAGGATACTTTATGTCTTCTACCCGTTAACTGTACATTCAACCAAATTTTGTGAATCTAAAGAGACAGCTTGTCTTTTAGATAGTCCGTCATATCAACAAGCTCACAGTACTGGGGGGAAAATCCCTTACTGTCCTCATGCTTTATTTTGACTTTTTTCCCCTAAATAAATATCAGTTGCTGAGATTCCTAAATTAACAGTAAAACCCTCTTAGTAATAAATTCAGAAATTTAAAGCTAGATGTTTAATGTTCTATTTTATGTGCTACCTGAAGGACTTAAGTTATCTTCACATGAATTTTCTATATTTAAATAAATAGAGATAGTTAATTTTTTTCTTCCAGTTCCTCTGTGTAATCCAAATTGGTGTAAAAGGGCTTCTGTCAGTCCTGTCTCTCAGAACATGGAAATACATATCTTCCCTTGTCTTCTCAACAAACTGAAAATACTGTGCTTCACAGCCCTACCCTGCACTAAATTTCACTAGACTGCAACAATATAGATGTGGTGCTTATTGCAATACTAAAGTCAAAGTTATTTACAGATGGAGGTACATACAGAAGTCAGAGAAATTTTAAGATCATAGGGCAATTCAGCGTGGATGGGATCTCAGGAGGTTGCTGGTCCAATCTCCTTTTTAAATAGGGTCATGCACAGGGTCAGATCAGGTTGATTGGAGCTTCATCCAGTTGGGTCTTGAAAACCTCCAAGGAAGGACACTGCACAATCTCTCTGGGGAATCTCTGCTGCTGCCTAAGTGTCCTCACAGGGAAGAAGTTCTCTTTATATCTCTTGCTCTAGTTTGCACCCATTTTTTCTTTTCCTCCTGCCATTTGCCACTTTGAAGGACCTGAATCCATCTCCATGACAACCTCCCTGTAGGTACTGGGCAGATGTTGTTAGCTCCCATAAAGCCATCTCTGCTCCAGGTTGAACAAACACTGCTCCCCTAGCCCCTCCTCAAGGCCAAAGGCTCCAGCCCCGCCTCCCCCCCCCGCCCCGGCTTGCTAGATGTCCTCTGAACTCCCTCTAGTCTACCAACTTTTTTTCTCTTCTGGTGAGTCTGGAACTGGACACAGCAGCAATTCATTGTCTCATGGAATAAATGCATCTCATCAGTAGGGACTGTTTTCTGCTAAGTTTCTGACTCCTTAATTTTAGTCTCTTAAACTTTACCCTATTATTGCTGTAATTACTTAAAGAATCTTTAAAATAATTTTGAAATTTTTATTAAAATAATTGAAATAGAAATACTTGCTTGCCACAATATTTATATGTAGGCTGCAATTTAGGTACTGTGACAGAGCCAGTCAGAATGTCATAGTGCTAAAAATGTGAGCCTCTACAACTTGAGTAAATGGGTGCGTTTTAATGTTGCCAAATATAAGGAGCTTGGGGGACAGTTGTGACATTCAATGCACTTTGGTGACAAGTTTCATTTTTATTAGACAAATTACCCAGTATAACCACTGTGCAGTCCTTGTTAGAGGCAGGAAGACACTGTTTATCTTTGTAAGGTTGGATTTTCCTCTCATTTACATCAGCAAATATTTTGTCAACATTGTCTCCTCAGAAATCATGCTTTTAGTAGTCCATTTAATTTGTTGCCATGTTTTTGCCTAAATCTTTTCTGGGCATTCAACTCTTTCTACTGAATTAGTACCAAGAAATTAAAAACCCCAGGTACAGTAATACCAAAATGACACAAGCCCTCCACATGGACTGTCTTTCTAAAAAGGTTCTGACAGTTCAATAGCTAATTATATTAAGTCCTTTATGTACCAGGTCTCTACGAGCTGATTCTCTTGTATACTTTGGGTCACTGAAATAAATGGAGTTATGCAAATATAACCCCACATGCAGATCAGTTTCCTTGTGCCTTTGTTATCTAAATAGGCAAAGCCCAGAGGTACAGAAGATCAAGGTGGGATATATCTTCCAACAGCCTAATGCTGTGTAAAGCACAACATACAAGATAGACAAAAATGTATTTAATGAAAAGTGCAGGTGATAAAGAAAATACACTACAAATACTAATCTGTTGAAACTGTAGATGAAAAAGTTCAAATTAAACCCTTATATTATCCCATTCACTTTGCAGGGTATCGCAAAGGGTAAATTTAAAATTGTATACTCAGGTGAGAACAGACTGATATCTTACTTTACTTTGTGACTCCTACTTTTGTGTCAAAATCAGTATTACTGAAGAGCAGCAGACCTTGGAAGTTAAAAATGCAGAAGAGCTTACTTTGTACAGAGGCCTGGCTTCAGCTTCCCTCTGCACATGGTAGCACCTTCCATACCTGCATAGTCTACTTATGGAAATAATATACCACCAACCAGGTTCTTCCAGCCACCTCAGAAAGAAGCATTATACCCTGCATATAGCATATATAATATAGCATATTTTTCCTGGCTTTGACCATTGTATGTGTGTGCACAATTACCTGAGGGATCTCAAGCTGTTTTAATTTTTTATTGTTTCATCCTCATAGAAGAGAAAAACGACAGCTTATGCTGCATTCAGGTCTTTTGCATTGTTTTTCTGTTTGGCATACAGTAAGTGTGGACAGCCAAATTTGAGTCAGAGGTGTCCAGCCTACTATTCACAGCGAATTAATTTGAATTCAGATTATTGGAACTGGAATTTGACTTTGGCCAAGAAACTTTTACTTTCTCCTCCATAAACCTGTCATAGAATAATTTAGGTTGGAAGAGACCTCTGGAGATGATTACTACCCTCTGCTAAAGGCAGAACCAGCTCTGATCAGGCTGCCCTGTCTGACCAAGTTTTGAATTTCTCCAAAGAACCTGTCTTCCAGAAGAGTAGAGTTAATGAACAGCCTTTTGGGGCCAGATAATTTAGAACTAAAATATGGGGAAAATAAAAATATGTTACTCATAATTTTGGTTGCATTGATGGCCACTTGCTTCATGTCTAAATGTCTGATTTTGTTTTATATGGTTAGACATGGCAAGGTTAGTACAATGACTGTCACTGAGAATAAATCAGGTATCTCATATGTAGTTGACTGGAGAAGAGAAAACCTGCGAAAGTAAATTTCAGAGATTCCGTGAGTAAAAAGGTGGTATGTCAAAGTCAAGCAGCTAATCAGGCTACATACCCTAAGGAATACCAATAAATCAAGTTGTCATGAGTGCTCCTAATGAAGGGCCATTTGTGAAAGTTTTACTTTTACTGTCTTCAGCTAGTATTCAGCAAGTGAATAACTACCATGTTGCTCTCAACAGAAAATACAAGAGTCAAAAATATAGAATGCAATTTTTAAATGTCTCTAGATACATTAAGAAGTGATAAATACAGCAATCACCACTGCAATCATCTACTGTAGCTCCTGTGTAATATGAACTACAGGATTTCTCTAAATTAACTGCCTTTTAAGATAGACATCGCTTCCAAAACAAAAGAAAAAGAAAAAAGAAAAAAAAAATTACACTACTTTCCTAGCCAAGTTCTTCCAGTGGTTATTTTTTCTCCCTGTGAAGTTGCAGCTTATTCTCAATATAAAAATTTAGCTTTAAGTTTCAGATGCTGAATTTTGTTACTGCTTCAACTGCTAGATTGTAGAGGCCACTGTAGTTGTATTTTTATTGCCTATGTATCACTCCATCAGTAACCTTCCTTTGAAAAGTTAAAAAAAATAAATCCAATTTTTTTTTAACAAATTCTTGTTTTCTACTCAATCCTCCAAATCTTCTCCCATTCATCAACATCCTTTTTAACTTACAGGCCACATAAGGTAGAATAGAGAGATAGGGTAGGCCCCATAAGTGACAGGAGAGGAAGAGCAGGAATCTTCATACTATCAGTATAGAAAGAATAACTTGATTTTTGATTAAAAGCTCCAATAAAATGGAGCTTTGAATAGCTCAAAGAAGTCATTCCCTTAGAGGAGAAGTACCATGGCCCACTGCCACTGGGGGCTGAGCCATAGGATAACGTGAGTCACAAAGAACATCACCTCAGGAAACCCTGTACCACATCCTAAAGCTAATGACTGCTGGTAATACAAGTACTCTTTCATCCTATTAGATAAAGGAGCTCAAAAATCCTGACCCTGCTAAGTCACAGGTGGGAAATCCTACAGCTAGACCAATTTTTTCTCGTTTAATTTTTTTTTTTTGGTAAATCTAAAGGACCTTTATGTGACCAATTGAACTCCATGGAAGATCTGTGTTCTGGTCACAAGATATCTGTCAAATTTATGAAGAAGATATATGTCAGTTCTAGTTCCTTGTTAATTTCTATAGTTTTCCAGCAAACTTAAGAAAAGCAGTTGTCATGACAGCCACAGAGTGATCAGGTTGCCATGTAGCAGGAATAAGGGGATTTTCCCTGATATTGTTCTCACAGGAATAGAAAGAAGACCTTGCATCCACTAACTCTTGGGACATTATTAATATTATTTTCATTAAAATCTTCATAAGAATTGCAGCTTTTTAACTTATCTAACTGAACCTTGCAGGCTCAGCGTACTAAATTCAACATTTTATATCTGTTTATAAGTCTATATTCTAAAAGAGTCAAAGATTCATTTTCTGACAGTGAAGAAGTTTGTGGTTAAATTTGTGTAGGAGGAACCAGTCTCTTGAAGGTTCAGAATAACCTCAAGATCAATTGCAAACTACTTTTTATGAGTTTCGTTTGTGAATATCTTGAGGAGGAGAGGAGGACAAATAATTTAAGTTTGGAAAAGCAATTCTGGAGGCTAATAGTAGGCAATCACTGTTATGAGACTTTGCACATTCTGTGGTTCAAATCTCCCTCACATTACACTGTCTTCTACCAAA
Organism: Tringa solitaria; assembly: GCA_026413425.1. Classification (NCBI taxonomy): domain Eukaryota; kingdom Metazoa; phylum Chordata; class Aves; order Charadriiformes; family Scolopacidae; genus Tringa; species Tringa solitaria. The sequence continues at coordinate 196,063,228 of JAOXJM010000001.1, forward strand.
AAATCTTTATGTGTTTCCTTAGAATCTGCCCCTATTATCTCGCTCAGCAGCTGCTTTATAAAACCTTGTGCAAACAGGGCCCAATGGACAGAGCAGAGAGAGTCAACTGTATAAAGAGGCAGTAAATAAACCAGTCTTATATAGACTGGCATTAGGTACAAAAGTCTGGGAATAATGACAGACTCAGAAATTTTAAATCTATACATGTGTATATATATGTATGTATGTAGGTCTACATTCATATTTATCAGCTAGATAAATATAAAGCATATGATTGTATTTTAAATACACACGTATGCATATATATGGCTTTTGTGACATTTAATTAGTTGATTAGCAACAGTGTCAACAGGGAGACTATTCACACTAATCTGAGCTCACACTTGGAGATCCAGACCTATGTACATACAATATGATGTAGAAAAGAGAAGCAGTTACTGTCAGTTTTAGGTTATCTAATAAATTATAGCAGAGCTGAAAAATTAGTGTTACATCATTGCACAAATATCTGTTACAGGTAGGCTGAAAAATCCGAGTTCAGATTCTGAGGAGCTGCAGGGAAAAGAATAAAATGATACAAGTGCTATGGTTACTACAGAGAGGTGAATAATCAGCTGCTTGTGTTCTTTTAAGGAAGAACTTGTGAGATGGAGCTCAACATCAGGGAAAAAAATCCACTGGTATAAGCCCAAGAAACACTAAGTTGTGCAAATTCATGTAAATGGAATGAGGGTTCCCACTTCTTATGACTAGCAGAGCTTTCTTTCTCATGATGGTTATGACAACAACGCATAGCAGTTCAGGATGAAAGGAAAATTATTGCAAAATACATTAAGAGACTGCCTAGTGTTATTTTAATGCTCCCAACACTGCTATGTTTATTTAATACCTGGGGAAAAGTGCAGTATGAACTGACATTGCTTGAAAGAATCAACAGCTGAAAAGTATGTAAGACCAGTGCTTTTGTTATTAATTGGGTTTATTAGAAACATTTTTGCCTCAAGCTTCTTTTAATGTTTTCTGAATATGAATGGAAAGAATGATAGAAGAATCATAATGTGGTGAAGAAGTGATGCAACTTCTTCTCTTTAGTCGTATTTGTAAGGTATGATTTTATATGGAAGGAGAGTGTCTGCTCCTTTAAGGATATCTGGTCAAGAACCTTATTCAATGCAAAAAGAGATAAGAAAAGGAGTAAGCCATAAACAAAACATAGAGGGCATTGATAAGAACTAAACCTGGTCAGTCACACTAATTGATGAGGGCAAGTGAGATTGTAAGAACATTTGTTCCAGCAAGGTTATCTAATGGGGGACCCTTTCAACTGGGAAACTAAAGAAAAAGGGGGAAACAACGAACAATATATGCTGACACAGACCTGACCAAACAAATGTGGAGAAAACAAACAGGAAACAATCCTCCCCAGTTACACTAATTGATGGACTATCAAGAAACCACAGGCATCACTCCCAGGAAGATCAACCTAGACTTTCCTACTGAAAAGACTGTAAACCATGGGAACCAGGACAGAGAGGGGTGTGGGAATGGATAGAGCTGTACAAACCTATGGGGAACAGGGAGAAACATACATAGGTGGTAATTTCACTGAATTTCACTGAATTTTTAGAGTTGGAAGGGACCATAGAGATCAT
>JAOXJM010000001.1:196065216-196079255 GCA_026413425.1 Tringa solitaria
TCCAGGCGGGTCTTGAAAATCTCCAAAGAAGGGGACTCCACAACCTCCCTGGGCAACTTGTTCCAGGGCTCTGGCACCCTCACTGTGAAGAAGTTTTTCCTCATATTCGAGTGGAACCTCTTATGTTCCAACTTGTGGCCGTAGCCCCTCGTCCTCTCACTGGCCACTACTGAAAAGAGTCTGGCTCCCTCCTCCTTCAGCCTGCTCTTGAGATACTTGTAGGCATTAATAAGGTCTCCTGTCAGCCTTCTCTTCTCCAGGCTAAAGAGTCCCAGCTCTTAGTAATCAAATCACTTTTCTGCTTATACTTCGGTTATAAATGTTACAGACCTTCAGTTTCTTACTCAAAGTTTTTGTGGGTAAGAAACACTGGAAATCTGGGTAACAGTTAAGAAGCTGTGTGAGTTAGTACTTTAGCACTATTTTATTTAACAATTTGCATAGAGAAGATAGAAAAATCACCTACCAAGGAGATCAGTATGAATATCCTGGACATGCCAGATCAGACCAAACACACTGTTTCAAAGAGACACCAGTGGTTTTTTCCAGTTTGACATTTCTCCAGGCAACTCTACCTTCTGCAGTTTATTGTAAAATGTATCCACTATTTTTCTTTAAATAAAATATATTACAGTGCTATCTACTTATTGAGTCTAAGATTACAACAGTTCTTTCACACCTTCAACCTCTTTTTGTCTTAATGTGTGTTCTTGAGATGAGAATGACGAAGCAGCATTTACAAGAGTTTCCATGAAAAAGGAAAAGAAAAATACAATTTATGCAAACTAAAAGTGTTCTACTTTTACCAAGTAAACTATGCAAAGAACCTGCATAAAGGTAAATAACAGTTTTATAAATCAAACCTTAAGTGCCTAAATGCATTCCTGTTTCAAGCAGTAATTTAAAGAGTTGAAGCAGAAACATCTTCTTTGCAGCCATTATAATTCAAACACTGAAACTTGTAAGCCTTTTATTATAGCCCTTTTCAAAATGCCTATGCCTAATGCAAGAAAAGTATTCCTCCTTCTGGTAATTTGTGCTATCCGAGAGCTACAAACAGTGAAAGTACCTGTAGGTACTTTATTTATAGGCTGTATCTGTAAAAAAAAAAACAATTTTGTAGTTACTTCAAACATAATTTCAGGTATGACATGATGTAAATCTTTTCCACAAACTGATGTGCACCTCAGATAACTTACATGAAGTCAGCGAATGAGACCCTTCTAATGGCAAAAGAACCCACAGATAAAAATTCCAGATTGCATGTCCCATAGGTGTGATAATGCAGATCACATAGAGATGTGAGATGCTCACTAAAGATTTAGTTTTGGAATCAAGTCTCAAGATGTTGCCTGATTGTTGGCTTCCATCTTGAAAATCAATACCACTGGTTTCAGCTGTCTCCTTCACACAGAGACAATAATTGTCATCACTGACAGGGGGTGAAGTATCTGTAATATATAAATTACCTATGTTTAAATCTCTGATTATTTATTTATTTTTACCAGGGTATTCTCAGGAATTTGTGTCAGCAAATGACTTAAATGAAATTTTTTTAAAAAAAATAATCAAATTAAGAAAATATGGATGTACAAGTAACCATATGGAAAAGATACTAAGAAAAGCTTTTTGAAAAAGCCAAGTTACTGACGGACAACAGTTTTCTGTTTTCCCCTTTTCGAGTTCTACAGCAATTTTATTTTTTTTTCAGTTCAGGATCAAAGTCCGATACTACTGTTTTAGCCTCACTGATTTATGAGAATGTGCTTTGCAGCTTTTGCAACATTGTTATAGCATTGGCCCATGCATGCCAATATCGTGGTGCTCACAATGAGCAGTAAATCAAAACCTCACATGAGTTTGCAGCTCATAAACTGTTAATTCCCCAAAAGGTGACCCAATTTGTCAAACAAAATGACCGCCTGATTGAATTAACTCCAGTATAAATATTTCATCTCAGTATTAAGGTAGATTTGAGCAAAACCAGAAGCAGAATCCTCTGGAATCTAAAGCATTTACAAAATGAAGACTTATCTTCCAGCATATTGCAGCACTGACCTAGTTTGCATGCCTTTTCATAGCAACAACAGACACATCATTAGTCTTTGCTTAAAATATATCAATCATAATTACAATCTGGAAACAGTATCTGTTAAAGTAGGTAAAAGCATTTTAAGACCATTAATAGTGAAAGCATGGAGCTATACAACAGACACAATTTACAGACTTTTCAGCTGCTAAATTACAAACAGTATTTCTTGCTTTTAGAATGGGTTGGGTTTTGTTTTTTCACATTGGTGACTGATTCACTTGCTTTGACTGTTTTTCATTAAAAGATAAGAATAAAGAAGAACATATATGCAATGTACTAGAAAACCCATCATATTTCAGGACACCCAATAACATTAAAATAAAAGACAGGAATAAAACTTGGCAGACCTGACTAACTGAAGTAGACTGTTGAACACTGCCTTCATTACACTACACTGTCACAGAGTGCTAGGCTCTAAATTAATAAAGTCTGAAGACAAGAATTCTTTGTAAGTGATCTGGAAAGCTTGGCTATTTAAAAATATAAACCATTATGTATTTTACTGATTTCCAAACACGTTTCTAGGAAGGGAAATGACTGCGAAGCTATCTTATTAGATAGGGTTGCGAACAATTCATTGGATGTACAAAACAACTGATGTGAGAATTTGTTATTATTTTCAAACAGAATGTGTCCTAAAAAAAATGAGATGAGCAATTTTAGGCACTGGTATGTGTCTAAAGGTATTACCTAGAAAAACACTCTAAAAAATAACCTGTCTCATAAGGGTCTCTCCATCTTTTTCTGGATACAATCTAATTTCTTTACACAAACCATATTGCTTTAGAAGATAATATTTGATCTCTTTAAAAATGAATGATAGGGGGCCTACAGGAAAGACGGAGAGGGATTATGTCAGGTAGCATAGCGATAGTATGAGGGGTAATGGTTTTAAAGAAGGAAGAAGATAGATTTAGATGACATATTAGGAAGAAGTTTTTCACTATGAGGGTGGTGAGGCACTGGAACAGGTTGCCCAGACAAATTGTGGATGTTCCTTCCCTGGAAGTGTTCAAGGCCAGGTTAAATGGGGCTTTGAGCAACCTAGCCTAGTGGAAGTTGTCCCTGACCATGGAAGGGGGTTGTAACTAAATGAACTTTAAGATGACTTCCAATCTAAACAATTCTATGATTCTGTGATATGATTGTATCAAGTCATTAAAATATGCAATTTTCATTATTCTTGGAAGGCTGGAAGGTACCATAAGGATCAAGTCCCACACCTAGGTTTTATTTTAGTTAAATTTGTTTCAGTAAATATTTTATTTGAGCCAGATAAGGTACCTGTGATGGTATGAAAGTAAACATTTGGATTTCATTCCCTTTCCTTCAAGTTTGAATAAGTTTTATACATGCTTTAGATCTATGTCACTTAAAAAATACTCAGCTATGTTTGATCCCAAATAACGTGGGAATAATTTTACATGCTAGTTTACTGTCTTTTTTATTAAAAGTTCCTTACAAAGCAAGTTTCTTTTCACGTTATTGGTCTGATACAAAGCTCATTTACAAGTTAGAGAATCCACAGATTTTAGGCCTGGATAGTTTTTTCATTGTGTCTTCCATTTCTAGTCTCTTTTACTCTACCTTCTTTTATGTCAATATTTTCCTGGGGGAAATATTTTCCTGGGGGAAAATATGGCCACGCATATGAAATAACAGCAAATAAAGCCTCTGGGTTGCGAGTAAGTCTCACCAGAGGGTCACTAGGCAGAATGTGCATGCCTTTGTCATCAGCTAGGTACACTGAACAAGGAGGAATTATTGGCTGTGGATCAGTTAGTTTAAGGAGAAGCTGTACAGAAGAGCTTGGGATGGAAGAAAGGGCAGGAGTTTAGACAAAATAGTTCTGCAAAAGTGGCAGGTGCCCTACAACTTCATCTGTGGCCCTACCTTCCTCATCAGATTATTTCCTTATAACTCCACTTCAACAATCGAATAACTATAACAGAACAGTAAAGACATCAAAGTGACATAGCTTTCAGAAAAAAGAAAATACTCAAATCATTATGAAGGCATTTCAGTTTTGGTATTGTAAGTGTTTTGTAATTTTGGAAATTCATCAGTACAGAAATATTTTCTAAGAACAGTCTTGTGCATAAAAATAGTTATTTAGACTTCTTCTGTTGGCAATGCTGAGTCAAGTTTTACCATGTCTAAGTACATATCACATATATACATGAATTGGATGTAATACTTTTAGTATAATACAAAGCTAAACTTGAAGTACTCAAAATAATGTGTAAACAATGATTTTACTTCACTATAATAGGTTTTTCTTAACCAAAGTATACAAAACTATTTGACAAAATTAAAACACCGTATTTCCTTGACTCCAAAACATTGCTTTGGATATTTTTTTTTTGTGACAGCAGTAATAAAGAAGATTTTTATTACAAAAAAAAGTGAAGTGCTTAAATCTCCTGTTGAGCCAGTATCTCAATTTTTAAAATTTCTTTGTTCACATAGTACACAACTCTGTACATTTCAGAGAACTTTAACCAAAACATGCGGCAATATCTTTACCCTGAATGCAATTACAGTGACTTGGAGTGAACTGCTGGTGATTGTGTTCTTCAGGATAAAGTACTTAAAGGTTTGGCTCCTCTGTTGAGATTGCCACAAGGCAACTTGAATTGAGAATACTTAGTGTCTTTCATTCAGCTAGCTATGATTTTCTTACCAATATTCCAGTTCAACTTTTACTGACAGATTTTATTTATGATGTTTCCACTTTTTTTAGTAGATATGATTTTAATGAGGTAACAACAATTTTAAGAGTTAATTAAAAATTGCAATAGGTGCCGCTTGCCAATATCACTTGAGTACACATTACTAGTCCTTATACAACCAGCAGTGAAACAAACAAAAAAAAATTTAAAAGAGTTCTTATCCATATTTGCAGTTTGTCATGGCTAGTGATTATTGTATATTAAGTTTTCTTATATTTCTTATGCTCTCACTTAGATGTATCAATAAACTTTAATTTGTGAAGTGTGGAGGACACAGTAGACAAAGACAGGAAATGGAGATGAGAGTAGCACAGTAAAATGGCAATGGAATTCAGAAGATGTGACTGCATAAAGGCTGTCTTAAGATTTCAAAATCTTGCAGTCATCAACAAAAACACAGGTCACAGTTAATCACTGTTATATTAATGAGGACTGAGGGAGACGGTTGAGACCTCACAGTAAAGAAAATGTTGATAAATGGCAAGCATTTAAGTAGAAATGCCTTTCCAGGCAGAAATTTATCCAAGGAGCACTTGCTTCATTATATTGTCCTCTGCAGTAATGATTTAATATTTTAAAAGAGAAAGCACCAGATACTGAATTTTCAGTAGAACTTCCTACTCAACATAACGTAACAGTTTACCATTCAAAGTTTGACCCACTTTGTTTATAAGAGCTAATGGAATAGCAGTTTAAGTGATTTAGCCTGAAGGTATATAGAATTTTTCTAATTAAAAAAATCAACATTCTGCCAATGGATATTTGTACTATCACGAAATCCATCCATTATTATAAAGATAACAGGTAGTCACTGCTGTGATAAAGTTGGCCAATACTTTCCATTATACGATCCTGTTTCAGTTACTCACAGTTTTAGTAAAAAAATAACTATAAGTTCATTTATGGATGAAAAAAGCATCCTATAGGAGGTATTGACTAAGGACAGGGAAGGAAACTGAGCTTAGGATCTTGGAAGTGGGAAATGTGAGACAAAGGAACCACAGGCAATGAAATAAAATGAGCACTAAAAGAGAGCTAGAAAGAGGTTACTATCCTTTTTAGTCAAATAGATGCTTTCAGTAAGTAAGGAAACCACAAATGAGATCAGTGGCCTTATCGATAGTAGAAGAGAGAATAGAAAACAGATGCAGGATTGAGATATGACTGATACAAAGGCTGAGAAAAAGATTGGTCAGAGTGATGAACAGAAAAGTTATCAGTTCTGGCTTCGCTAAGCATTTGGGAAAAGCAGCTCCTCATGAGCTCACATAGAGCTCCCCAGATTACCGTATATTTTACATTAATCTCTCATGTTTTAGTTTTCCATTTATAAAAAGGAGATACTAATAACCACTTGCTTCACAGGGACTTAGTAAAAATAAATGTATTAATGTTCATGAAGCACTTGGATGCTGTAATGATGAGCACCATAAAAAGCTTCTGAGGAAATTAATTTTGTCTTCAGAGTTGGTTTTGAATAGTCTGAATTAATGAGGGTGGGGGGCTGTGCACTGAACAATACAAAATAGTAAGTGAGTAAGTTCAGTAAGTGAGCAATAATTTTTCTGTGACCTGAAAGACTCTAGGGGGTCTAATATAAAAAAAAGTGGTTGCATGACAAATCTACATTGTAGGACTCTTGCATGCAAGGCAAAATTCAGATTGCATAGATAACAATACATCCCTCATCTCATAGCTTCAATGTTTGACCTTGCGACTCTAATAAAATTCTGTGTAATATTTAATGTGTAGTTAGACACACAGTATACAACACAGTATTGAAGTTTCTAACTTAATGTATAGTCTTTTAATTAGTGCAGTGTATGGAGTGGATAGGTGGGTGGGCTCAGGATTTACATATTTATAGAATCCTGAGGGCATTTTTACATAATTCCATGCTTGGTGAGATATAGGGCTGAAACCTAATTAAAGGGTGTGTTTTGGTTTTTTTATTCTTTAGCTCTTTGTGCGTGTTTGTGTATGGAGAAAGGTTACAATATGTTTTATAGAGAGGACTTGCTCCTTTTTATATATGTACCATGTTCCATGAAAAAAACTTCTAATGTCTGACTTTTAAAACCAGCACAGAAGAAATTATTAACTTCTGGGTCCCGGTGTGCAGATGTAACAAATCTACCCAATCTCACTGACTATTGTGTTGCTCACTTGACATTATCACATGGTGGTCATCAGAGGATGTTTTTGATGCTATTGTTATCACTAGTGAGAAATTATTCTTGGAGCTTGTTTTGATTTTATCCTCAAAATAAATACACAAAATTCTACGCAAAATGACAGTATTACCATGCTCGTTATTTTGAGTGCAAAACTTTACAAATAAAATTTATAGTTATTACAGTTGACAATACTTTCCATCATTATAGCATTAGATAATTTAATTAATTTTATCATTATCAACACTAGTGAAAATATCAAGAACAACAAAGGACAAATCGGCCCTGGAACTGCACACTTTTCTGAAGTTCTATTACCATTCTTGTCTTCTCCCATCCCTAAACCAAATGCATATCTTCCTATTTCTGGTATCTCATGCTTCATACAGAATCAGCTGTATAAGCTATATTGTCTATATGGAAAACCAGAGAAAGGCAACCATTGAATTTGGGGTCATATGTAGACTGACTTAAATTCTATCCCATCATCTTTTCCTATTAATTTTTATTAAGCTAGCTCAAAATCTTATCTATATTTCTTCTAATTTCCTTTGTCAGTCTGACTTAGCTTGACTTCTGCTAATTATTACTTTATCCATATGTTTCACAGCCTTCTAGATGTTGTTTTCTTTGATGATCAATATCCTTCATTCATTGTAGGCTTCCCTTAAACCTAAAACCTCCCTTGCAGTGTTAACTCAGCTAGAACTCAGCTATTTCCTAGAAGTTTTCCCCTGAGTTCCAAAAGTATTATCAAAAGTTACTCCACTGCTTTTATTTATATTCAAGTGCTGTTCTGAGCAAGTCAGTTTAAATGCCCTGTCCTCTTCTCTCTTCTTCCCTCCCAGCCTCATGCTGCTCTCTCCCTCATACTATCACAAGTACCTGTGCACCTGTGTTTATGTCAGAAAAGTTTCTTTCTTTACCAGATCAGGAGCCTGATCTATTTCTCACAAAAAGACGCAATATAGCTTGATCTTGGCACAGAATTCTCCCTCAGCCTTTTAAGATTTCTCCTATTTAGTAATCCTAGTCTTAATTATTGCCATCTATATTTAAATGGCAAGACAAATGGTTCATTAGCATGATAAATTAGACTGTGAAAGACAGGTAAGTAGGTTATAGACAGGTTAAACACCAGCCTCCCAGTCCTGCAGAGATGCACAATGCTAAAATGAGAAGTCAATGGATGTACTATGCATCTTCAAATGACTGCTGTAATTACATTTCAGCCTGTGTCTCCCTACATGACTGATTTCTATTAATGCTTCCACAGAACACAAAATATAAAATGCATTTTTAAAGTACATTTTCACAGTTAAAGATGAAGCAGAACTTAAACCTCAGAATACTTTTTTGGCATCAAAACTTGTGTAGCAAAAAATGAACTTGACAAGATTAATAAATCCCATTTACATTTGAATACTTTGAAATAATCATAACTTTTTTGGTGTTTGATATATATGAGCATCAATGAGGTTGAAGTTATGCCTATGTGCAATTCAAATGGAATGAGATAATAAATGTTGCTCAGTGGAGTACATCCAGAGTTGATATCCTTTTCTGAAGCTAGTAACTTATTATAATGAGAGTCAAATTTGCACTGTATTGATGTATAATCCCTAATTAGGGATCTGACCTCAACTGTTAAAGCTGCCTTCGTTCTAATACTACCATGCAAAAGAAGAAACCCTTTTGGGTTGCTGCTTTAGAGTTTCCTGAGTTTTGGCTCTCGACTTCGTCAAAATGTCCCACTCAGGCTGAGGTAATCTGTGATTTCACCACACAAAAATCAAAGTAATGAAGTGAAGGAATGAGATAGTTGTTTGTAAGGACACACATAGAGTAAACAGCTTCTTTCAGGAGAACAATCAAAGTCTAATATTGTGCCTTACAGAATGTCTCTGGAACAGAGTGCTGCTGAGTACAGTCTTATGTTCCTTAGTGTCGCCTTACAGTAAGAATTCATGGGTAGCTGAGATTCTTCAGACTTAATCTCCCATTTTAAGATGTCTGTTCCAAGTATTTAATAACTGAAACGTTAAGATGCAGACTGAGAATTAAGGAAGGATGGACACAGACTAGACGAAAATTTGAGTAGCTTTGTTTAGTACTTTTTAGCTGTCTTCACAGTTTTCAGTGACTTCTCAAGTGATGATATTATTTATTTCTCCAGACTTGCTTTCAGACTTGGATGAAAGGTTCAGTCATGTAAAGCAAGGTCAAAGGCAGATTTTCATCAACGATTCACCATAGCCATAATGATGAACCCAGATCCACCTTTTCCAACAGGAAAGCTTCTTTGAGAACTGCTGGATAAAAGGAATTGTAATGAGTTCTGCTATGTTTAAGGCACGAAGTTCATTATTCTAAGCTATTTATTCACTTTAAGAAAGAAAGGATCAAGAAATGAATGGCAGAAGGCTTAATTAAACCTATTATGTGTCCGTCATATTGACACTATGGTAACAAATCCATACAGACTGTTTCAACTCTTGCTTTAGAAATTGTCATGTTTAACAACAACAAAGAGTTTAAGCCTATGCTTAATTTTAAGCACACACATCATCCCATCAACTTCAAAATGATTATAGAAATATTTTAAGATTAAATACTTTTTTGATATTAGGGCCAAAGTTCTTCATATCTTGCACCATTGAACTTAGTTGTATAATATGAATGTTTCTATAACCAACAAGGTAAGCACCACTACAGCTAAAATTCAAATAACTTGCTTTTCCAAAGTTGAAATTAAAAAAAGAAGTTTTAATTTGACTCAAAGCTTCATTTTTTCAAATTTTACATGAAAAAAATACTTATCTTTCAGTTTAAAATTCCTTCTGATTCTCTTAACGAAAGAAATTTGCAGAACTGTGAAGTAGATATGTACAAGTGGTTTGAATGTTTATGTGGGAAACTGTGGCCTGGGCAGTTGATCTGAGTCCTACAGGTCACTGAAGACCTTAGCCTTGAAATCTCACTTTGTAAGCAAGTTCTCACAATCTTTTCCTGTGAAATTGTCCACCTTGCACAAATAAATAATGGAAGAGAGTCTCCACATCTGAACTATGCAGAAAAAATCCGGAAGTTTTATAGTGCAAATCACTATTGTAGCTATTCTTTACCAACATAGTAACATTCTTCACATTGCTGTGGTGGTTTCAGAACAAAACAATGCCCAACTTAGGCTGTATTACAGGATGATCAGGGACATTTTAACAAATGAAAGCTTGACTAGCTGCATTCTGATTTCTTTTCCCACTCAGCTTGTTCTCATCTTTCTTTTATAGTTAAATACACTGTTTAGCTTTGTATGTTGAGATTGCAATGTGATCAAACATTTTGTTACATTGTGAATTCTGGAATTAACATGAAAAATCAAGGTTTTTCTTATGTCTAGAGGGTCTTGATTAAATCAACTCTTTACAAATTAATATTAGAAGATTATGGAGTAAGCCCAACAAGATGTCCGGGAAGCATGATGGCAAGAAAGAAAACATGGATCTTTAAGCTCATTTCTTAGGTGGTGAACTTGCTAACAGGCTGTCAGATGTGTGTTGTGATGGAACGGGCAGTGCACAGGCTGTCTCTCTGGAAAACTATTGATTTATATGTCGGCATCATGACTGACTTCTTATTCTGTACCTCCCTGGACAGTCATGGTAGCTCATCAATTGGAAAAAGACATTTAAATTGTATCTAATCAATACCCTTCTCTGTAGTTTAAATGAGAAAGTAGATTTAATAAAAAAAAAAGGAAAATGATACAAAGAAGCCAGTGACAATTAGACTAACAAAATTGCAGTGGGAAGTTCTATAAATGACAAGTGAGAAGTTATTTCCCCCTACCACTTCTCTATTTTTTTTAGCCCAGGCTGTAAATACCGCAGAGATGGTAGGCTTGTGAAAGGTTGAATAATCCACAGAGAGAGAAAAGCAATTTTGTTTTGTGACCTAATGAACACAGAGACTGTACTTGTGGCAAGGTTAGCACAAAACACATCCACTGTTGTAGCCAAAGTTGTAGCACACTGTTCCACAGAGAGGCTGTGGAACCCAGCATAAAATATATGCAGCTGTTTTGCAGTAAGGCAGGTAGATTTAGTCAATTTGGAATATCTGTTTTTTTCAGTTTCCCATTTAAGGTTTAAGTCACTTACTCTTTTTTAGCTCCAGTACAGATGCCTCAAGTAGCCAGTATTAAGAAATTAATATTAAAATTTAATTTTTAAATCCTCCCTTTGGGTTACTCAAATTTCTAATAACAGAAATGAAAGGAGATAAGAGATCAAGCTAAAATCGTCCAATGATGTATGTGTGCTTAGTGCATAAAATACTTCATAAAACTTTTACACTTTATTAAGTTCCATATCCTCAAAACACTTTTGATGTTATGCACTTCTTTAGAATTACTAGGTGTTTAACAAAGTTAGGTTTCTGCTTGCAGCAACTATAAGTTTGCTTAGTTCCTTTGTTTGGGGGATGCTTTTGCCCTCATGCATACACTTTATTTTTATGCAGTAAAAGCTTGAGCTAGAATAACTATCCCTTTTCTACTTATATGGACTGCAGTATCTTTAAAGATGTGTTTCGGATTTGAAACAATCTTCCATAGAGCTAGCCACACTCAGAACTACAAAATTCAAAATTAAGATGGGCTAAAAGAATTTAGCAATTAGTGTTCCAGAGATCTTACATTTTAGTGAGCTGATTAGAATCTTGTTAAGAAAACAATATACTTTGCATATGAACTATTCCTTGTGAATGTAAAGTATAAACGACATTTGAAGCTGTAGCAAACTGATAGCTTTTTATCTTTTGAACAACCTGTTATGAGCAACTTCTGAAATGTGACTTTAAACATACGGTTTTTGTGATGAAGAATTCTGGTTTGTGTGACATTTTGTCAATGCTATCTTTGGGTTTTTTTCCCCACAGTTTTTCTGCATAAAATTCTACTGCAGACCAAAGAAAATATTGGAAAATATTTGCCTTTATTGAAAAATATATTTTTCCTTAATTTCTGTTACATTATGGTTTTTTTTCTCCTTTTTTTTTTTTCTTCATTTCTTAGAATAGCACAAACCAGCATGATTTTAGGCATAAAAAATCATAGGAAATGTGAAGAAGGGAAAAAGAAAAAAAAAAAAGATATTTTTTCTGTGTTTTAATCTTCTTAAATATTTGCTATGATAATTTAAAATTTTGAGCAAACCTTTAATGGCATATAACTTGCCTTTCCACTTTGCTCCATAAAAATAACCAGTGATACAGAAGGCAATTTCAAATGTTGTATACAAACACATATAAAACAATGTTCACTTTGTATCTTTTTGAAATCCAAAGACATCATATAAGGATTTCAAAATCCTATTTTAATTATGCACACATATGTAAATGACAGAGAACATAAACATTTATATTTGTAATGCATGACCAATGCTGAACTACATGATAATAACCATAGCAACTGGGCTTTCAGCCATGCAACTGTGAGAAACTAAGAGCCAATGCAATAAACACTCTCTCCTTTTTCAAGTTTTGTGACATTTTACATAGTCACATTACAGCACATGCTTTTTCCTGTAAGACAGTTTCAAAGGCCTTTTTTAATAGTCCGTATTGTTTCCTTTTGAGCTGTATGCCATTTTTCTCTTTAATTAGAAGAAAACTTTTCAAGCTGCAAAGATGTTGCTGTTTTCCACAGCAGTACAAATATGTACTCAAGCAAATCCATGAACTTAATTTTTAATTTTTTTCTTTGAAAGTGGTAAGTTTCTAAGTTTCTGGAATCCATGGTTGGAGTGAAAAAGGAGAAACTGATTGCCATTATGTGTAGTTCTGTATCTCATAATCAGAAATGCCTTGGTTTATCCTTGGGATTATAAATTACCCTTCAAGCCGCTAAAGCCCAGTAAAATTGCAGGGCACCAATTACTTTAATTACTTTAAGGTTAGGACCTTTTCTTATAAAAATCTTTTTCAGTGCTTTACTTTCTGTCTTACTGAAAATGACTGGAGGCATACAAGCCTGCTGTTAACAAGAAATACTATAAAATGCTCTACTTCAATTATACAGAAATTTTATCTTACAGTATTTCATCACAAACATGACATTTTTAAAATTCTTACATTTATTTCTGGGTAATGTAAACTAATCTGTCTAGACCATCTCTACCAATCTATATAGTGCTTTAGAGCTCATGCTAGTTATTGAATGAACATAGCCTAATTTACTTGTATACTACATCACCCCAGGTTGTTTTCAGGTAATTAATGAAAGTAAATGCAAGAAAAATATTTATTAATAAATGAGATTTTATAGATTAATTGGTTAAAATATCTTAATATGGAAAATTTCCTAATTTATTTCAGAAAGACTGTCATTACACTACAGAGGTTTTTCTAGATATAAAGTAAGAGGTCTCCAAAATAGTATGTTTTAAATAATATAACCAGCCTTCATGCTATAAAGTATGGATATTCCCTTTAAGCATCTGAAAAGCACACTTAAGTTTCCTAAAGGAAACAGAGTATTAGCACTTTGGGAACCAGTGTAAACTTTATATCACCCAAGATATTAGGGTGAAGGTATTCCATCTTTGCTTTATGAAAATTTATCTGAACTTTCTGGTCAAATTCAAGACAGTGTCTTAGATATTTTAAAGCTAAAATGACAATGAAAATCTTTATTTTAAACTTGCTTTGGACCTGACTAAAACATTTCTGTCATATATAGGCTTCTGATCGTTTGCTGTGAGTTTACATTACGGTGACACCAATTTATACTGTGATTTTCTGCATGATGCAAATATTATTTCAACAGGAACACGAGTTCTTTAAGATCAGGGATTTGAAGAAGCATTAAATCAAAAACAGAAGAGAGAGTGTCATGCCACAAAGAAGGTACAAATACACATTGAACTTGAAGTTGCTCTTTTGAAAGGGTTACTCATAAAATTCTAAAAGAATCACAGAATTCTAAAAGAATCACAGAATCTTCTAGGTTGGAAGGGATCTTCAAGATCATCTTGTCCAACC
>JAOXJM010000001.1:196086988-196098275 GCA_026413425.1 Tringa solitaria
GCCTGGACAAGTTCCTGTGCAACCTGCTCTAGGTAGACCTGCTCTGGCAGGGGGGGTTGGACTAGATGATCTCCAGAGGTCCATTCCAACCCCATGTGATTGATTCTGTGATTCAACAGGAAAGCCATTTGTGTCATGGAACAGTTTCTGTTACATTGTTCTCCAAAGCACACTGACTGTCAGAGTGGGATTGCAGAGGCTAGTATTCTGAAAAGTAATAATAAAAAATATTTCTGAAGCAGGTACCTGTACGTGGGAGTAGGATTTCCACGAGCTTGACAATTCAGTGATACTTTCTTCTCCTCAGAATCAGTTGGAAAAATCACATCATCTGGCTCTTGTACAAACACCGGCCCATAATCAACACTTTCTGTGGAAATAGAAGTGTTATAGTTTAAGAAATCTGAATAAATATAAGTGTATTATAGCTTTTATAAAGTGAGATTAAAGTATGAAAAATCATTTTTGTTTTCCAGAGGTTCATATCACATTACTTCAGATGTTATATTAAAAAGCTATAGTTAAAAGAAAATAAAAAAGATACAGAATAAATATCACTAAATGAACAATAAAATATATAGTATGATACAAGTGTTCATCATGCCATAATATGGCTTTCTTATCAGATATATTTTGAGCTGCAGTCTGATGAACAACTCAAGAGAATTAAGCCAGCAAGAGGAGTTAACTCTTCTTATAGAGAGCAAGGTAAACAAAAATTTTCCTGCTGCTTCCAGCAGTTTATCTCACAAAGAACAAAGACACAGTTTTCCCCTTTATGTCAAGGAGTTGCTAAGAAAAATAACTCATAAAATTAATGACAGCAACTTGTGGCTGCTATTAAATAATATATAACAAAATCTGACATTTCATTTTCCTCCACTGTCTTCTCTAATTTTGGCATGTATCTTTATCTTCATATCAATTTAGATTTCTGAACAAGAAAAGCTGCATAGAGCCACAGAGTACATCTATGATTCCAATTCATTCATATTGTGAAGAGGGAAGTGTAACCTTCAGAAAAGTAAAAGATTCCTGATCATGTAGGTCTGAGTAACTGAAATGCTCACTGTGCACCTGAAGACTGTGGAATTTTAATCAACTTAGACTTGCTCCAAACTCATGAATTATTTAGTCCCATAATGCTCTTAAGATTTAGAGCACTAGCCTAATAATTTGGCTGAGGGCAAATACTTACATTTTCCTACTTCTTGCAATGAAACATGTGGGAGCTGGGTTTTCTCTGTCAGTTTTATGGTTTCATATGTTCACATCATAAAAGTTCTCCAATTAGTACTGAGGACAATGTGAAACCTTAAGCAGTTTATAGCCTCCTGATATATTTGTCCTATCAGTGCCAGCTTGAAGTAAGAAAGGTGCACCTGAAGACTTTGGGTTTTGGTCACTGACTTATAAAAATTATTTACTGTATTGTTCTACCAAGTCCCCACAACTTCAGCCATGTTAAGGGTTCACAATTTTGGGACTTCTGATCTTTTTCATACTGCTAACATTTTCAGAAAGTTGGAGTGGACAAGAAAAGGTGCATGAGACCACAAGTCTTGGTACAGGGAAGAAAGTCTTGGAGTCGAAAAAGGATGAGAAACATGGGAGACATAAATCATAGCATGCTCAGTCTGAGATACAAATTTCCGTGTCCTTAAATTCTGTGACATTTTGGGTTTCTCAATGCTATTATTATAATACAATGAAAAGACCACATGAAAACCTTTTCTGCTATTCAACATTCCTCTTTGGTGACTGTAGACTTATTACATATTTAGTTTTTTGTCTTTTTACACTGCTATTGAAATGCAGATTTTGAAAATACCTTCATTTGCAGGTCTGTATGCTTCTACTGAAATAGATTCAAAAATCATCCTGTCAGTTTGTAAAGACAACAAATAAGAGCAGTATCAATTATTAGTCTCTGGTTTGTATAATTTTCAAGTTTATTAGCCCTTTTTGTAGGACTATGTAATGGAGTGTGAATAGCTGTTCTGCATATTTACATTACTTCTGTGTTTAGGTACATTACTTCAGTTGTATGCATTGGCAGAAATATATTTTCTGGGATAGATATCTGCATTACTGAGGGTGGTGAGACACTGGAACAGGTTACCCAGAGAAGTTGTGGATGCCCCATCCCTAGAAGTGTTCAAGACTGGGCTGGAGGATGGGGCTTTGAGCAACCTGGTCTAGTGGGAGGTGTCCCTGCTGATAGCAGGGGGGTTGGAACTCAATGATCTTTAAGGTCCCTTCCAACTCAAACCATTCTATGAGTCTATGATTCTATAATTACTTAAAAAACTCCAACCACAGTTAAGTGTTTTCTAGTATGTACTTATATTATTGAAGTTAAAATAACTCCAGTACTAAGTTTTGAACACTATAGCGGAGGCTGCTATAGGGGCAAAACTTATTTTAAGAGAGCAAAGTATAGGTATAAAAACTTTGTATGGATTTTTTCTTATAATTTGATTACCTGCTTCTTACACTGCACAGGAGAAAATAGTAATGAATGTAGGTGTAAATAATGAGAGCTCTCATCAAGCTAGAGTCTAGCAAACCCAAGAATTAATGAATGAATGCAAAACTAAATCATGGGTTTAGAATTAGGTTTATTGCATGCAGATTAGTAGGTATATGGAGAGGGAGCATATTCATGAAGATTAATCGCTTATCTTCTCCCTGGGAGTGACTTTGTAGATAAAATGTCACAGTCTAGAACTGCTGGAAAGAAAAGAAAAACGTGCAACGCTAAGTAGGTGCTGGTGTCACTTGCAGTACAACTGTTCTTTCTACATGTACGATTTGCAAATAGTTTGGTGCACTTTATTTTTGGAAAAATAACCTGGACTCTTTATGAGGAGGTTGGCAGTCTTAATGGTAGTAGCCAAACAGGTACTTGTGCTATGTGGAATAAGAACAGGTTTCACTTCTGCTTGCAATGAAGAGGAAGGTAACAGAGAAAGTTCAGTGCATGCAAGGCACGTTCCTAAAAGATGAAAAGATGTAGTTGGCTGCTTATCTGCATTTCAGATGGAGTGTGGAGTACCAGCAGAGAGTATTTGGAGACTCAGAAGCAACATAATAATGAGAATGTTCATCGGTTTGTAGCTAAAGTGACTAAATGAATTCTTAGTTAGATCATCTTGTCTGCAACAGAATAATTGAAGAAAGAGGTCTATTCTGAAGACATCAAAGCACTTGCTGAAAAGACAAGACTACATGTTTATAAATTATTAGGCTTAATAAAGGGATGACTAAATAAAACGGGTGTCATATGTGATATGCAAGAAATTAGACCACCTAATAATATTATCTTCATTTAAACTCAAGTGACAGATTTGAAACTGAAAACCTCTATGCCTCCTTTATTTCAAAAGCAATGAAAGAAACATACTACAGATGCAAATATTTCATTTAAATATTTAAAAAAAAATTTTAAAGTATTTTTTTTCAAATTAAAACAAGGATGGCTTATACTTAAAGAGAAAAAAATTAATTTTCTTATACATAATGTTAATAAAAGCTCAAATTAAATTAAGCCTTGTGAAGACTTCAGTTGTATCAATGATAAGCTAGAACTTAACATCCCATTAGAGGTAACAGAAAGTCTGGACTCTTCCAAAATTGACCTGGAACATCACTGGAGGCTTACATTTCTCTGTAGGGAGTTTAAGGCTATATTGAAATTATGGTATTGGAGAACATTTTCCAGAAGTGAGTGCACGCTCTGCTAGTATCGCTGTTTCATGTGCAGTGAAATTTGAGGATGTAGACTTTCTTTCCCTTCCCCTAACAGAGGTAAAGCCAGGTTGCAAGGCATGCAGAGAGTCATAGCATGAGGCTGCAGAACTGCAAGACTAGTCAGTCATGGAGCCAGGGCTAAGGAGGCAATTGGACTGAATGGTGACTCCACAGCCTGAAATCTTGGAAACTGAGGAATATGAATAGGCACACGAAATTTATATAATTAATCAAACTTCCTAGAAAAAAATTTAAAAAATTTTAAAAGTGCATTTGCATGGCACTCATAATGCAGAGATTTCTAACATTGCAGGATAAAAGTCTGCACTCTCAGGAAAACGTTAAATAGAATTCTGGCTGCCTTTTACCATCTTACCAAATTATCAGCTGTTATTTTAAGTAACAATTACTTATTAGCAGTTCTTAAAATTTTCATATCAAAGAAGACACTTAAAGCACCATAATCTTAATTTATGATTTAAAATATTCAGTAAATGAATTGTTGATATTCCAGATTCATGTAAATTACTTCAAATTTCTCCTGGAAATTCTGTAATCACCATACTGTTTCACAATTTTCAACTTGTCAAAACTGTTTAATTTTAATTCTTGAATAACACTGTGTCTTCTTCACCCTTTACATTGCCCCTATTGTTTCTGAGGCAGACATGTTGCCTGAGAGAATAATATGCAGACTAAAATCTGAAGTGCTTGGAGAAAATATATATCTAATGATCAGTATGGGATCTACTCAGCCTTCTCAGGAATAGGTGAATCTCTTCTATCACTGGTTTTAGAAACTTGAGATTTTAAGTAGGTGGCAATAAGGTTCAACAGTTGAAAAGTAGGTATGGGTTAAGAGTTCATTTTTCAATAACTTTGGTGTCATTGCCAATCTTGGTGCATTACTTGATTTGGGAATTCCAAGCTGTATCTACATTAATAACAGCAGCAAATGCTTAGGAGATCTTGACATCATTCTGCTTGAAGATTTCCAGTCTGAAGTGGGTAAATATGTGAATTTCACCTGATTACAACTGGGAATTTCTTAATTTCTCTTTCAGCAGCATTTCATCACTTATTAAACACCATCAAAAACCTATATACAATTTATTCAGTGTACAGCATAACCGAACATTGATTAATATTCACAAGGATTAATCATGTGCCCTTTTACGAACTAGACTGTAGGACTGCTCAATTGTGCTCAAGAAAGAAATCAGGATTAATAAACTCTGGGGCTTATTCCGGGTCTAATCAACTGCATCAGTCTGCTCTTTCTGATAAGAGTCTCTCTTGAAAAATTAATCTCTGTTTCTTACCACGTTTTGATCATGAACACTTGAAGCAGTATGTTCTTTGATACCTTATGCTAATCTCATGAGTAACCAAGATTAGAGTTAGATTTTTCGATGACAGTAGCCATGGATGATTGCCAAGGAAAAAGAGTAAAAAAGTGCCTGATAATAAAATCCACTTGACCAACTTTAAACATGTAAACTATTCTATGTAAGCAAACACTCTTCCCTCGACCTACTAGCCACGCTCCTCCCTATGCAGCCCAGGATTCCATTGGCCTTCCTGGCCACAAGAACACACTGCTTGCTCATTGTCATTTTTCTGTGTACCAGGACCCCCAGGTCTTTCTCTTTGGAACTTGTCTCCAGCAGGTCCAGATTTTAATACACATGTATGTTTTCTGATCCATTCAGGGATCCAAAAGCATTGTTTGTTTGTACTCATATTTTATATGAGTGACTCATGCTCTTTAACAGGACAGTGTATGTGAGTGTGTGTGTGAGGATTTGAACTCCACACCCTATTTTTACTTTCTAACTTTTGCAGGATCACAAAAAAAATTAATATTTAACATATAGATTAAGTATATGTATGCTCCAACTTACTATTTTAATTTCTCAAGGGATATATTTCTATTCCTCACATAGGCTTGTATGAAAACAACAGTTTTTCTCTGTCTTATTTAAGTGCTAAGAGATTGGTGATTTAATATACAGTGCTATATATGCTTTGGAATTACAGGTATTCATTGCAACCAGACAAAGTAACTAGTTCGTGGTCCCTTTACAAATTTAAGTTGCCTTTTTCAATCCAGGCAATTAAAAGCACTAAACACTCTCATTAGAATTTACTATATAAGCTGGTATTTCTCAGAAAGGTATGGACATGGAAAACATTCCAATTATTAATAAAATCCCTCTTTTTAAATTCTTTAGTATTCCTGGGATCAGTACTCGAATATTGTACTCGAATTCCTGGCACCCTGGGAACACAGAGGTGGTTAGAAAGAAAATATAACTGTGTCCAAAGACCTGCATCAAAGCTGCATTGACAATATTATTTTTAGCATCTGATAATTCTGTGTGGTGTACTTTTAAAGTATAAAAGAAATAACATTCTCTGAAATTTTTTCTTAAATAATATTTTAAAAATATAATTGTCTGCAAAAGGTGTAGCAAATTCTACACTGTACTGGTCACTTGCATCAAACATCATAGATTTGAGATTTGCTAATACTTCTGAGGGTGGACTAGAAAGATCTCCAGACAAACCATTTGTTTTCAGCTGTTATCGTGATACACTGACAGAATTTGTCCAAAAAACAGTTGGAAAAAGGGCGATGGCAATTCTTCTTTGAAAGCAGAGTAAGTCAGGAAAACTGAAAAACCACAATTTTTTACAGGACTGGGAAAACAGCATTTTCTTATCTCTCTACTTCCTTTTGCCCATTTTTCAAATGTAGGACCCATATGGAGATGGAACAATTTTCTAAAGAAAAGATACAAGATAGTGTAAAATAATAGAACTTCTAAAGCAGCCTAAAAGGAGGGTTCAGTAACAGATCTTCCATCCTAAAATACGCATTGGATTCCATAGACAGACCCTACACAGAAAAGTATCTACTTGATATATATATATATATAATGGGCCAAACAATATCCCAATGATTTGTCAGTCTTCGGTATTAATATGTTCAGGATACACTAAGAAAGTTGCAGAAGTTACTGATAAGGCTACATATATTGCTGAAATGTGCATATCATCAGTCATTAATAAAATAAGCCAAAAGTATTTAATTTAAAATTGGTCCTACAAAGTGAAGGAAACTTTTTGGTAAAGGTGGAACAGGTTTTAGTGCTATTCATTATCAAACTCGCTTTTGAATTCCTTACTTTCCTGGTTTGTTTTCGGTTTGTGCCACTTGTATGCATTTGAGGTGGTGAGACTAAAGCATCTTCTGATTAACCTTTGTTACCATGGAAAGAAACCTGTTCAGTATATTCAGAAAATACTTTAGATGTATAAATAATCAGCCTACTTTCAAAGAGAACGTATCACTTTCTTCAACTAAAAGCTAGAAATCCTCTTTTTTCAGCTTAAACACAGAAAAAATGTATTAACTTAGTTCTAATACTGATTTTACAAGTAGGTTCTATAATATAGTTTTTCACTTAACACCTAAGAAACAAAAAATTATTATTTTAATATCCCGATAATCTGTCAAAATATAAACTTTCTTTTAATATGCTGAAATAGAGAAAGCCCACTGATTCATCACATCAAAATATATTCCAATTATTAAATGTGTGTGTAACAGATTCTAACAATAACAAAGGTGGCTGAAATTTACAATAATTATTTTGCATATATAGAAGCAGGTACACATATATATGTATATATAGTTATACACACATGCATTTATAAAATACATTTTATCTTAAAACTGTGTTTCAGTTAACCTAAAAGTCAAGAAAATTTGAAGAGATGCTCCTTTTGACAGGCAAGTTCAGGTAGATACACATGCCTTGAGGTATGTACATTGATTCTAGCTTGCTGCATGCTCGAACAGTGTAAAGTACATGATTGAGTTTACACTGCAAAGGAGATAAAATTATTTTCTCATCTTTTTAGATTTATCTTTTCTGAAGCAGATATGTTTATTTGCTTATTACACAAGATAGGACAAGTTTTTTCTGTGGCTTGAAAATGCTTTCTCTCTTCCATGGCCTCAAAAAACCATCTCTGTTCTAGACTTTGTTTATACTACCTACATTGCATGCCACATTAATGAATATTGCCCAATATTTTCAAGCAATGAAAAATTTTTTTAGTAGTTTGTGTCTTTAATTCAGATTGGTAAATGCTGAATCTAGTGGATGGTGTGAAATCAGGAATCGTCCCTGAGCAAAAATTAGATTCAGGTCTTGCACATCTTGAGGTTCATTGATTCAAACACTTCCAGTTCTTAACTAGACCCTGCTATTTGTTTTCTTCTAAAAGATATCAAACCAAAGATGGAAGGATAAAAAGATTCTTTATTCAAGGTTAAGTTCAATTATTTTAACTGCAGCATTTCCAAAAGTTTTTGGAACTGAAAGAAAGTATAAGAGTTTGCAGTTTTATGATTCTTCAAAAGTATTTAATAAATAATTCACACTTTCTATGCACAGTCTTTAGTCATGACTTTACACATTGATACACAGTTTGAAGAAAAGGACTGTATTGCCTTAACTGCATGTTTACGCTAAGTAATTCCATATAGTTTAAATTCAGCAGTGAGCTACAGCATAGTTCTTTTAATTTGAAATATCAAGAAACACATGCTGAACTAAGAGTGCAAATTAAACGGCATAAAGAGGACCTTTATTAAAAGTCATGTCAGGCCTCTGAGCATCTCCTGGGAAATCAAGAAATTGCTTGAGAACCTGTATACTTAAGCAGCTAATAAAAGAATTTTGTTTTTTCTTATGGCAAACCTGAGTCCTGAGTGTATGCCATATATTAGATATTTGAGTTATGCAAATTCTTAATCATAATAACATAAAATATATTTCTCCTCCCTCTTATTAGTATCCTCTCACTTGTAGCAGTCATGACCACCCAAAACCAAGGAAATGCTACAGCAGCCTGTACTTGTTAGAAAACAAGTTGCATTCAGCTCCCATAGATGTGTTCTTGCCCACTTGGATGATGTAGAATGTCCTACCTGGTCTCCTGCCACAGACTTCTCAGTCCTGCCATGCCAGAAGTATTCTGGTCTTCTAAGTCCCGTTTCATACCTCTGCTTGTGCCATGCAGGTGCTTCAGATAAGCAAGGGCTTTAAAAATCTTACTCAGGTGCCTCAGATTTACCTGTTTGTGCAACTGTCTACACATCTGGATGTATAAAGCCCAGTAAGTGGTGGACTAGCTCTCCTAGGACTGTTTTATGCTGTCCTTGGAAGAAAGAACTGAAGTCCCTCTCTTCTGAGTCAAGTGCTCTGTTCATTGGGGCTTATCAGTTATGGCCCTTTTTAAATTTTGCCTCCAGTGGGTGGTTCATCACTTCCTGCCACAAAATAGAAGCCACTTTACTGCAGAGTTGGAATGTGGCTCCTATGTTTTTAGAAGCGTCATGATTGCTGACCTATATCAGGTATGATGTCAGCATATCTCCTGGAAATGACAAGGATTTAGGTATTGGAATCCTTACTCTGAGGATCCTCATCCCATATGTCATTTTCTTAGAATGAGGTGGGTATAAAATTTTCTCAGCCCTCTCAAATTTAGGATTTAAATAACAGCCAAAAGTCACATCAAATTTGAACAAAGTAAGCTGCCTTTTTGCCAGCTTTTTTTTTTTCCTTAAAGAAAATATGATGGAAAAAGCAGGATCAATCAGGGAGAAGACGCTTTATAATTCCAGCTTGTACTATATTATTCAGCAAGTCTCTATTCTATTGACTTGTGGCTACCAATTTATTCTCCTATAGTCTCTAGACATTCATGCTGTTGAAGATGAAGATAATACACTCTGGTTCTTATCCTGACCTTTGATTTTCACCTGCACATATCAGGTTGCTTGGGAGGATTTATCAGTGTCTGGTGCATGGGCAATAAGTGAGGTTAGTCTAGTCACTGCTTACAAAGAGTATTACAGAGGAAGGACAACTGTAGAAACCTGCTCCAGTTCCAGAAACACTATCAAACAAAATTTATCTGCTTGCATGATTCAAATTTTTGGTATGCTAGATCAACCTTAATTCATGTAACATATTTATGCCTGTATCTAAGCCTCTTCTGTTCACAAAAGCACGTGCATACATCATTAACTTTCAACACTTGCAAGGTACTTTCGGGACACACACACACACACACACAAAAGACTTAACGAGAGAAGTAGGAGTCCTGTAATCACAGCCATTGTTGAACTATTAATCACTATTCTTTTTCCGGTTACTTCCTTAGGCTCCTATGTTCAAATATCCTCCAACTTCTTCCTCCCTCCCTCTTGTTCCTTCCTCCTTTTCTTTCTGTTTTTCTTTCTACCTTTCTTTGAATGTAATTCAGATAACTATTATCACTAAAGAAATTATATCAGAAACGTGGCTTTTTTAAATGTCTACCAAATATGAGAAAATGCATATTGTTACTATGAATTATTACATCTAAAGGTAAATGACACCATACTATGGTGTCTATCCATGCATACATGTGTGCATGCATGACAGAGTCAACTATACAGAGTAGGTAATTTATAGAAAAAGTAGTTTTATAAGATTTACTATTCATGTTTAATTTACCTTACTATCATTCATAATTAAATCAGAAAAATCCCAAAGAGAAAAAAATATATATATAAAAGAGGGACTGACATTTTACTGATTTGCTTTTCAAATATACAGACATTAGTTGAGTAGATGAAATTGTGCTGTAATGGAATTTCAAACCACTAGTTTGCTATTTTCATATAGCAAAACCTGTATAAAAAATATTCTGCATTGGAATATTCAAAAAAGGATGTTTTGACTGGTGACTTTAAAACTAATCTGAAAAATATAAAGGGAGAGGCCCATTTCTGCTTTGAGAAGTTTAGTAAAATTCGAAATTATGTCTGAGAAATACTGAAGTAAGCTGATAAAAATATCCTGCTTTTGAAAAATGTTTCAAAAATTCAGAGGGAAACTAGACTTACCATCGTGTTTGAAGGCCTCTGAAAAATGGTAGAGGTTTGTTGGGGAGTGATAATGTGAAGCTCCTCTCCAGCCTGGTGAAGATACACTTCCTAATGAAGGACTGCTTAATCGTGGTCTGCTCTTTGAATTAAATGAGGTTAAAGATGAACTGCCCGATTTGATTCTGAGGATAGCAGCATATGAAGTGGGGAGACCAGGAACAGCTTCTGAATATTCTGAAAAAAACCCAAGAAGTGAACACTAAATAAAGATAAAATCTATCACTTTTCAAAAGAATGATTAGTTACACTTTAGAAAAGAAGAAAAGTTTTATCTATTAAGGGAGCATCAGAGATACCCCAGACTCCACGAGGGACTCAGCTTCTAGGCAGAACTGGAAACAGCATAGAGCTCTAAGTCATAAAATTCTCCTGCTGTTTCAAAACAATAGAAAAATCATGTGGTTATTAAATTTCTTACTTATGGTAATACGAGTTTTCAATGCTGGAGAGCTTTTGGAAAAATATTCTAAGTGTAAATATAGTCTGGACTATTTTATGTTTCAAATGGTTTAAAATTAG
>JAOXJM010000001.1:196112445-196123728 GCA_026413425.1 Tringa solitaria
ACATCAGAGAAAAATCAGAAAAATTGATTTTAGAAGTCACCACAAAGGACTTTTCTAAGTCAGTCAAAAACATCTATTACATTTCAAAGTAGCATTAGTTTGCCAAGTGCTTAGGGAAGTACACATGGGCAACAATAAGAAAATACTTGTCATGTCTTGAATTGTTTTGGCTTTATTGTTTATTTCCATTTCAAAAAAGTAGTTGCCTCTTTATAGACACAGAATACACAGGAATTTTTAAGTAAGGAAGATTTTTGAATCAGTGAAGGATGTCTAAAATGTAGATATTTTTCCAGGAGAATTTATAATAGTTCTTTTTTCTACAATGTAATTTAGTGCTGTCATAAAAGTAAATTTTTAAGTATGAATAGCACAGAACAGAAAGATTTATTCTAAGTCATCTAGTTGGTATATAGGACTTTACTGTAAACACAGTTAGTGTGACTGTTTCGAAGCCTGAGGTTATAGCTTTCATTTCAAAAAACTCTCTATAAAGAAAAGATATTGAATCAATAAGCCTTGTCATTTCAAGGGAATTTGCATTCCATGGGTTTTATGTTCCCATCTATGGTTTTGCATTACTAAATGACAATGAATGTCAATCATGATAATAGAGAAAATATCTTTGTTTACCTGAAATTTCCCTTACTTTGAAATAATAAAGTCCATAGCACTGTTATTCGAGGAGGTTTCAGCTAGTGTGGCACAGAGTCAGACAAGACCTACCAGTTACCGGTAGGAAGGGCATAGTTTAGGATGCACCTCCAGCCACATGGCTTCCAGAGCCCAAATATTTCTACTCAATTTTGATGGAAAATATCTTCAGGGAAAAAAGGCTACAGTATCTACTAATGAAGCATATGGGAAATTCAAATTTGCAATAACATACCAAAATCTTTTTATGTCAGTCACCACCTCTATTTGTCTCCAAAGCAGGTCGGATTTGTGGGCCTCATTAGTCAAAAAAGTCATCATTTAACTCTATTTTATTTGCCTTCAGACTGGAGTCCACAGATCTATGATGATAGAGCCTCTGCACACACTGGTCACAGAAAGCACCATTCTGTTCCTTTGGCCTCCTAATTTCAGAAAGAATAGCCTATCTTTCTATTACATATTTCTTGTGTGCACGTAGCTGAGAATCAGTCTTGTCTTCTATACAGAAATTTCTGTTTTGTGACCTTTGAATATTTACTCAGCCCACAGATCAATCTCAGACTTGTCACCATCGCTCTGTGTATTCAGATTTCAAAATTTTGCAAATTCCTCTAGAACAAGGTTTTAACTCAAAGGTCAAGCAATGTTTTAAATGACTAATTTGGTTTGCATCAGGCATACAGAGACTCCCTAGGCATACTTTAAAAATTTTACTCTTGTCTGAAGGAAGTTTACATTTTTGACAGTTACTATTTTAATATTTGATTCTTAAACCCTATTTGAGCTGCTGGCCCTCCTATCCTAAAGGGAAATGCAACAAAGGCTCGTCTGGAAGGACTGGAGTATATTTTTGTCATGGCCTCTTTTGTATTAATTTCACATCCCTTCTGTATAAATGAACAGAGCTATGTTCTAAGGATTATCGCCCTACAGCCTTCCATGAGCATGAGCAACTAAAACACTGAAATTTTGTTATTCGTTTGTGTACATTTTTATAATCTCCTCCAGAGGAAGCAAACTTGAGCTGAGAAATGGCTCTAAAAATATTTTAGAGTATGTGGCCTTTTCGTTGTCCCCAAGGTTAAGCTTTATTCCTCCTTTTTTTCCAATTTAGCACCAACAGGCTCTCTCAAAGGAGGAGGGGGCTCCCCAAAAGCTCTGATCCTTGGTGCTGCATGGGATCTGCATGGATCAGATGTTTCTATGCTTCTGCTTTTAGCTGTCAGTATGGAATACAAATTGAGTTTCTGAAAGCTATAGCAAGTGACAGCAGGAAAGGGCTGTTTCTTTTAAAAGTCTTTTGAGAACAACTGATGTTGGATTTCTCCATTGTCTTCTGTCAGTGAGTTTCTGGGAAGCAGAAAGTTAGTGAGAATAAACTTTGTAGGAGATGCTGAAGGCAGAAAACTCAGCAAACTCATCCATTTCATGTGCTATTTAGTTAGGTTTACATTTACCCAAATTTTACAATCTCCATTACTTCTTCAAAGGGAAAGCAAGGAATCCCTCTGAATTTTAAAACTGTTCTTGACTCTGCTAAGCTCTTAGGTTTGAAAATTCAACTTTTAGAAATTAATTTCTTACATTTAAGCTCATTATTAGCCAGTGAAACCACATTTGAAGGCAAATTCTCTGCAGAAAATGTGGAATTTTAAAGTCCAGTCTTACTTTAATTTTTTCCATCCACATACATTCCCCACAGATGACTGACTCTGAACAGCATTGGAGCCAGGAAAGAAAGAGAAAAAACAAACACAGGAGAGAAACCGTCAAATTTCAGGTTATAGACAATATATAGACTTAAGAAGAAAATGACAGTGAGTCAGTTGTGTCTCTTCCCTCTGCTCTTCATGATCACTTTATTTCTGGCAATGAGGAAGAACAGAAGAGAATATTCATGGTGCAAGAAGAATCAGGAAGTCTGATATAGTGAAAGCAGAGAAATTAAAAGAATCACAGTATATTGCTGATAATAGCAATAAGGATTAAAATCTATCTGGTTCCATTTGTAATTTTGTTAACACTGATAACAACAGAATCAGGAAAAAAATACACAGTCACCATTCCTGGAGCTAGTAAAGGATAATACAGACAAGATTGCACCCAGACCCAAAATAAAGGTGAGATGAAGAACTCTAAAAGGATCAAAACTCTATACCAGCAGGTACACTGCATGGTACTTGGCCAAAACACCTGTGCAGAATAAGAACTGCCCATTACGTTATTGATGAGCACTCACTAATACAGCAAAACCAAATATCAGCTGCTGCTATTACTTTAACCTCTAAAAAGAGATGGTTCAGACTAAAAAAATAACACCAACTCTCTTGTGCTTAGTCATTTAAAACATTCCTTGACCTTTGAGTGAAAACCTTGCTCTAGGAGAGTTTGCAAAAATTTGAAATCTGAATACACAGAGCGATGGTGACAATTCTGAAATTTACCTATGTGCTGAGTAAATGTTCAAAGGTCTCAAAACAGAAATCTGTCTGTTTACAAGACAACACCAATTCTTCAGTATAGAGATTGCAGAGGAAAAGAAAGGTCTCTTACTTATGTACTCTGCTGTGTTTGTAGTAGGATTTTCCATCACTTTCTTAAGTAATTCTCTTTGCAAAGATTTCTGCACCAGGTTATTTATACAGTTACACTGAGATAGCTGTGATTATGGCCATGACGTGGCTACTGAGTTGATCAAGAAGACAACCAACAATGACCTTTACTATCTCTGGGAACTTACTTCTGTAGAGTCTATAGAATAAAATTCGGTTCATCTCTTCACTTCTGGCCCAGCTGTCTCCTTTCTCCACACCTAATCACTATCTGTGAAACTCAGTGGCAGGGAAGTTGTAACTAGATGATCTTTAAAGGTCCCTCCCAACCCAAATGTTCCATGATCCTAGAAGCAGACGATGGTCAAAGAAGATTCAAGGTTTTCCAATCAGATGCAGACATCCCAAAGAAGAATCACAAATAACATTGTTGCCTGACTTCCAGAAAAACCAATAATCCATGCTACTTTTGCTAATAAGCTAACATTGGCATATATACTAATGTGTTCTAGAGACTACACTGATCCTAGACAAAAAACTGAGGGCCAAGATGATATGGAGGGATTCTATAGAAAGTCATCCCATTTTTAACATGTTACTTGAAAGTACCAATAATTGCTCTGAAATAACAAGCTTTTGAATTAATTAATACCAGTTGATAGCTCTTCAAGCTTGCATGGGATATGGGAAAAACTTTCTGCTAAAAGAAGAGCATAACTAAAATGTTTACACTGCTAATGTCAGTTTATTCTATCTCCATTTTCCATAACTATAGGAGAAGAGATTTTTTTTTTTTTTTACTGTTCAAATGCAATTAGAGATTGACTTCAACAATTACGCTGTAGCTCTTCAGTTCTATCCACAGTAATCCAGATTGGGCACGATTTAGTACTTTATGTGTTTGTCAGTAGTACCAACGTTCATGAAGAGTCACAGCTCAATAGATCACAGGACATGTTTTTTTCATTTCCTCTGTACTGTTCCTGCAAGTCAGGTTTTAGATCTTATAAAGAGAATGTTAAGAACTTGCTGTGGCAATAAAGGTTCAAGCTTGGAAAGATATAATAATAGAAAAAATAGTTTGAAGTAAACAAATCTTAAAACTTTCCCTTTCAGGGTATGAATTGTAGCAGGTAGGACTGTCATCATGTGATGAGCTGTTCACAAGAAACTGAGGTCAACCTTTCTGTAGAAAATACTTGTAAGAAAGGATATAACAGATTCTGTCTAGAAGAAAAATGTTTCCTTTTCCATCATATAACTCACTAAAACTTCACCTGGTTTTACAGAGTTTTTTTATTTTCTTTAAAAATATTGTTTTATCAGAAAACACCTATTTATCAAAATGAAAAAAAAATTGCAAGAATATATCCATTTGGACAGATGTTTTACTGAAATAATTTCTTTAATACTCGCTTAATCAGAGAGTGAAAAGCACCCAGAAGCATAGCTGTATGTGGCATTCACATAGGATGTCAGAGACACATATTCATGCTCCTGTTCAATTTTCAGACAAATATTTACGAACCATAAAAGAAAGGCTGATTCTAGAAGCTAACAGTGAGAGCATTCTCTTGTGCTGTAAAAGTCACTGGTTAAAGGCCCTTGTCCAGTTTGTATATTGTTATTTACAGAAGTGGAATAGGTAATGGGAACATCAAGAGTACTGAGAGTCCACTTGTAAGCTACCCTGGTGTTTAGAAAACTCATCTGTGGTTGGGAAGATCGAGGACCAGATTCTGGAAAAGCATAAACTGAATCAAAGTGACATCTCCTTGACATGTATTTTAAACACTAAGTTGCTGAATATTAGCAGGGTGGACTTGCCACTTAGTTTTGTTCTGAGATTGCTTTTCATAGACACAGACAGGCAGTGAATGTCCTCCTCTTAATATCAAAATGTCTAAGAAAAGCCTAATTCTATTCTTTCTAAAACGAGGACTTCTAATTATTCCACTCAGATACATGCTCTAAGATGAAAATAATCATATCTCAAACAACTACTGCACATGTTAGCATAAAAATCCTGTGGCACACCCAGTGAGTACTAACCTTGTGTTTACCCAAACTATACCTTCCTTGTGAAGAAGAGGCTTCCTCCTTGTGGGACTAAGGTGTACATGCTGTGAACCTCTGAACCTCTTCAGAGCTTTCTGGATTTAGTAATTTTTCCTGTCTGAAGCTCATGTTATATCCTGTCTGAAGCTGCTGGGATATGGCACCGCTCTAGGAGAGGCTGAGTCATGTCATCTTGTTTCTGACTCTCTTGTGCTGATAAGGTTCACTACAGGGCAAAGAGGACTCTCCAGACACTGAGGACCTAAAGCAGCCACCAAGAACCAGAAATTCTTCTCAGCTGTGAAGATAAGCTGAAGGCATTTGAAACATGCTGTCTTAAAGGAACATTTTGAAAGGTATTTAAGCAGCATAGATAAATGAAAATATAATGTAAATAAGCAAATATTAATCTCATAAAGAATACCACTGACTATATCCTTCTGAATTTTGATGATCTTATACACATAAATACCACCTTAAATATATGAATTTGTGAGATAATGACAATGTAAGAGCATGGTACAACAGGGAAAATAATAGCATCTAACTGCTAAACACACACAACCACGAAACCATCCTTTACCAGTTCTGTAGTAACTGCAAAAATCTACAGTTTATGACTTTTGGGGTACTTTTTCTTGTTCAGTATCTCAAATAATGCTTATTTCTCAATTAAACACATCTTATTGTTCCATATGCCCACATAACATCATTTTCACATTAGAGTTGCACTTCAGTCTCCAGTGATTTTGAACAGATTTGAGTATAACCAATACTTACAAATGGTTTAAAAACAACAACAAAAACGGTAAAATAAAGAGTATGTTTGTGTATTTTTGAGCACAAGATTTTTACAGCCCTTGGAAAAAAAAAGTAAGTAATTTATTTCTCTTAGCTTCCAAAATCAGAACCAGAGGCACCTTATGACTTATTCATTTCTGCAGTATAAAGTCAAATTGTACCAAAGTCATTGCAGGCTATTTTAACTGTCATAAGTGGACAAACTACATAGAAATGACTTTCTGAAAGACTTGTTGCATAGCAGGCCTGTTTCACTAGTGCAATTATAACAGCTTGATGTCACACACAGAATTAATGCAATCTACTTTTCTTTACCTGGGTGCATAACAGTTTTGAGGTTTTAATGTGTCATTTGTTTGACAAAATATTAGATGCCATGATACTATTGAAACAATTAAATACATCCACTTTTTCCAAATGGGTTTTGTTTCAATAGGACAGAAATTGACCTTTCATTAGCCAGCAGTAATCCCAATGTGTAAACTGAAAATAGGCTTTATAATTAGAAGGCCAAGTAATAGTGTTTGCTGATGCAAATGAAAATCCGTTTTAAAGCCAGGGAAACAAAGCCTGATTGTCCCTGAACAATCCCTGCTGCAGCTTTTTGGGGTGACTCTGCCCTTTGTTATGCAAAGGGTAGCAATATTCCTTCAGCTTAGTGCCTTATGGTCTTCTAGCATCTTGGTGTCTGTTGCAGAGATCTTGCAGCCACAAGGTCCCTTTCTGCCCTACTGGGGATCCTCGTGCACTGAAATGGTCCTTCTCAAATCACCTGAATTAGCATGATAACAAATTGCTCCTCTTCACTCTAATTGTATACTATGCACTTCAGAGCTGGTCCAGAATAATATTTGGTAATATGCTTCATCTTAAAGAAACACTCATATTTAAAGTTAAGTTTAATAGAAAAGAATAGCCTAGAGGGCTCATTATTTTATAGATACAAATCGTAAGGAACTACATTAAATAATAAATGGATGATGGGTTGAATTTTTTTAACAATATAAATAGATAGTAGTCCATTGCACTCAACAACAATTATTTACACCAAGGGAAAATATATTCCTTCTAGCTTTTGTGAATTTCAGTTACTTAATTTGGTAAACTTTTTCTCAGTTTTAGCAGTACTGTTATTAGGAATTTACATTAGAAAGACCTATGCTCCAACTTTATCTGGAGCCTAGACCATACATTCCAATCTGTCTATATAAATACTTAATGAGGAAAATTCACTTCACTGAAACACCAGGCAAAAACTCCATGAATTACTTTTTACCTCCTCACAAAAGATCTATAAAACTACTTGGAAAGATTGGTATCTGTTTATAAGAAGCAGATATAAAGGAAAATAATTGAAAGAGTGAATAGAAAATTGAGCCGACTCTTCAGACTCCAGTGTTTTACTTGTAAATGCTTTCTTTTGTGGGTACCACAGTAAAAAGTACAATAAAAATACCCAGAGAGAGTAGATGGATCACATATCTGAATTAACCAAGAAAATAGATCTCGGATAATAGGCCTTGTGGAAGTGCGGTGGTTCAATGGATAATAATGTGCTGTTAAAATGCAATTCCTACTTCTGGTAACTTTTACATTGCAAATCTTGTGTTTACAGCTGGACAGGCTGCTGAAGACCTCACTGTTGGTGAGGGCCTTCTGAAATATATTTATGGTTAATTCCATATACAACACTTTGAAAATAATAACCAAGATTTTTGAAGGCTTATAGGACATGGCATGCTACTGCTGTTTACACATTGGCAAACACTCCCTTCCTCATTCCCATACATCATCAAAGTATCTGTTTATGTTTTAGTGTAATAAACATAAATGTTAAGACCAAGGGAAATCTTGATCACACTCTGGCCTGATTTCCTATATAATTTCCACCAAAGATCTTAATTGAACAAGTCCTACTTGAGCTCCTGAACGCCATACAAAAAAAATCTAAAACATACTAAAAAATTTTCAACTCGTTGTTCAGCTTTTACATATTTCTACAGTTTCTGCTCTCAACAAGTAATCCTCTTTGATATATCTAGTAAACCAAAGTGATCATCTACTACTGGAAAATGTTCCAATGTGCCTGTATGCAGATAGTATGCAATCATTTTTATACCTCATTTTAGAACACAGATTTTTAAAATTTATTTGTTGTTCTCAAATAAGAATGTTGTGCAGAAAAGAGGTTTTATATAAACATTTTCTTTGGTAACACAGAATTCCTTTAAAGTCATATTCACATTTCAAAAGCATTTTTAATTGAAAAATTACTGGAAGAATGCATAGTGTACTAATTTAATATTATTATATGGGTATACATAACTGTGAGAAAGCAGGACAGATCTGCAATCTCTTCCATTTTGGACTCTCTCTGAGTTTGTGATTGTGTCTAATGCAGAAAGGCCCACATACTATTCCAAGAGCCCAAACCAGTCTTTTGTTCCGCTTTTGCAATAACTGGTGAAATTAGGATTCCTGAAAGTGGATATTTATTTGAGAATATACACTCCATGAATGTGGAGTGCTGAAGGGAGCACTTCAGGCTAACTGAAAGAAGGTATAGAGATAGAGCAAGGTGTGAAAACTAAGCCAGCAAACCTTTAGAAAAAGTATGGTGCAGCTGCTGCCTTCCTGAAGTAGTAGACAACAAGCAACAATGGTCTGAACAAGATTTTGAAGTAGAAAGATTGTTTGGATTTGGTTTTTTTTTTTTAGAATATATATTTGACTTGGTGACAATATCTGAGTGTATTTGCAGTGTTCTTAACATATGTGCAAGTTATTCCTGTGTATGTTCATAGTACAGAAGACAGGGCGGCATTAACTGAAGACACTGCTAGAGGCAAGAATCTGAAGGATTGGCTAATACCTTGGCTTTGGTTAAGCAATGTGTTTTGTAGAGCAAAAGGATATGCTTTATGTAGAGAGACAACAGTCAACAGCAGGGAACGGCATCCCCACAGAGAACGCTGAGAGGCAAACTAAAACAAGAAAAACATGCATTTCCCTTTCTCCATATTCTTCTTAGTCTCCTTCTCCTCCTGTCATGACCAACTGGTCTAACAGTCATTGACATTCACTGCTCCAGGCAACAGGCTGCAGGCTCCCCAAGCTCCCCAGAAATGCCTGAACACTGCTGCTTTACAAAGGCAAAGTTTTTTTCCCCCCTCATGTTGCCCTACTCATTAAGCTAGAAATTTTGTGAGTCTCATCAATATCAAATTTTTACAACAGCAAGATCAATGAAAATGAAGCAACAGGAAAAGGTAATCACGGGGTGAACCACATTTAAAACATATAAATCTCCTTTTTTGCCAATATTTTTTCCAGGTGAAGGATCTCACACATGTGCGCACACAGACAGGCACTTCCTCCACACCCTTCTCCCACACAGAGAAAAACAGACCATCATCAAACTAATCCCTTCCTTCTGCAGGCTGGAAAGTCTACTATTGTTCTTTCTAATTTTGACTGTTTCATAAGTGTCCACATAATGTGCATACACAAAGTGTCTGACAGAACCTAGAATGCCACAAAAATCTGTTCTAATAGAGCCTTACACATCAGAATGGCTTCCCTGTTATTCCGTCTGTTCCTGTGTCTCAGAAGTTGTGCTCATACGGTGATTTGTGTTTTTTTCTGGACACAAAATGAAGCACTGCCCTCAGCCTGTGCATCATAACCTCTCTGGTGAGGGAGTACGATACCTCCAACAGTAATGGCTCTTGGTTAATTCACTGTCATGATATAAACTAAGGGAAAGCCAAATGCAGTGAAACAGGTTGAATGCCAGTTCATCTGAAACAGGTCTTCTATCCACAAGATATTTTGGTGTTATTTTGGATATCCACCGAGAATTTTGGTGTTGTAATTCTTCATCCTGAAGAGGAATAGGAGGGAAGATAACTCCTGGCTGTGTTCCAGCTCGCAATACAGTTTATCAGTGGGTTTATGGCATGCTTTGTTTTCAGGTCGTGATTTAGGTGGTCTGTCTCCATGTTAGAAATTATTTCTCTTTTATAACAGTATCCTTCATATTACGAGATCCTATAACATTTCTGACAAATGCTATGAAAAATCTTGTTTCAAAAGTGCTGAATGGAGATTGCGTCTGAAGTGGAATGTGACGACAGCTGAGCAGCATAAACCAGGACTAATGTCAAAATGTTAGGGCAGGAAGAAAAAGATATATTGGTTCTTTGCCTAAGCGTAGCCTTCTATATTGGAAACATTTCACAGAAGTGGGCAACCTTCCAGAGACTGCCTTTTCATCCCTGAAAGAAAATTCCTCATGTAAATTTGACAAAAGGCTGGTGTTTCAGAGAAGAAAATTTCCATAAAAAAATAATTTTTCGTAACTATTTTCAGAGCACTTGATTATGCTAAAAAGAATATTTTGGCTACATAGTGCAAGTAAAGAGATATGGAATTTTAAAATATGTTGATTATAAAATTATTGCAGCTGTTCATGAGGTGATAGTCAGTTTATTAACTGACAGTTTAAAATTGATCAAGTGGTTATTTTAAAAAGAGAAATAAATTTACTAGGAATCAACCAAGAAAACATTTTGAGCACCTGCATTTTGCTTGTTATTCTGTTTTACCTGAAAAAGTTTTCATATATTTTACAGTGAATAAAATTCAAAACCAGACAAATTTAGCTATAGAGACTACCTGAAACCCACTCCCAAGTCTAACACTGAAGTCTTCTTGTGACGCTGGGTAAGTCCCTCGACATGTTTCTGCCTCAATCTACAAAACAAAATAATGATTCTGTAGGATCTTTGCCTATGTGCTTATGTTGGAGATATCAAACGAGGTTTAGGCAGAGAATTAAGTAAATAAATCTTACTAGCTTCCAAGGTGAACTGGAAATTACACTTCTTTGGCTGCCAATAAATACCCGCCATACTATATCTGTTTAACAAACTCTTGATAAATTGCATGCAAGCAGACTGGATATTCAACACCACAGAGCTTTGTTTCTCTTACAAGGCAAATTCTGATCTTTTATGCAGACAAAGGTGCAAAAATGTAATGTACTTCAAAGAAAGATGTGTTATTCTTTAATAACTACTGTATAATAGTGTCTTCTTATGGTGTGTCTAGTTTGTGTTCAAACTCTACCTGTATTTTCTGATTTAGTATCTGTAAAATAAATCATAGAATCATAGAATGGTTTGGGTTGGAAGGGACCTTAAAGATCATCTAG
>JAOXJM010000001.1:196129059-196141937 GCA_026413425.1 Tringa solitaria
TGATGATCTTTAAGGTCCCTTCCAACTCTAACCATTCTATGATTCTATGATTTTAAAGGAGTGCAAACAATATTAATCCAACAACCAAGAAAGAACACAGATTTACCATAGATTTGTTTCAAACTTTCTAAGATTAGTCATACTACATTAAAGGCTTCCTTCTTTAGTTTTCCTTTTTGGGGGGCAAAGGTGCTAGCTCAGTGTTACTAAACTATCTGAGTATTGACAAGAAACAGCACAAAAGACCGTAACCTCACTTACTGGAGGAACTGTGGAAGCAATAAGCTTCAGAGTGGTACTGCATTTTTTCTTCAGAATTACCCACTGTTTCTATAAAAACATTGTCCTTGGTGTCCTAGCTTTGCCCTGTAGAAATTTTCATGGCTTTTTTTTCCAATTTTCAGCACCAATAGTTTCTGTAAAAGAGTGTTTAAATGCACTCTAAGATCAGCACTGAATACTGAAATGATGACTAGTTTTTATGGCTAATTCTAGAGACAGGAAAATCCATTAGTCCCTCTCTGCTTCAGCTTCATCATTTGTAATATTGGGGTAATCTTCAAATTTTTCACAAGAAAATGTGTTAACCTCCATTAATCTCCAAGGAAAAATAAATAAAATATATCTTCCACACTGAGAGTAAATGTAAGCTTAATCATCATACCAAATACCACAAATAAACCAATGTAGCTTAGTCTGCTTTGGGCTCTGCTGACACCATTTTAAACACTGAGTGAAATACTATCATTTTATTTCAACCATAACTAGAGCAGTTCTTAAATATCTATTTCTCCATTTTTAACTTCACAAATCTTTACAGTAAACTGACAGACCACACTAAATGAGGTGTTAAGAGTGCCATCTGTATCACAGGTGGATTTTTTTAATGCTGTTTTTGACCCACTATGTATATTCCATAGATATCAAAGAATTACAGTGGGGTTTGTTGTGGAGCTATGCTTACTTGCAGTGCATCAGCTTTAAAGGCCTGATCAGCACAATCATTATAGGTATTAGAATAACTTATAGCCTATGGGAAGAGTCTGGCCTCGTCCCACAGTGGGATGCTTTCCTCTCACAAAGAAACTGTAGAACTCTGCTCTGCTAAACTGTAGTCATGCTCAACCATCTGTCCCTGTGGTGCTGAGTTTGGGGGTTCAAATAGGAAAATTAAAATTAAAATCTTGGGAGTTGAGGGGATAATGATTTACACCCTTAGACCTCCTAAAGCAGGTGTGCAGCCTGCTGTTGAAGTTAATTACTAACCATTATCAGTGAAACTGGCATATTGCCACTTTTCTAAAAGTGATTTTTTCTCCTAATGTAGGCTGAAAATGCTCTTCCTTTCAATTTCAGCCTTCCTTCCATTTATGTAAGTGTGTCCCAGATTTCACCTTCAAATTAATCACTTTCAAATAACAATAAACTCTAGATAATCACCAGTTCAGAAAGCATTTAGAATCATCAAATGGGGTGAAAAACCCCAGTACCCTACAGCTTAATTCATTTACTTTCACTGGTAGCTATGATGAACTAAATGGGTAACTAAAATATTCAATTCAAGTATTGTTATTTGTAAAGTCTGTTAACAGTTTTGCATACATAGGTATAAATGAAACAATAGCAATAATATTGAGGAATCAAAATATAAATTTATTTAGTCTTTTGTTCCAGGCCCTGTAACTGAGACAGTGTAACTACCTGCCACACCACAGTTTGAACAGAAATATGATTTTTCCAGATCAGAAATGTGCTATCATACAATGCACAGTGGATGGATTTGGGGTTTCCTATTACATTATGGCAGATCTGGTACTGGTAAACCTTGTCCCATTAATACAAATACCAGACAAATGAACAAAATTCTCAAATTACACCTTGAAAAAATTTCAGGGAGGAAGGAAAAAAAGGTCACTAAAACAGAATTATGCCATAAGGCTTTTCTACAGTCATGGTAAGAAAGCAGATAGCTAAAATTAGCTGATCAACTAAAAATCTAATAGCTAATTAGCTAATTTAAACCCATTTAAAAACTGCAAAAGGGGAAGTGACAAACTGTTTTGCATTACCATTTTCTTTGATCAAAATTCTACCCTCAACTGCATCTTCATATCTCTGTTTATTTTTGAGGGAACTGTAAATGCTACCTGCAATGTGGGAATTATAGATAAGTGTGGAATTCAGAAAACTACATTTCATGATAAACAGTGCATCCCCCATAATATTAAAAACACTTGAACTGACAACACATCACTCTTGTAGTAAAAAGTAATAGGATGGGATTCACACAACCAGGTGCAGGTGCCTACATTATGCAAGTCATTCAGAGATGTTTTATAGCGAGTGAAGAAAAATAAACATATCTCAGTTGAAGAGCATAATTAATCTCCCACCAAAGTGTACGAATTCTATTCTTAAAGTGCCTTTTTTTTTTTACCCCAAACTAAACTATCTTCAGTTTTAAGAAGAGAAATTGTATGCTCCAGATTCAGTAGTCTGACTAAGACTGTTGGAGAGCCATTTGGACTTTAATTCCAGAACAAAAGAATTTCCATTAAAAAATCTCAGCCACCACCTCCATAATCATCTTCAATGAACCACAAGAGCTGCATTGTAAAAAATCTTACAGATAATTAAAATTATCCTCTCCTCCCCAATTCTTTGTTCTCCTCATACCCTCAGACTACCGCAGTAATCATAATTCTTCTGTAATTACCACCTATCTGAAACCCCTCCAAAACATTATTCCCTGACATGACTGGCCACACTGTTGATAAGGGGGAACCATCACTAACCATGCACCCATCTGTTAGTCCTTTTGCTTCTTTGACTGAGCACATCTGCATGGATATCTCTGCCTCACAGGAGAAGACTGTCCCCCCAAAAAATATTATGTTGTAATGGCTCTAGAGTAAGTAAGGAATTTATGATAGTCACAAAAGTAAGTTTAAGATAAATAAAACTGAAGGTGATTAGGCCAGAAATGGAAACGTAAAGATAAGTAAAATTTATCCTACATAATATATTTAGTTCAGAAATCAGAAGCAAAACATGAACTTTGTCCTTTTAAAAAAAAAAACAAACCAACAAAAAATAACATGAATTGTGCTTAAAAATGCTATCTAAGCAAAGATTATGTTTATCATGTGATTTTTAAAAATATTTTGAGTTCTTCATTCTTTATAAACTAGCATCAGATTATGTTTAATTTAATAAAAGGATTCTTGCCAGTGACAAGTTTATGGAGTTCTAATTATACGCTTTTAGCCAACTGGCAACCAGTTCTGAAGTTGCCTCTCCACCAGATTCAAAAAGGCTTTGTTAGTATCAATGAGACCATACCGTTATAGAGAAAAATATGTTCTCACTTTTCTGATGTTTCTAGAGAATATAGCATTAGGATGGTAATATAAACCAGTGAGAACTGACATAATGCATATAAAGCCAGAAAAAATTAAAAATATTGCTGGGGTAACTTCTTAAAATACTCTTGATAAACTTTGCATTCTTTTTAAAAACAAAAGGAGAGCTTAGTGTGTAATGCGAATTTCATTAATCTAATGGAACAGAAAGACTAATATAGTACTACATCATTTTGACAGGTCTTGAAAGACCAAGAAAAATCTAAATAGAAGAATATTTAAAGATAGTCTTTGGGGATTCAGAAATGTCTATAGTATAACACTTTCAAAATGTAGTTCCTTTAAGCACACAGCAGATCTTATTTCTTCATCAGTACCAGATGCATAAGCTATGTTACTTCATACTACTCTAAATGTATATATAATACACAAAAAGCCAAATAACATATTTAATGTTCGTAACAAAAACCAGAATGTAAAGGTACATGGAATTTGAGAACATCTGTTTCATTAGGGTCATCCAATTAAGGACCTTTCCAACGCAGAAGGGGATAATATGTAAAGGGAGAAGCAATGAAAAAGAGCAGTTGGAGACACAGACCTGGCAGACACAGGGCAACAGAGACGATGCCAAAGACCAAAGTCTCCAGTCAGTAACTGATGGGCCATTAAGAAGCTACAGCTACAGCTTTGAAGAGGGTCACCTAGACTTTGCAGCTGATATGAAGGGGTAAATAAGAGGAACATGAGGACTTGTTTAGTAGCAAGCCCCAAGCTAGACTAGCAGGTGAGGAGGAGACACACTCAGTGCAGCAGGTAAGAGGGCTCAGGGCATGGGCAGACAGAAGGACCATGCTTGGAGATCTGCAAAAGTGTGTGTGCTTGTGAATCTACAGTCTTGTGTGTGTGCTTTCACCAGTCAACTTCAATCCTGACCAGCTGAAGGAGAGGAGGGTGCTGGGCTGGTTGTGCTTACACCTCCTGCAAGCCCTGGTAGTGTTGCATGAGGGTGCAGTTCAAGGAAGTGCCTTCTGCCTGTGTAGCCAGCCATGTCAGTATCCTCCATGTGTCCTCTGTGTTTGTGTGTCTCTGTGACACATGCTCAGCCTGCCCACTGGTTGAACTTGCAAAGGGGGAAGCAACAGCTGTGTCCATTGGCCTGGGATGGAGACCCCTGGGTCCCCAAGTGCACCAAGAGGCTCCAGAGCTGCCAGAGACCATGACCACTTGTAACACTCCTTAACACGGAGGATCACAGTATCGTATGATCAAATTTTTTTAGGAATCTGTGCGAAAAAAGAAAGCACCTTAAGAAAACCAATATGCCAGAAAAACAAGTGAATCTATTTCTAAAATATATAATGCTGTCAGCAAAGTCAACAGCTCTCCGTTAGTTAAGTGAAACTGCAATCCCTCCTAAGTATAGCCTTTGACAAAACAGCTATTGTACACTTAGACACAGAGAAGGTTTTAGTGTCCTGAGAGGCTCCACTGAATCACAGGTCACTTGTATCCTGTCGATGTACCTTTCTGGAGTGGTTTTTTTTTTTCAAATGTACAAAATTCAAAGACCAATTTAGAGAACAATACTGTTCTGAGTGGCAATGGTAACACAGAGAGAAAAGATGTTGAATTTTTTTCACTTATAAGGATCACTAGAAGCCTGTGGAACTGGAGTGTGGCAATGATGACATGGGGTGGCATGGAAATAGATGACATCTCTGTGCATATAGTTTTATTAAAGCTTCCTGAATTTCATTGATTATTCCTACACATCTGTGCAACATATTTAGGTCATAATGGGCTAAATACCCGCACAATTTTACATGCCTTAACAATCATGTTTTAAATTGAGTCACGTATTTCTGTGTCTGCAGGCTCTCTTATTCCGTTAGTGTGCATAATTGGAAGACTAACAATTAAGTTTAATAGTGTTAGAAGAATGGTCTGAGGGTAGAGCTGCTTCAGAAACAGCAAGATCACATATTCTTTTATCACAATCATTACAAAAATGGATTGCATTTTTTGCCTTTTTTAATTAGTCTATTATTTGAACTTGTTTGCCTTTACCTCTTCAAAGTGGAGACAAAAAATAGTCAGGTTTTGTGTTAACTTTGATGACAAAAGCTCCTGCTGCAGAATTACTGATTGGGGAGCACTCTGCAGTAAAAGCCGTCAGGTAACCAGGAGCCCACACTGTGCCCTGGCACTAAAGAGTCTGAAAGCACCATGGGCTGTAGGAGCAAGGGCAGGGTCAGCAGACCCAGGGAAGTGATTTTCCCCCTGTCCTTGGCACTTGTAAGAATTCATCTAGATACTCTGTTCAGTTTTGGACCTTCCAGTACAAGAAAGGCAGTGACCACCTGGAGGGTGGGGGAGGCCACCGAGGTGGTGAGACTGGAGCACTTGCCCAGTGAGGAGAGGCTGGGGGAGCCAGGCTTTTTCTGGCTGGAGCAAAGTCAGCTTTGGGAAGCCTAACAGCACCCCAAAGTGCCTACGGGAGGTCCCTGAGAAGATGAAGATGGCTTTTCACAGTGCTGCTGGGTGGGAGGGTAAGAGACAATGGACGTAAATTGATAAGACAGAAGTTCAGACTGGATATTGGGAGAAATTTTTTTCCCAATGAGGAAGGTCCAGCAGTGACATTGGAT
The DNA here is from genome assembly GCA_026413425.1 of Tringa solitaria. Taxonomy (NCBI): domain Eukaryota; kingdom Metazoa; phylum Chordata; class Aves; order Charadriiformes; family Scolopacidae; genus Tringa; species Tringa solitaria. The sequence continues at coordinate 196,135,073 of JAOXJM010000001.1, forward strand.
ATCCAGACTGGATAAAATGTCAAGCGAACTGGTTTGTCCTTACAGCTGACCCTGCTGTGAGCAGGAGACTGGGCTAGAGACCTCCTGAGATCCCTTCCAGTCTAAAAGGTACCGTGATTCCGTGATGAGATTTAACTCTTTATTCCATGCAATATCAGCCACTGATGAAATTACACACAGACATTTCTTTAACAGATATTCCAACTTTATTTTCAAATCATCAAGTTGATTAAGGGTGCATGAGAAAATGCCTACTCTACTTTGTACAAGGATTTCTGTTTTGGTTTGTTTTTTGGTTTTTTGTTTGGTTTTTTTTTTTTTTTTTTTTAAATATAGTCTGTTATTTCTGCTGGCATGTCCAAAGTTGATCTTCACTGAGATCAGTAGTAAATCTTTTTAATGATCTAAAAGAATAGGATCAAGTACAAAATTGTTTATGATACAGCTATAACTTGTAACAACAGCTCTCTGGGTTCACTGCCTTTGATTATTCAGTTTTTTCCCCTCAACCAAAGTGCAACATTCAAAGCTGTATGCAGCAGACAGTACTTTCACTAATGGTGGCCACATGGGTTTTGCTACTTAAGGGAGAAAAGATAGCAGAGTACCAGGACAAGCAGGTGGAGTGAACAAAAATACAGGTGCATGCTTTGTCACCTCAGCTTTTATTAAAATAACATAGCACTGGATATTTTATTCCCAGGATGGGAGAACAACTGGCACAGTAGATCAACAGCAAGAATGATGCAGGTGTGCATTTCGTAGACTCAGCTTTTGAACAGGGTTAGTGGTTAGCAGGCTGACAAGGGAAGGACAACAGACAACATGGTTAGAGAAAACCCTGCATTACCTTTTATTATGCGGTGACTTAAAGAAAAGCACAGAGCTGGTGGCGTGTTTTAATAAAAACTTTCAGGCAGGCAGTATTTTGGGGTTGAAGAGTAACCAAAGCTACCTGTGAATATGATGTACAGTTTCAAATTTTCTGGCTTTCTGATTCAGATTCAAGTCCAGCAATTGATCCTCCTATTTGGCAAGATAGTCTAAGCATGTTGTTCATGGAACTGGTTCCTTCAGGTTTTCTGGTCAAATCTTCTCTAGCTAATTCAGTATTATTTAGGCAGATGAGACAATGCAAGAGAGCTTCCATTACTGTGGAAATGCAGGAGTCTAGATTCTTTTCAATACCTGGTTAAATACAAAGATTTTTTCATGTAGCTCAGCTTTTAACTTATTCAAGGAAATCTGAAATTATTTGTGTTTTCTCACAATCACATAAAGTTCTTCATAGAAATTAACAGTTTAACAGCAAAATTTAGCACTCCTTTATTCTCTCAGCAAGCTTCTTGATGGTGGACAGTCTACAGGCTATTTTTCTGTACAGTTCTGAGTGGCAGTTTCTGAGCTGCAGGTGGTTTTGGTGTCTAAACCTACAATTCTTTCTGCTTGCTTGTTGCAAACCTTCAGGAACATTTAGTACACCAAATCCTCTTTCCTCTATCTCTAGCTAAAGCCTGATGATCTGTATTTTTAAAGCCCAAGGTAAAACTGTTACCTGAAAGTGGTTTATAAGGCATGAGGAAGACACTGTGTATTAAAACATTTTGCTGCTAAAGAAACAGTCTTTTAATTGATCTCCTTCATTCCAAAAACTTTCCACAGGCAATTGTATTGCCTCTTATGTGTGACTTCGCTTGCTTGACAATTAAACAGTATATATTTAGAATTCTAATTGTTCTGCAGATTGCTTAGTTTGGTTAAGCTGCCTTATATAGGATTTGAAGCAAATAGATGCAATAAATTGAAGTAAGTGCTACAAGTCTTCACATTTCTTATGCAAATTAAGGCAGTCAATGTATGAAAAGAGCTTTAATAATTAAAAAACTCTTAATATTTAAAACTTTAAAACAGTTTTTTTTCCCTGCTTCCAACAGTGGTTAACACTGATGTGATACTAATAACATAATTTATCACGTTCTGTGGGTAGACTGATGTCAAACCAGAGGAAGAATTTCCATGGTCAGCTCTCACTAACCAAAGAGCCAAAAGGTATGTGAAGAAAACAAAAACATCTTTATGTGCAATTAAACACTGTCATTAAAGACAGTTAAATTTAAGATTAAGAATGTGCTTAGTCACAATATCAGTCTAGCTCTTTATGCAAATATCACCACATGCATCTAATTAGTTGGAGGTGGTAACTTACTTTGCTGTGATCTATTAAGTCTGAAATCTAGCACTGATCAGAGACCTGACAGCTCTTAAAATCACCATACATAATTTCAGTTTTGAAATAACCAAAAGTAATTAAATAATAATTTGATGTATATAGTATGGATAAATGGGGAAGGCTGGCTAGCTGGCTGGGAGGGACATAAAATCTGTATTTCATAGTAATTTGTATAAAAATTATAAATTGTGGTTTCACCTAGGACCAGATGTGAAGACCCTGTATAGATATAATTCTCTATCACACTAGGTAGTTGGTCTTCTACTGTCTATGGATTTTTGGGTGATAAACTCCTTGCAGGAGTTACTTGATCTGAATTTTTAAAATGCCCAGCACAACAGGCTCCTAGGCACTGCTATGTTATTGACAAACAAACACAATATTATACCCCTTCTGGTCTTTTATGTCAGTGAATGCATAAGGTTGTATGGCTTTTGCTGTTTTTTGTTTTCCTTATTTCTATTGCCTGAGCGAAATTAAACTCACACTTCTCTAGGGGATTAATGTACTTAGGTAAAGCATTTGACCTCAGGACTTAGAGCATATTTCTTATTCTCATTTGTGTGTCTCTGGAGGGTGTCCAGCAGTTAGTTACCCAGCTCTACAGTGCCTGATTTGTCTTGATGTATTTTGCCTCTTTCTGTGATATTCTTTGAAACATTAGCATCAATTTGTGACTGATAATGGGATATATTTCATGTGAAGGTTTGCAAAAGATAAGCAACAATAAATCCAAACAACTCTCTCAGTTTGTGATGGACTTGTAATATAAAAATAAAAGTGTTTAGGAAAATTTTAAAATGGACTACTACTGTTACACAGAATTCAATGTACCAGAGAGCACACATTATGAAATGCAACTTGAAAATTGTATCAGTCACATTGGCAATATAGAGCGCAATCAGCCGCTTTTTTTTGACTACTGCATATGTAATGCATAAGCAAGTGTCATTTCCCGACAGATTGTTCTTTATGTCCATCATTTCTGCATATTTAAACTGTACCCTTGAAATTATGCTGCTGAATACATGCATAATCATCAACTGGCACTAAATTTTTAAACATGCATTTATTTTTCTGCTCTCTTGCAGTAATCTGATTCTTATCCCTATAAATTTAAGCCCTTAAAACAAATTTATTTTAACATAATTATTGAGTAAATGATAGATCTGAAGGACAATTGGAAGGTCTGAAAGCAGAAGCATTTCTGTCAGTCTATATATATATATTTGAATAAGAGAAAGTTTTTTGAAGGAAAACTGTGCATAAATATGATGGTTTGAAAAGTCTATTTATACAGCCTATGTTTTTTATGTAAAGTTATACATTCACCATATGGTTCTTAACAAAAGTCCAGATTATGCTTGGAGCATCTAACCACTCTCCTCCACTGCCTCCCTACCACCTTTGAGCATCAACATTCCAAGAAGCACACACCAACACTAAAAGGTCAACAAAGATGCCACTGAAAAGTAGCTGCTCTAAAACACAGGTTTAGCTCATTAGAAAGGATTGAGCAATCAGGCTGTAAATCATCAGAACAGCAGTTTTATCTGTCAAGAATCTGTGAACATTGAACAGGAGCTTTTCAGGCATTCACCCGACAGAAAGCCTGGAAAGCTGTGAAAGGGCAGGGACTGTGCCCATCAATCCCACCAGTCAGCCGGAGCTGCCTCCACCAGACAAACCCCGCTTGTCTGAATGCAGATAGACCTCAACGGACTCCCATGGGAATGAGGAGTTAGATTAAGGTGCAGTACATTAGGAAAATAATAAACATGTTAATTTATTGCACTTCCTTTAAGTAAAGCATCATCACATTCAGCAATTGTGTGCAAAGCCTATTTTCTTGCAGCTGTACACTTTTAACTCTTTGAATGGCCCTTTAAACGACAGACACCTTTTAGGCAAGATTCTGAGAGAAAAATCTGCTTGGTCTTTTCTGCAAATCCCAGGCTTTAGTGCAGCAATCGTATTGAGGGCTTCAGGGAATTAAAGAGAAATTCTGCCTTTTAAAAGTATGGGCATGAAGTGTAGCATCAGTTGCCTTTACAGACTCGAGAGACTTGAAACTCCAAGATTCAGTGTCTGGATCTTCTACTAATCGTCTACTGATCGGATGGAAAGTGTTTTATCTTAGGATGTAATTAGTAAAATGACAATGTGAAGGCAGTTTCTAGGCCAACTGAGCTTACTGGAGTTACTCCAGATTTAAAAAGTTTCACTGTAAAATGGAATTTAGTGCTTAATGTATGACTAGTGGTATGAAACTAAATTAATGCAGGTTTTCTCACTTAAGCTCTTACTAGAAATGATAAAAAATGAATAAAGTTAATATAATTATATTCTTCTATCAATCTTTCCAGAACATATCATTTAACAAATTCTATCTTCATTACACTCTATGCTGTATAGATTTTCAGGTATATCAGAACAAAGAAAAGGACGCAAGAAAAAATCACTTGCCCATAAAAAAGAAATGTAAACTAGTTTTGAATGCACATCATGCTTTTTCATCTTTGACAGCAGCAGTATTTCAGAAGATACCAGATATGAGGTATTTATGGCAGGTGCATTACTACTTAGAAACTAATCTCACACACATGGCTGTTAACGTGAAATATGGATTTTAATAATCCAGCTTGGTGAGATATGTGAGCCTGCCTGGTGGGGATGTGATTAGCCACAGTCTGCAAGATTAATTGAGATACACAGTGCAAGATTACATTTAGTGAACTCCAAGCCAGTCTGATTATGCAAGAGACCACTTAGTTAAGGCTGTATCTTTACGGATATAAAAACAGATAAGTCACAAATTCTACTGTGACAGGAGAGTCAGAATGGAACCTGTCTAAGTCAGTGAGCTCAGTGAACAGTTTATCAAAGTAAAATATCCGGATATTTTGTCAGCAGGAAAAATAAGCCACCCAGAACAACAACAAAAAAATCTCATGTAGTTCAAACAAAGCAAAAGACATATAAGAAATTAGATTTAAAACATCTGTTGTCATCATTATTTTAAATTGTGATATGAAATTAAACATCACAATTAAATTGTTAAACATGGTGATACTCAGTCAAGAGAGTACTGTTTTAAAATGTTAATTTTCTTTTTAGTTTACAGCATAGTCTGAAGTAGCATCAAGATCAGAACTACGCAAGATACCAGCTTGAAGGATTAGATGACTTTGGAACAGCATGATCAGGAAAACTTTAAGTAGATTTAACACAGTACCATTATTTTTTCATAATAAGTGTATCTTCCAACTGACGGCACTACTGAAAACACCAGTTTGTAATTCAGACATTTAATACAGACATACAACAGACATTTTTGCTCATGCTCTCAAATCTCAGTGAGCCTAGCAAAGATTAGAGAATTCTTCTGAATTAGAGGTAAACACTCACAATAAGAAATGCCAGAATAAGGCATTGTGAATTGTACTTCATTTGTTTACTTTGACAGGTATGGTTTAGCTTTAACTATTCATGGGAATACTTTGCACTTACTAGTAAATGTCATATTTTATAAGTAAAAATACTCAGCTTTTAGTAATGTGAACATCAGTCAATAACTTAGCTACTAAATGGTTTTCTGGATAAGAAAAAAATTCCATGTGTGTAGTATATGTCCCAAGGAAACACTAGAGCAGTAACATGCAGAATCAACAGACACTGAACTCACTTTTACTCCAGTTCATCAACCACATCGTACTGACCTTTGATTTAACAACCCTTTACAGTCTGACAGTCTGAAATTCAGTGCTACAGCACAGGTTCCACTACCTCTTTACTTTTTTTGCCTTCCTCAAGCTAAGTCCCCTGAAGCTCTTCAGGATACTTTCTCCTCACTTGAGTGCTTTAGGACATTAAATAAGCTAATATAACCAAACCAGAAGAAGCAATAACCTCAGATAACAGTGCTGTGTCCAGTTCTGGGTTCTCCAGTAAGAGAGAGTTCTTCAAAGTGCCGTGAAGATCATTGAACTGCAGAATCACATAATCATTTAGGAAAAGACCTGTAAGATTGCCAAGTCCAACTGTAAAACTAGCACTGCCAATACCACCACTAAACCATGTCCCTCAGCACCACATCTACACATCTTTTAAATACCTCTAGGGACAGCAACTCAACCACTTCCCTGGGCAGCCTGGTCCAATGCTTGGCAACCACGTCAGTGAAGAAAGTTTTCTTTATATTCAATCAAAACTTCCCATGATGCAACTTGAGGCCATTTCCTCTTGTCCTACAACTTATTACTTGGGGAAAAAAGACTGACAGCCACTTTGCTACAACCTCCTTTCAGTTAGGTGTCGAGAGCAATAAAGTCCCCCTGAGTGTCCTTTTCTCCAGGCTAAATAACCCCAGCTCCCTCAGCTGCTTCTAATAATATTTCTTCTCCAGACCCTTTACCAGCTTCATTGCCCTTCTCTGGACATGCTCCAGCACCTCAATGTCTTGCAGTAAGGGGCCCAAAACTGAGCACAGTATTCGAGTTGGGGGCCCTCACCAGTGCCGAGTACGGGGGGACGATCACCTCCTGAGTCCTACTCACCCCATTCCTGATACAGGCCAGGGTGCTGTTGGCCACCTGGGCACACTGCTGGCTCATGTTCAGCCGACAGTCGACCAAC
>JAOXJM010000001.1:196181994-196198189 GCA_026413425.1 Tringa solitaria
TGCTGACTAGGCCTGATCCCCTGCTTGCCCATTATGTGGGTTTTGATGGCACTCATAACCATCAAAACCACCACTCAAAACCACACTTCTTGGCCACCTGGGCACAATGGAAATGGAAACAAATGCTATAGACCTCAGAATCATTTCTGAGTAGGGCATCTGTTTGAAAGATAGATTGGTTTTGTTTGGTAGTCTACAGTTAAATGTAGAAGAGGTACAGTTTTACAAGGTATCTGCAAACAACTGCTAGAATTAAATTCCTATGTTTCCACATATGAGATAATTAGAATTTTGTAGATGGATGATTAACTGAGAATATGCTAGCGTAAATCTTTCCTTAGTGTTTTGAAAAATCTACATTTCCACATGATCTGTTTGGATTTTTACATTTGTATCTGTTATGAATTCAGGCAAATACCAAAGGACTTACTCTTCAGTCATACTCTGTGGCTTTAATTTCATTAAAGTAAATTTATTGCAAGCTAGTTTAGTGTTAAGACAGCAGGGTGTTGTAAATTTTGTTTTAAACTATTTGGAATGTATGATACAACAAAATTAACAGAAAAAACCAAACCCTCCTGCTGTTGTTAACATGCTGCTATCAGGTTTACTTGCTGTATCTCACTTGCCAGTGGGGGAAAAAAAAAAAGTAAAATAGCCAGAGTTTTAAAAAGCTCAGGAAAAGGCAACAGAAATTAGATTTGAGAAGTGATTGGGTACAGATCTATCATGAGGATGAATGATCTTACAGAAATCTGCGCTAATGCATTTGTATAAGATAGATGGATTTGATTTAATCTTGCAAAAAAAAGAACATTGTGTAACTGACACGCCTGACTTATGAGACTCAACTTACTCTATCACCAAGAGAGAGAGGCTCTCAGCTCAACCAAGGTTTGACACAAACTCTGTTGTAGGATCAGTATCTATTTAACATTTGTCTTTTTTTTTTTTTCTTTTTTGTTTTCTTTCTTTTGAAGGGGCAAGAGGGGTACCTGAAATTCATATTCCTGCAAAATGAAGACCAAAGAATAGTTGGTAGTACATGATGGTACAAAGATGCTCTTGCTTCTACATCATCTAAGAGGAAAATATCAGTCTGGCCCTGCTTGTGAATTACAGGAATGTTCTTCTGGGTCTTGTGTAAGGAATACGGAGACTAGAACAGCTGATTTGACTAACACTTTTTGCAGTTGCAGGAAGTATAGGTCAAAATTCTCTTGTTTGTTTTAAAAGTCCAGATAAACCCATATCTGACTATTTGATCTTACATTTACTGATCTGTGATGTTTGAATGCTTCTTAAGAAGCTCACAGAGATATCTTGGAATAGTTTATACCAACACCTGTAAGTAGCACAATGTCTCATTTTCTGACTCAGTACATAATAATTCAACGTAGTCCCTGAAATTTTTTTTCAACTTCAGTTTGAAGTAAGCGTGAAGGCAACATAGACTTCCTCCTGGGAGAATGGAGTGTAGCATGTGAGGGACATGCAAACACAGCTCAACTGGAAAATCTTAAAAGTTGTATGATGGAAAAAAAATTATAAATAATAAATTGTTTCCTAATATGAAAAAGGGGTGCCTGTATTTTCTTTTGAACTAAAACATAAAGCATTTGTGTAGGTCAAGCAAAAAACTGATTAAATAGCATATGCACATAAATCAATAAATCCCATTAATAGCAATCCATATCTGCATTTTGGCCTGTTTGACACCATTAAGCTGAAGCTGCTAATCTATTAATTCCATCAATATCTAATACTCTGAGATTAGAAATAAGAGGGACTAATTGTGAACTAATTAACAGAAATCTTTGCCTGCTGGCATAATAATATGTTGTTAATCTAAAATTTGACTTACAATCTTGCTATATTATTACATCAAGAACATAGCGGCTGTTTATCATAGCTAGTGTATGGCCTTGAGTATTATTCATCTCTAAGTGTGTGATTCCTGGAATTCATAATAAATGACATAACAAAGCTAGATACTTAGCCATTTGCAACTTACATTTGGGATGCAAGAAAACTGCTACTGGTATCACTGCCAGCTGTAGTCATGTCTCACCAGACACAAGAACAAAACAACTTCCACACTAACAAAAACATTTCCACAAGGAATGAAACGCTTCCTCTGAGTTCAACTGCAAGAACTTTTCCAACCAGTTCCCAGAACACAGACTCTTAAAGGCACAACAATCTATTCACAGCGTTGTAGTAGCCTGGGCAAACAATGTAACACGATGCAGATATGCTTTCACAACCAGAGCAAAGACAAGTTTCAAGGCTCCCAACCAAAAATTAATTCATCAGTTGCTACTTTTGGCACTAATTTTTTTTGTGTGCTGGTTACTCTTAGATATATTAAGCAAATGTTAGACAAATTTACTTCAAAATGAATTATGAGAATATTGTGATCAGAGCCCTGGAAAGCAGTTTTGATGAATTTCTCTGCAGATACATTAAAATTCTTTGTGGATTTAGAAACAGGACATAGATCTATTTTTAATCCTTTACTTTTATTTCATGCCACAAAACCTTCATTAATAGCATGCTGGGACTAGAACTAGTTTTTTACTTTACAATTTCTCATTTCTTAAACATCAAGAAAATACCACAAACACTGTGATTAATCCTGTCTTTGGTAAGACTTATCTCCCTTGAGTCAGTCTGATAAATTACTTACATCTTCATATATTTTACACAGATGAATAATATCTCTATTCTATACCTCCAAATATTGTAGGAATTAAGAGCTTTTTAGAATATTCTGCAGCACTGCCTACACTGCTGACTGAAATAATATGGGGCTTCCTCTAACCAGCTGTTGTAGAAGAAAAACTGATGGATGTGTGTAAGAAAAAGAAGAAAAGGAGAAATTTATTTAACAGTTCACAAGAACAGATATAATAAAAATGTTCCAGGAAGACTCAGATTGAAAATGGGAAGCCTTTGTAGAAAGGCATATTCTTTCTTTCTTTCTAGTTGGAAGATTAATTGGTATTAAAATTAAATTTTTTCACTGACATGAATAATGTAAAAATGAGGATAATTAAGCAAAGTTAATTACAGAACTCTATAATTTATGAGAAAATATACTTTATCAAAGTGGAAACTATTTTATTGGAACTTAATAATTTCCTTTTTAAAGTATAGCTAAGAATTAGAAATATTTTTAATCATAACTTTCGTATGTCAGAAAATATTTCATTTAAACATTGTTCAAGTATTTTGCTTGTCATAAAAATTCTTATCACAGGTATTTTAAAATCTTAGTAGCAACAACTGACCAGAAGAAATCTAAAAATACAAAAGATCTTGTGGGTTACTTGGAAAGGCTATTGAACTGAATGAACATTTTTTTCATATATCGCACACAAGTAGAAGGCAAAATTTTTACTTTATAGCGCCTACTTAATTTTTCTTAGATTTTATTTTTAATTATTATTATAAAGTAATTTATCCTCCCTTACTGTTATAGAAGATATTTTGGAAAACAAAGCAGTTGTAATAACTGAGAGGACCAATACCTGTTACAACAAAAATGCTATCATTACTTCCAATTACTATATCCCATGTTAAGCTCTGTGGAATTCTTTCACTGGCGGAGAACTGTAGTTGTGACAGGTATAGCAAAACTCCACAAACCTTGAAAATGCTGCTAAGAAAAGGTAGTGTGGCACGTCAACTATACCATCACATTGCACTACAGGACACAGTAACCTTCTGTGCAAGTTGGGAGACATGCAAATTTATAACCTTAAATACCACAGACTACAGTATAAGTTACAGCAATTATTTAAGACTGATGAACAGCAGAGAGAAGACTGAGAGAGAGCTTTAGAGGAAATGTCTTTTTTTTTTTTTCATTTGTTCACAGAAGTACCTTTTTTATAGTCCTAAATCTACTCTAACAGGAAATTCTGAACTGCAATGGAGCACACGTAGGATAACTTCCCAAATCAAGTATTCGCAATTTCTTTCAACTTCCTTAAAGATTCAGTTGAACATTTCTTAAATTTTTAATGACATAATCTCAAAATTCAAGAACGCAATAGAATTCTAGGGGTACAAACTGGTCAGCTTTTAGATTTTTTTGTTTGTCTTACAATCTTTCCTGTTAGACAAGCTAAACTAGATGTAGATAAACTATACCAGATGTTAGAGAAAATAATCAGACGCTAGATTTCATCCAATGCCCAGATCAATGATGAAAGTAACTTAAGAAAAAATTCTGGCATAGTTTCTTATTCATTTCACCATGGGCATTCCTGTTTGAATTTCCTAATTTGTTCATTATTTAAGTCCTTCAGGACTTGTTGATAAAGTGCACATATTCACACACTGTATCTTGCACTCTTTAATAAATTATTGTAACTCAATTGAAGAATTAATTCATATATGTATTTAGAATGTCCAAGAGGAAATATAACATTAAGAAAAATGGTTTTGTATATCTAAATATCTGAGCTCACACATAACAGAAATTAATTTCTCTCTCAGATTATCAGTACCTGAAATCTTCCCACAAAGATAAAAAAAACTTCTACAAGTGAAATTTTGAAATAAAAAGAGAAAAAGGAACTAATAATCAAAAAAATTATTGGCACCGTTAATGGCCAAGACAGTTGATTCTAGTTCATTTATTTCACATGAAAGAAATAACAGTTAATGGATAAGTAAAAGCACGTGGTTAACTTTTGGTATTTCTGCACATCAAGGTTTTTTTTTTCTATGGTTCTCTAGGATGCCGTAAAATCCATTTTTCATGAATGAGTCAGATGATCTTCAGCATTCTCTTTAGTGAAGCTTTACTGGATTGTTAATTTACAACTGAGTTCATTAGTCAAGTTTTTAAATTCTTGATATTTTAAAATAGAGATGTCATTATACTCCATCCACAATGGTTTGTGTGGTGTTTCTACAAATCACAAATTAGAATGAAATCAAAATTTTCTAAAATTCTGCAGCACTCCAATATTTTATTGAATGATGGCACTGTTAATTAAAAAGTGTCTTCTGGATTATGTAAGATAATAAGAATTATTGATTTGTAAATACTATACAACTCTACTACAGAGACAAAAGGAAAAATTGTGAGAATCTAAATTTTTATTCCCTATATCCCTTTTCTTTTTTAATACCAGTTTTATAGACTTTTTTTCATGTTTTCAAAGATTTCACTGAAGTGAGGGAGTTTGAGGAATCATCATTAAAGTTATGATATTTACTGTGTTCGGTGACTTAACTATCATTTATTTAACCTCTATTACAAGTGTTAAATGTATAAAAGTCATAAATACAACACATCAGATTAGTGATTAAAATGTGTTAAGCACTGTCCAGTGAATGGAAAACACAAATCCTATCCGAAATGATCACCAATGTTCAGTGAAGAAGAAATATACTACAAACAGCAAAATATGCTACTTTGAACAGTAATTATATTAGAGAAAATGTGATTATGCTACTATATTATAGCAAACAAACTATAGGAACAAATGTAAACTTTGCAGAAAAGTGATGTTTCCTGTAGTCCCAGGTGAGAAAGGTCACCAAACCAGAGTACAAGTACACACTATTGGGGTGGGTTTATGTACCTACAGACAAAATCATTTCATTTTTTTACTTTTAAATTTTAACTTTTTGAGCAGGTTAGTGCTTCAACTGCAACTGAACAACACCTGGAGATTTAGAGAATAATATTCACACCACTTGCTTTAGTCTTCTATGTCAAGCACCTTATTTAAGAGTAGTTTCCACTTAGGGCTTAGAGAAAAGCAGCATCTCCAGAGAGGGATTCAGATCTGCTAAGTTACACTGGTGCTTATGTCAGGAGATATTTATTAATATACTCATCTTTTTCTTTTGAAATCTGCTGACTCTGTGATCCATTGTCCTTTTTTAATCGCTTTAAAATTCAATGCTAAATTTCAATGATGCCGCATCCTGTTGCAAATGATGAGACTATATTCTTTCCTTACCTAACTCGCTTAAATCACAGGATTACTCAGCATGCCTGTCTTCACATTTCTTCCTGGACAAGATGAGAACGCTATCATTCACTGTGTTATAGGGAGTTTAAATACTATCACTTGCAATTCTGCGCTGAGCAAAGATGATACTGTTAATGGCTGAGTGGTGAGCCATAGAAAACCACCTACAGCTTTGTACTGAGCTAAATTGACACTACCTATAGTGCCCTGACTAAAACACTCCTTTTCCCAGTTGCACTCCATATTAAGGACAAACACTAGGAGCACAGGCCGTTCACTCCCACAGTACTGGGAGTGAACTCACCACAGGGTTCACACCCCAGTAGCCATCATCAGTACATGAACTATAAAGCCACTGAGCTCATGAGCTATATCGGTTGTAGTGGTGCTAAGTTAAAAAAATTTAAAAACTACACAATGCTCTCACTCCCCCAGCACACACAATTGCACAAAAAACCTGACCAAAAACAACTCTGGTGAAGTATTTAACAAATTATTAGATAAAACCTTTCTACTTGAATACCCAACATTCAGGTTAATAAATCCAATGAAGTAAACCAAAATCACTACAGAAAGTGGCCTCAGTACATATCACAGCAAGTAATGCTGAATAAAAGTCAAAATCCTAGGATATGTTCTTTAGTATTATCAGCATTTTCACACTACTGCACTTAATAGGGAAAAACCTACCTATCAAAGCAGTCCACTGAGCAGAGCAGTTACCAGTCACGGTGCTCTGCAGAGCTCAATAAACTCTACCTCCCACAGTCTTAGCACTGAACAATATATACACATTTCATACTCTTTGACGGATGAGATATTTATTTTTCACACTTTATTTTCATTCAGTTTAAGATAGAGATTTAGTTACACTACAGTTAAGAAATTGCTCTCACCAAACTGCTAGCAGCAATTTAAACAAAAGCAGCTATACAGCTGACAACTGCATTTTTAAGTTTGGAACAGCAAGAGGTTCACTCACAGCTACTTATGTTCATGTGCTCACATATATATGAAGTGTATTTATTCATTATTTGATAAGATGTGTGACCTCTCCACATCAGCCAGCTTACATCCAATGTTGAGAAACTGGGAGATTTTCTTCTTACATAATTTATTAATTTTTGCAAATATAAATCAGGTTGTCAACACAGGGGTTCATGCCTACTTTTTTGGGTGGCTCCAAAAAGGAACTGTGTTTTCAAATGTCAGTAAGACCTTGTACACGATCAGCTGATAAACAAACAGGCAGAGAAAGAAAACCACGCTACCTTTTTTAGCATGTGAAGATTTCTTCAGGTATGATATAGGCAACTAACATTAACTTCATCTTTGGTAAGATTGCTCACAGTTTAACCTACTGCCACTACTCAGATGGACAAGACTGAAAGAAAAAGATAGTTACCACCTATGGAGCAGAGGAGAATATTTGCAAGGAGGCAGGTTATTTCATCACTACCTCCAATACAGGTAATTATCATAGATAGAGAAGTTATGGACTTAAGCTGTGGGAGAAAAGTCATATCATTGCAGAAAGTTTATAACATTAATAAGTACATGACTCTTCATTCCAACACAGCAATGAGTTTGACTCCCTGGATCATTTCTGAAGGTGTTTTATACACGTTCTGAATTTTTTTCCCCAAAAAGTTAAACAAATACTTCCATCCTTTATTATCTAAATTTATTCAGTCCATGGTAGCAATTTGATTTCACCTATATAGTTTTTGTGATGTTATTTGGTATAACAATCTTTTGCATTTGAATGAGCAGGGAAGTTTCATTTCACCCAAATGTGTGGTCTGTGGTTTATCAGTTCAATCTCTTCTTGTTGCCAAATATATTGGACCATACTAAGTAAAAATCGAAGAGATCTCCATACACATTTTTCAGTACACCACCTGAAGAGTACTCGCTGGGAAGTATAATCAAATAAAAGTTAAGTCTAGAAGTCTCAAGGACATAGGAAACATTTCCAACAATATGCTTACTACTTAATATTGGTAGAATTGGTCAGTGAGAAATAAATACATAAAATCCCTTTACAATCACTTTTGGTTTGTTTTGGTTGTTTTTTTTTCCAAAGATCTTGACATACAGTGTAGTATATTCTCAGCCATTTAAGGCAAATTATCAGCAATTAGAAGATTTTTAGAAGAAAGAAGGATTTTCATAAGGCTATATTATATTTCTATGGGTAGGACGAAAGCCGTAAACTAGATTTTATGAGGAGGTTTGAGCTTGGCATTTCTAAGGGTTAAAAGCAGTAGGTGCTATTGCTTGAAATAGGAGCTGGACATGAACCAACAATCTGGTTGCTCTTCTATCTTTCTCATCTGGTTGTACGACAGTAAAGTCACAGAGATGCATGAAAACATCTAGCCTGATATATTGATATCACATTGAGAAACTTCTGACCAGGCCAGTGGAAGAGAGCGATAGAGAGCTTGCTATACTTTCAATGAACCCCCACAGGAAAAAAGCTGGGGCTGGCAGGGGGAGAAGAACATAAAGATTACAGATTCACAGATTTGACAGAGTTGGAAGGGACCTCTAGAGAACATATAGTCCAACCCCCCTGCTAAACCAGGATTGCTCAGAGCACATCACTCAGGACTGCATCCAGGCGGGTCTTGAAAATCTTCAGAGAAGGGAACTCCATGACCTCCCTGGGCAGCCTGTTCCAGGGCTCTGTCACCCTCACCGTAAAGAAGTTCTTCCAAAATTATTTAGAAGGCAAGCCAGTATTAAGCTATTCTAACACAGGCACATGCACACACACACACGCACACATGTTCACTCATCCTCCAGAGAATTTCTATTAGAAACTTGATAAAACATTTAATTTTTAAAGATATTTAATTTTGCTTTCTGACTTGAAGCATTGTCATATTTGCCAGCTCTCCTTGTAGAGCTGTTCCAATATTGTTTTAACCTCATTACTAGCAAACTGTATCTAATTTCAAAGCTGAATTTGTCATCGTTTCAAAGATTTCACTGCCTTTTTATTGCATTCCTATTAGAAAAGGCCAGGCCAATGCTTAAGAAACATTGTTCTAACCCCTAATGACTTTTTGAAATGAAGCTAATGACTTATTTTATTATGTATTTGTTACACTGTTAGTGTTGCACTGAAACTAGAAATTATTCTGCATTATAAGCAAACTATTCCTTGTACTTGTTTGGCACTACAAGAAAGGGAAAACAGACTCAGTTGCTTGTTGAGACAGTGTTATTGTTTTTATTATTTCTGATCATGAGAAGTGGTCATCTAGAAACACACTTCAGGAAAATGATGGTGGCTTCATAAATTAATTATCTTTGACAGCAAGTCTACTACAAATGTTCCTACAGAAAAAGCCCTTACCACTGTTACAATGCATAGCAAAAATCCTGAATTCCCAGTAGTATGGACAAAAGCAGCAGAGGTTCCTGGGGCTGAGGACAGGTGAAGTGTCACCCACCCAGTTAGAAAAGTAAGACATGGAATATCTGGGGGAAGTACTGAGAATACTTTGGACATCTTGCTGGCTGGCAGTAGGAAACAGGTTTTATGAGTTAAACCAGTAGACCCCGAGTGCTGTCTTTAGTTGGCAGATACCATCTTTCACTGTGCTGCATAGAGCTGAAAGGCAGTCCTCCACGGTCCTGCTCAGCTGAACTTTTGGCTGAAGGTAAATATTTTCCACGGTAGCTGAGAGGCATGTTTGGTGGTTTGCTCTAGTGATTACGCTAAGTTAGTATCTACACAGACTCTATGACCTTGTTTACAGTGGCTACAAATGTTAACATTACTTTGGGGTAAAGAAAAGCAACATTTATCAGGTAGAACAGATTGACTGTCCTAGTAACCAAAGTGCTCTATTAAATATTAACTGTGTAAGCCTTTTTTAGTGACAGAATAGAGATGTATTGCCTTGCCGCTTGTGGTACCTAAGTGGAGGTTCTGGGTGTAAGGATAAAGTTCCTGAACATTCTCAGGAGCAAATAATGCAATTCACCACCTGCTGTTATTGCTAAACACACCCATAGTCAGGAAGG
Organism: Tringa solitaria; assembly: GCA_026413425.1. NCBI lineage: Eukaryota > Metazoa > Chordata > Aves > Charadriiformes > Scolopacidae > Tringa > Tringa solitaria. The sequence goes on from JAOXJM010000001.1 coordinate 196,192,035, forward strand.
TGCTTGAGGGTCAGGGGTCTTTTCCTGGCACCCCATGGCAGAAGCATTTTCCCTAACATGTGCCTGACTACGCTAAGCCATATGAGGAGACAACCTCATGAAGCAGCAATCATAGTCTACCCATAGTTTGGGCACTTCTCACTGCCCCAACATCAAAACTGTTGGTTTCTCCTCAGTCAAAGCGTTCACTGCTATTTTGGGATAGTTTTGCAGGTATAGTGTATACACTACCTTAGGACAAAAGACTTTTTTTTTTCATATCTGCCACTGTTATGAGCATTTAATATATGTCCAGAACTATGCTTTCTTTCTATGTTCTTTAATCACATGAAAACTTGAGAGAGGTCTAACTTTATATCCTTAAATTTAGAAATTACTTTTAGTGCAGATTTCCAGGAAGTAATTCAGATTCAGATGGGATTAGCTACCTTTTACAAGTGGCTGTCTCTGTCCATTAACTATTTAGGGAAGGAGAGCAATTATTCTCTAACAGGCATTTCAGTTTAAACATTCAAATTAAATGAGATTAATGTGGGCCTGCATGGTTGCTGTTTTGTCCAGCTCCTTGTGGCAGTTTCTTAACAGCAGAATTCTCCCTGCTGACAGGACTTTACAAAGATGCTTTTGGAGCTTTATTACAATTATTTGCCTACTAGTCCATTATCTTTCTATTAGCCCATAAAAGTAAACAGGTAATCTGAAATCTCTAAGAAAAAAAAAATCAAAAATCAAAAATCAGGCAAAACATCAAGCAGAATAGGATCACTCTTTCTTATTATACTCCGGTATAAATGTTAGGTTATAACAGTGCTATAGACATTAGGTGTCCTTAGCTTCAAATGATGGCTTTTTGAAGTTAAAAGAGATTTAGTCTTTCATATTTTAAACATAAAGATGGAGAGGCATAAACAAACACTTTAATCTAAACCATTATAAACTGGTAATACTGATTAACATTTTGACTCCTGGTCCAGATGAGACTCCAGGAGTACAATGTCGGGACTGAATGCCAACAGCATGTCATCTCCAGTATCATAGAAAAATAAGAAAAGAAGTGGTAGAGATAATATCCCATTGTGTAAACTTGAAATAAATATATATGTCTGTGTAAACTGCCAGGCAGAAAGGTAAAATCATTATCTTAACACAAAAACAGTGCTTCATTATATTTTTGTATAATTCTATCAGTAAGAACCACGTGATTTAGTATCATACCTAATGCAATAGAAAATATTTTAAAAACATCAGAATGCAATAGGCTGACAGTTTGTCATATTAAGATTTATCCAACAACTAAGAGGGAACACAAAAATGAGGATAGATGGGTAGATTAAGCATTCTCCAGATTGATGGTGACAACAGAATGTCTAGAATCTATTTTTCAGTGGGTATCACAATTATTTTCTAAAGAAGGTTTGCTATCCCAACCCCAAACCAAACCTAATCTAAGTACCAGTTGGCTAGACAGTTGCTTGTATGATTTATAAGAGCTTATTAGGAGGTAGGAACTCTTTAATGAACAAACCTAAATTGAGAGTATAGTAATTAAAATATTTTCTAGTATGCCATTAATATTACTGGATGTGTTTCTACTCTTATGTCATGAAATATCAATAATTAGTTCAATTGTTATGTACATGACAATGTTTTTGTACTGATTCTGATTTTTGCTCACATTTACTATGGTCTTACCCCTGAAAAGGCCTAGCACATCAATTACTTTCATGATAAAAGAAAGGCATCTAGTGGTTGCATAACATTAGGTATCCTCCAAGTTGAAGCAACCATATATCAGCATACGAGCACATCATTACTTAGCCCTAACTAGGTATAAAAACCTAAATAATTTATTTCAGAAATTTGTAAACATAGAAAAACCCTACATACCTGCAAACATGTATAAGAGTTTATAATAAAAATACTTTTTTATGTGCATACTCAAAGTGCCTCTTTTCCTGACCACAGCTTTTCCAGTTTTTAACATTCCTGGTTGCTAAACATTACTCATACTTCAGGATTCTGGCAGCAGTAAATAATTTTTAGGTTTCCATTCTTTTTTTAAATTAAGAATTATACAATGTGCAACATTCAGCTGATAAGTGCTTTCCTCCCCAATTCAATTAAGCACTGAATGCAGGAATGAGAATGTGTGTAGCAGCCTATCTTGGATTTCAGCACTGGGACAACTCATTCTTCTCTTGAGATGCACTGTCTGCAAAGGCAATGTTTCAGGATGGGCAGTAGAAGGGTTAAGTGTATTCTGACTTTTCCATTTTACTCGGAAGACTGAGAAGGTGAAAGTCCCGAAGCCCTAGTCCTTATCTAGAGCCCTGTCTCCACCTTTTATGCTCAGCTATCAAAAGTGACAAAGTTACATGGTATTTGCTATACTGTCATCAGTGCAGGAGCTGGGGGGCAGGAGGGGAGGTGGTTAATTGTATAAGCTTATCAAAGATAAACATGGGTCATTCATGTGTTCATCATTCATTTGGCAGAGAAGCAAACTCACATACTGTCCGCTCTGATATGGGAAGGACGTTGTCTAAAAGGAGGAGGAATAAAAACAAGAAATATTCCTGGCAGTCAGAGCGGTACGCATATTTTATATGGTTTGGTTAATGAGTTTATGAACCTTAGGCTATGAATTTTAATCCTGGCAGTGGTGCTGGAATTCTGAAAGTCGCATATTGAGCAGGTCTGAGATGCATTTTGGAAGCCGATAAGCACAGATGATAGAGACAATTTCTAAAAGTCTCCAAGTAGCCAGATGGAGTGGGATGGGCATAATAAAAAGACAAGAAGCACCTCAGATTGCTGCCAGCTGTAGGTCAAAACTAGACAGGACACTTGTGTTTGTTCCATATATGCTTTCTTACTTAAGAGCATTTTTTGTAAGTGTCCATTCATATCATATTCTAGCAAGCAAATGTTCATAAAAAGTCATGCTGTTTTAATTTTCAGCACCATACTGAGGGATACAGAGACAAATTCACTATTTAGGGAGCCTTTGCTTGGCAGTGAGAATGTTTTATGTGAAAAAGAAATGAAGAATACATAGAGATTAGGCTTAAGAACAAGAGTTTATCCACTTGGCGCTATGAGCAGTGACCACTGGGTCTCAGAGGTACTCCCTCTATCTTGTGAAGCCTTGCTACTTTCATTATACCCATAATTTTACTGATGTCATGAATTATAAAGTCTTACAAAGAAAATGAGTCTCACTTTGACCCAATTAACGTGCAGCAGGTAATAACATAGAATAAGTAGATAAATGGGCAGGGGAACAAAAAACCATAAGGGATATAAGTTAGATTAAAACAGAATCAGAACGCTAAAAATGCCATTCACTCTATTATGCAATCTTTAGTATATATTTAAACTTTGAAACATCTTGTCACAGGAAGCAATAGCTATTAAAAAGAATGACAGGAGCCCTATTCTCAAGCTGGCTTTTGTGAAGTGTTTTACATCTGTAAATAAAAACCACAGTCTTTCTTTTTCTATTAACCTTGAGCCGATAATCTGACATGATTTTGTTCTGTTTAAAAAATATTTCTCCTCTTCCTGAAACACAAACAGACATACCGGTTTGTCTCATTTCAAGTTTAGGGAGTGCTCTTTTAAAACAACATCTTTCAGCAATATTGAATTCCAGCTTCTCTGAGAAATCAGTTCAAGAAAACCTTAGCAACTCTGGGCAAAGAAAAGGTTCTCTGCTTAGCTGTTACTAGTGTGAACCAAAATTAAACAGCCTTTACTATACACATAAAAGCAGACTACAAAGTGATTATGGGGAACCAGGACAGTAAAATCCGAGGAACATACCCCAAGTCCCATTGTACATAGCACAGTGTGGTCCAAATCATAAGGTTGTGATTATGCATGAGGAACACACAGGTGACCAAATTATCCAGAAGGCAAAACTGCTGATGCCATACCCTGTATCATTCTGTGGATTTCCACTGAAAAAATCACAATTACACTTGGTAAAATGCCCTGAATGTATTTATATACATAAACTCTCATGAAAGTTAAAAATTACCAACAGATTAAATTCTGATGAACTAGATTTAAATTTAAGCTGGCTACCTATGAACTCATTTCAGGTAAACAAATCAGATATGAATGGGTCCTCTGAATTTCAGATAATTGTTTTGTTCTTGGTAACCTGTTCCCTTGCAGCTTGAGATCTTTCCCTACAAGAAAGCCTCACAGGAAAAGTGAAAAAAAAAACCAAACAAAAAACCAAAAAAAAAGTATTTTTTCCAACTGCCACTTCAGAAGTGAGGCAGACTCTAAGTCTAAAATGACAGTTTAATTCTTCTTCAACTCCAATTTGGCTTGAAGGGCAATAACAAGCCATAAGAAAAGAAGCAACATATTATCAATCTTGAGATATTCTTTGCATCTGTTAATTACCATAGTGTCATAAATGTAAATTTTCTGAGAATGTAAATTTATAACTGTAACTGTAGTCCCAGACTACTTTTTTCTTACACTAAAACACTTAAACCTAAGTAAGAGACATAATCTAGTCCTCAGCCTTGTATTCAGAAAATAATATGCTTTTCTCCACCCAAAAATTATTTTCCACATAGCTTAAGCACACTTGCACACATTCATGCATAAGCAAAACCCAAAAATAACAGGGTCGGCTTTAAGATAAAAATAATATAAAAACAGAGTCGACAGAAACTAGAGAGATCATCTATTATTTTCTTGGACGATTTCCCTCACCACTGCAAAATCAATAAAATAATGTGGTTCTCTCTTCCAAACACTGGCTGCTGCTAAGAGTGATACCATGATCTGATGATTTAATGGATAAGTACTGAATTTTAACACAGCCCAAAACAACAGGAATTGAATGAACTTTATCTGGCTGAAGTAGCATGAATATCTATTGCTCTATGGTTAAGAACAGTGCATTCAGGCATCTAACTTATTAGGCTACCTTGAATTGCATCAGCTGTAGGAATTATTTGCAGTTGTAAACACGTGCTACAGCTGTAATATAAAGGCAGCTTCAAATGCAGAATGATGCAATCAAGTGTCAAAGGTATGGAGTAAATTACCAGTTACACTGACAATCTAATTAAAATAACTTTGAACCCAATTTTCTTATCTTTGGTTACTTGCGGCTCTTACAGCATTAAATTTTATAATGAATGATTATTATTAATGAAATCATTACAAACTTATCTTTGTGTATGGGAAAAATATATGGGTTATCACATACTCAACCACATGTGAAAAAAAGCACTGCGGTTAAACATTATTTCTTATAGGAGTCTAAATCTCCTCCAGTAATATTGAATAAACCTTGGAAGAAGAAGAAGATCAAAATTCTTCCAAAACCTTGGAAGAATCCCAGATCAAAATGAAAGCAAAAAGAGGAATGCTTTGGAAACCATAAGATATAAATAGTACTTTAACAGATGAAAGGAATAGTCTATTTTAGACATGGTGCTAGGAAAGGGTTTTCAGGGAATTCTGTTATTTAAATAAAATACTTCTGTAAATATTGATTTTCAGTTCAAATTCCAAAGGAGTTACATATTTTAAGGCTATATTAGAATTACTCACTAAATGCTATATAATTCTCTTTTGTCATGTATTTTCAGGTACATTATCAATCTTGGTAACATATGTATTGTGGTGATTCAAATAGTAGTGTCTTACAACCACCAAGTTTGATAATGTACCTGAAAATACAAGACCAAAGAGAATTTTATTCTCTGTCCAAAGATAATGGACTTAGGTAATGTATGATAATGAAACTACAGGAGAAAAAACAGATTAGATTAGACTGTTTCATGTATGCATCCAAAACGTGTACACGATATCCACAGGCATTTTCCTTATTAAATTCCCATGCCCAATGTCATAGTAATATAGCAAATTAAAATATTTTATGTCATTGACTTTTACTAATTTTCATCTTGCAGTGACACAAAACCACTAAGTTTGGGAAGAATTTGAGAAAAGAGTAGCTTAGTAACTGCTAAGAGGCAGTATAAGAGGCAGCATTAAGAAAATGGGGCAGCCAAAAAAGATCAATTTGAGACCATATGCTATCAAATTACAAAAATTCTCATGTGAGAAGTCTTTAGGCTGATTATTTATTAACTCATTTTATTACTTCCAAAGGTAAA
>JAOXJM010000001.1:196198618-196208756 GCA_026413425.1 Tringa solitaria
TAAGGTAATGCCAAGAGAAAAACCTGCAAAATACACTTACTACACAGAGAAAAAATCATAATGATCAATAAAACATACGCAGAAAAAAGAAAAGAATAAGCAAAACAAAACAAACCAACTTAATAACTAGTTTCCAAAATCAGAACATGATTCCAAAGTGAAATATTCTACAGTGTTTAATCTTTAGGTAAGCACTATGCTAATTAATAATTTTCCTTTTTTTTTTCTTTTTTTTAATAATAAGGTTTTCATTGTAATTTCAAACAAGTTATGTAGCTGTCTTCTCTTTTAAACATTACTCAGATTTATGTACAAATTAAAGGCAGATGGACAGCACTTATAAATGTCTTAATATAACTTTTTAAAATGTCGTCACTTAGGCAAATAATTTTAATAATGATGTTGATCTTCTCTGGCATGCTTTTACATCTTCCTATTTCTGTTTACAGTTCATAGCCTTGAAACAATAAGCAGATTTTTCTTAGTTTTTTTTGATTTACCTGAAAGACAGCCAGTGAGTGACAGAAACAGAAACAGTTTCCATGACAACCACATCATCGGTCACAAAGGTCTTCAGTCCCTCTTTGTGCAGTTGTTAGCAGCGTTGACGTTTCTTCATTAAAGCTTAGCCTAGCGAGACAAAGACAAATCTCTGTTAGCAAAAATTAAAAATATCTTGCAATAATATCTTGCAATTCAAAAGACAAAGCTGGTCCTAATGCAATTAAAAGTCTAGTTTCAAAGAACTCTGCATGCACAGGGGCAGGGAGCCTAACCGATGCTCAGAGGGATCTTGTTCCAGTAGTTACCTGTGCTAATAGCTGAAATGTCTGTGGCAATGCTTTGGACATAAGTACAGAAGTCACCCCAAAGCTGTATGTGTATTGAAGCTTTGAATTACCAAAAACCCAAACTTAGACAGAAGATAGTACACAAATCTTTCACATCAAGCATACTCAAAGCATATACTTTGGCACATGTTCTTCCTCTCCTGAAAGCCACATGTTGATGTTTGGTATAAAGCATTTTTAAAAGTCCCCCACCCTCCAAATAATAATTTGCTCTAGAAAATTCAGGCATTTTTATTACTTGCAAATTAAGTTGAAATAGATTCCAGTGTCTTGCAATTTACTCACTGTGTGAAGAATCTACCAATACATTTGAAAGAACCACCATTTATACAGAACTTTTCAAACTCGCCTTCCTTTAGCAACTTCTCAGATTTGGGTTTCCTATCTCTCCCATGACTTCCACATACATCTTGGTGCACTTTGATCTCTCTGTCCTTAGCTATAGCTTTGCTAACATCCATTATATCAACACATCAAAACTTAGAGATTTTGTGTTCAAATGACTAAAAACTCAGTCCAAAATATGAGAAGTTTCAGCTGTTTATGTATGAACACAAGTGTACTTCTAGTCTTTGACTTGAAAAACAATAAGCTGCAAAGATGAAGTTAATTTCCTACACTTAATTAGTCATATCTGCTTAGGAAGACTTTGAGCCTAAGAAATATTCCGCCTCTACAGGTTGTGATCCACAACTACAAGAGCAATCCCACGATGCAGAACAATGAGACAAAGGAAAATCTGGCTTTATTCCCCTATCAAAACCCTTTTGGGGATGATCTGACTCCTTCAAATTATCATCACCTTGGTTACATGCCACAGGTGCTGTTTTGGGAGACCTATCCTGCACGTGAGAACAGTCACAGTAAGTGAGCATAGGTAAAGCTCAATGCAGCCAAAAAAAAATTACCAAAAAAAAAAAATTTAATAATATAAGAGTATGTTCCTGCTGGATTATGCAATTTCAGCTGCTCTGTGAGCATCACTAGTTGTAACCTATTTTGACAGTCTTTCCTCATATATAGGGACAAACATGTATATGTACACATAGAGAGAGACACATTGTGAGCACAAGATGACAGCGTCTGTTTAGGTGCTGGTAGTTATTCTTGCAACAATCTAAAGGTGTAGCTTGTCAGCTTTCATTTATACAGCACAGCAGGCACAGCTTTCAACACGGATAAAAATTCCAATTAGGATTGTACTTCCCTCCAAGTAACTCAGACCAGGCAAACTTAATATCGGGTGTACACCTTAATATAAGGGTCTCTGAAAGAGAACATAATAATCTGGTAGTCCAGTGACTTTACACACAGCGCCTGCAACTCATCTAAACCTCCACAGGAAACCTCCTCAATTAATTATTAATGTCAGCTGCCTTTGTTTTTCACTTCAGTGATAATCTGCTTTTCAGTCACTGTGTTCCTTTGGTTAGTGAATTATCTCGTTCAGCATTCTTTTCTGGCCAGGCCTTTGGGAAATAAGTATTTTCATTAATATTTAATTTTTTCCCTTATGGCCTTATCTGTTAGAAAAGGTAGAGCACAGCTTCCCCCCACCCTCAACTTCATCACTCGTTCTCTTTTCTTTACTTCTCTTGAGCTGCTTTTATAGCAGTGCAACATAGAAATTTGTTAACTTGGTGATTTCTCTGCTGCATAAATAGGGAAAAATACACCAAAGTTTCCAGCATTAAAGAGTGAGATTGTTGTTGTTATTATTGTCATTATTATCAACAGGTATTATTGTGCCTATTGGATTAGACTGTTAAAGAATAATGTTAAAGGTTGCGGTTGGAAGAGCAGAAACATGAGGAATAACTGGAAACAAGCAATGGGAACACCATAACAAAAGATGAACTTCTGTCTTTTTGCATCCTTGAAACACGATGATTTTAAGGTCTCTGTGAAAAGGATATATTTTAAATGAAAGTTTCATTAAAGACAACAGAGTTATGATAACTTCTGCCAGATAAGGAGCCTATAGCTAAATAGCTATAACAACTTCTAAGTGACAGCTCTTAACTGTGACCTACATAACCTGACCCTATCAATGTAAAACAAACTTCAGTCCCGTTACACAGGTGTATAAAAATGTAAAAGCAGAGTGCAATGACAGGGAGATGCTCTGAATTAAGTCATGAATGTTGAACACTGACCTTCCTATTAGGATATTTGTTGTATAAAGAAGTTGGCTTATCTCAGTAAGAGAATTGCTAGCAAAACAAACAAGGGGAAAATATATCACTGTACACCTTTTTAAAAATCTAAGTAGAAATCCTGGTTATTACCACAATTAAATGATCTCACATCTTTACTTAATTTTTTCTATATTTCTTGTTTCTTCAGGGATACCTGGAAACACTTTACGAACAAATGGAATGCGTAGCAACATGGCAGAGATATTATACATCTAAGAACTGAAGAGTACAGTTCTTACATTCTGACAGTACACTGATACTGCATATATGGGGCTACCACAGGCATGTGGGATAATCACAAAGCTGCTTCCTATGAAATAATATAGGCAAGAGCATGAAAATGCTGTAGTTAATAAATATAGGCATATAGACTAATTTCTGCTCTATATTTAATGAAGTGTTACTACCTTAAAAACATTTAATGAACATTCTCTTAAATCTTGTAAGAAAGTTTTTGTTCTTAAAAAAAGTTTCTTTCTTACACAAATAGTATTTGGTTGTTCTTGGTTTGAAAATCTTGGCAATTTTCTTTCTCTGCTTTCCAGCCCTGACTGTCTTCATTCTAGAATGAGGAATCTTTAAAACAAGCATTTACAATTTGATCCTAGCAATATAGTACAGAACATACAGTCACTTACTATTGCAAAAGAATACAGCTGAAGATGCTGTTCAAAATGACTTTAAAATCATGTCAGCTGAATTGTATCTATCTTTTTCCCCAAAATATATATTTGGACATCACAAAAATCCAGCTGGCTTCTTTGCAACAGTTTGTTGAGTTCATTGGTAATTCAGAGAAAGAAAAGAAAGTGAAGTTGTCCAGAATATGCTATGTTCTATAGATTTTTTGCGGAATAGCCCAATTGGACAAAGCTCTACAGTCTACTTATTAAAAGTAAAGATGGAAGGTGTACTATTTGTTGAGGTTTTTTTCTGTCCTGTTTTTATGCTGGTTTCTTCACAAAATATGCAGATTCAGATACTATTTTTTTTAATATGAAGGATGTGAATTTTCCGTGATGACAATTTGTAAAAATTTGAGTTCTAAAATAAAGTTGATGCAAATATGCATCAAGTAATTTATCTTAAAAAATTAACTTCTTGTTCTGCACAAAAAATAGCACATGCAGTTTTCAAATTCCACATGGTACTATCCATACTTCTTTGTTTACCCCAGAATTTCTGCCAAATTGCTTTGCAGTTTGTTTTAATTCTGGATGCTAATTGTAGACAATTTATTAAAACACTCATTATTCAGTGTGTTTTAATGAATTGTTTTGGCTAGTAGTGAAAGGGTGGATGTTGTCTCATGGTTCCAACTCCCAAAAGAATTTGTGAATATTTGGAGCATGAGACCTTATGCAATGCTGTAAACACTAATGTGCAAGAGGCTTAAACTAGATTTAGTAAAACTGTGGCCTTTTTAATTACAATAGCACCTACTGTCATTAATGTTTGTTTGCTGGCACTTAGGATAAATTTATATGCAACTGCAAAGATTTGTTCTTTTTTAAATTAAATTGGTTAAGAAGTGAAGCTTAAGAAGTGAAGCTTTTAGCATAGATACTGCGATACTAATATCAAAGTGCTTTCTTCCATTATCGCTACCTCTTTTCCCTTTTCCATCATATGCATATTTATCAGTTTATCTGTACCAACATGAAAGGGATGATTACACATCCTGTCTCAAAGCAGTGTAACACAATTCTTTGTCTCTACACTGACTTTACTGCTCAGAGGAAGGATGTGACTTGTTACAAAAAAAAGTTTTCTGTGTAATATTTCTTTTTCCTGTATTAATATATATTAGAGGAAAGCTCAAGTCACTGGCAAATCAAATTATTTCTTTTACTCTTTCCTTAAGAAAAGGGAACATGCTCACAGATAATGAAGAAATAACACCGGTGATAAAAAATTCTGATGTTCTACATGGACTTGGAAGAGCAGGAACTGAAGAGAGTAAGAAATCAAGCTATTGACACTCATATGTCTGAACTGAAAGAAAAATAGCATATCCTACAAAGAATAGATATAGTCACATGGTTTTATACAGTATTTTTAGGATTTTTTTTTTCACATTTAGTAAGTGGAGGATGTTGGCCTAAGGTGCAACTACACTGCTAATAAGATTCCTCAAGGTGGCAAACCTATGAAATCAATAAATGCAATGAGCTAAGTATCACTGACTGGGCTTCCTATAAAAGGCTTGTTATAATCTTGGAAAAGGATGGAGATCTAACTAAAGATCCACAGTTTAAAGCACTGAAATAAAGCCTTCTAATGAACACAGAAGTCTCTGTCCCTCCCCACATAAGCTTTACTTCAATCAGGGTTTGGAAGACATGAATCGAATTGCCACAGTCAGCAGTTCAGCCCGTCTCCCTTGTTCCCAGGAGTATCAGGCCTGGCAACACTAAGTCCATGGAGAATTAGAGGCTTTGGAAAAGCAAAGGCTCAGTTGTTACAAATTTCATCATGAACAGAGGAGATAGTTTAACTGAAAATTTTTAAAAAGAGCTTCCCTGTTGAGAGTTCCCTGATGATATATTTACATATAAAGTTAACTGCTAGACAATGATTATGACAGACAATGGTTATACAGAATATAAATGACCTCTATCAAGTTCATGTTCCTGCTTGCTTTCAGTAAAGAATTAATTTGCTCAGTCCAAAATCTTTTTGACAATACTATTTACAAAATGGTTTAAATTTAGTAAAAACATATTAAGTTAATATTTGATAAAAGTCATACCATAGACACTTTAACAATAAAATGTCAGTGGAATTTGTTATAGGACAAATGAAAGTGAAATGATATTAAGCCAATGTAAACAGCAAGGCGTCTTGTAGGATTGATTATCACCCCAAGGGAAGATCATTTATTTTCAAGGTTTAATAATAGTTCAACCTATTGTAAAGAAAATTTAATAAAGCACAAGTTTTAGCAGTTTCATTTCTGAGTTGTTTTATGAACACTTAATTTACCACTAACAATATTAAAAGTTTATTCTGCAGTGGAACCTTTCTGTGTCAGGTTCTTCCTGGCAAGCAACCAGGACTTTCAATATCTAAATTAATATTTTATAAGGGTTTTTTATTCATGATGTTAATATAGCTGTCAAAGATACCAGTCAAGTTCTAGGAAGAAGCATACAATGCTACTGTACGAAAGAAGCAAATTGTCTATTTTTCAAATGTTCATCAATCACAATTTCTATATTGTTGAATGAACATCTGAACTACTACTCTGAAAAACAACAAAAAAGATTTGATTGCAAATGCTGAATAAGAATCTCAAAATATCACAGAATCACAGAATGGCAGAGCTTGGAAGGGATCTTAGGAGATCATCTAGTCCAACCCCTCTGCCAAAGCAGGATCACCTAAAGCAGGTTGCACAGGAATGCATCCAGATGTGTTTTGAGTATCTCCAGAGAAGGAGACTCCATAACCTCTCTGAGCATCCTGTTCCAGAGCTCTGCCACCCTCAAAGTAAAGAATTTTTTCCATGTGTCCAGATGGAACTTTCTGTGTTCCAGCTTGGCTTGTTGTCCCTTGTCCTATCGCTCGGAACCACTGAAGAGTCTGGCTCCATCCTCTTGACACCTGCCCTTTAGATATTTGTAATATTGGTCAGATTCCCCCCTCAGTCTTCTCTTCTCCAGACTAAACAGACCCAGGTCTCTCAGTCTTTCTTCATGAGAGGTGCTCCTGTCCCTTGATCATCTTCATAGCCTTCTGCTGGATTCTCTCCAGTAGCTCCCTGTCCTTGAACTGGAGACAGGCAAGAACTGGACAGCTGAATCATGGTCAACTTGTTGTGCACCAGGACTCCTAGATCCCACCCTGCAGAGCTGCTCTGAAGTAGATCAACCCCTAACCTGTACCGGTGTATGGGGTTATTCCTCCCCAGGTGTAGCAATCTGCACTTGCCCTTGTTGAATTTCATCAGGTTCCTCTCTGTCCATGTCAGCCTCCCCTCCCAGTTTTGTATCATCAGCGAACTTGCTCTGTCCCTCATATCCATGAGTTCTGAATTATTCAGATGAACAAAATCTGTTTTGAAACTCTGCACAGTACCCATAAAATAAGAAATTAATACTGCAGTAAACATTGATTGTTTCATAGTATTTGTATATATTTACACATACATATTTTTAAAGGAGTTTTTGAATGTCTCCTGTTCCACCACACACATATCAAGCCAGTGATGAAATTGAGAAAAAGATAAAATTTCAGCCAATTGACTGCATTTTCATTATGTTTAATATTGCATTTTTGCCAAATCAACCGTAAATAAGTATAGCGGACGTTAACAAAATCATTTGACCAAGAAGGCTGTTTTAGTGCTGAATTATTTCAGGTATTGTGTTAGTTGCTAGAGGAGCTAGATCTAATTTGGGATTCTTAGTGCAAATCAGACATAAAATGTCATCAGCATGGTCAGAGGAAGGAGAGGGTGGCAGAAATAGTTCTCAGCTCCTCTAAACAAGCTATAGTGAGGTGCTGCTATTTAGCTACATTCACTTGAATATAGCATGAAAAAATGAAGGTACTGCTCAGTCAAGTCAAGTGACTCAGGATGTATGGTGTGCTTAGAAGGATACAACCGTGGACTTCTGTGCTACTCCCAGGCACTGAGGCCACTCCAACGGGCTGCTCTCACTATAAGGCATGAACATGTAATGTGGTGAATAAATACCTATTGGATGAGTCTTTCTGAGAAGGAAAGCAGTGAAATTAATTAGTTGGGTTTTTTTACCAACATTCATTTGTCAATCAGACTGACAGTTTCTAAAATTCAGTTCATATTTCATAGAACAAGCACCTGCTGGGGAGGAAGCAGTGTAGAAAGCCTAGCTCCTCTTGCTTAGGTGTGTGAATGAGTACTCTGCAACTCAGATCTACCTCATCAGCATCATTTTCCAATTTCTCAGAGCCTGGACTATAAGTAACATAGATTTGCTCACAACTACTACAGTTAAGCTCTCTGATTTCTTGTATGAACTTTAGGAACGCTTATTTGTTAAAGTCCCACAAGCCCTTACGACGCTCTCGTCAATTTTTTCTTTTCTTTTTTGTAGTTGTGTCAATATTAATCATGTATAAGTAGTAGGAAATGAAGAGTAAAGAGGAAAATTATGTATAATTTGACACTTCAGAAATTAGGTATATAAACTCTCTTGTTAGTAAGTGAAGAGAAACAGACAACCTGAAGGAAAATTTGTTCAAACCATTTTTGACAGCTATTTTGGAGTGACACGAACAACCTTACTCTTTTTGCTAACTGTGATGGAAACCTAATTGCAGCAGAAGCCTAGATGGCTAAGCTAAATTATTCAATTAACTTTCAGATGGCTGATAGCAATCTTTACTTATTTGTTCAAGCCTATATGCAAGTTTCCACAAGACCTGGAAAATTGAACTGGTCATTTAGCTTCTATCCCAGTGGTCTTGTAATAAAATCACTCTTCGTCTATGATGGACGTTCCTCAGTAGTTTGCTTTAATTATTCAGGAAGTATACTCAATCACTTTTATTAAGTCCTACAGATGCCCTCAGAGAACTTGAGAAGTTCAGGGAGCAACAGCTGTAGAACTGTGGGTCATGTTAATAACTTGATTTATTCCCAACAAAAAAAATGCAGTAAAAAAGGTTTTTATGTTACTTTTTTCAGGCCCACTTATTTATTTCCAAGTTCCTCTGAGAGATTGTAACATGTGCCAGAGTAATCACATCTGGAAATTGTCTTTTCTCTGCCAAGCAGTGGGATGAAGGACGATAGGACCAGCATGACACTGCTGTTGTTCTGTGTCTCAGCTCTACTCGGTACCTCTACCTCTAATATACAAGAGGAGCAAGCAGCACCTTGACCTCTCTTCTGCGGCAGCCAACTAGTGCCAAGAGGGAAGATGATTGCAGTTAAATAAATATCCTTGACTGACTCTTGCATCTGGTATTATATCAGCCAGCATAAATAAGCATAGCTTAAGACTTCCAGTTAATTCAACTGCCAGACTAAGGATATTATACATTTTAATAACACAAACCAGTATCACCACTTGTCTCTCTGTGAGGATATAAAACGCTGGAGATTGGGTGTATATCATGCTCAGAAGTAGTGGCCACAATCTCTCTGTGGACCTGTAAATTCAATTCATTCCTGTGCTCATTTCCAGAGAAATCAGCTCTGGCATAACAGGGTATATTGTGCACCAGGGTGTTCAATGCTACACATGAAAAGGATCAATAAATTTTCTGTGCCTAAGATGTGAAATCCCATTCACTTTATAAAGCAGGTGCAGGGCAGGCTCCCAAAAGCATGTAAGGAAAAATAAGATCCTTCAGTATGCTGCTTACCTTCTGCAAATGGGCATTACCTGATGGTGTCATCCTGTCAGAAGGACATTCATACAAAAAGGATGTAGGCTACATGCAGTGAATCAAGGATGTTGTTTCATGTGTAGAGAAGATGGGAGATACAAAGAGAGGTTTGCGTGTAAAAAAAAATATGGGAATGATCCATCAGTGTGTGTTTATGTTACAAGTCTGCTTCAATGGCAACCCACAAATTAGAAAAATGACAATACTTTACAGAAATTTTTTTGATGTCTCATTCATGAGGTTCCTAAACCATGAGGAACCCTAAGAGGTTCCTAAACCATGTCCCCCTCTACACACCCTTTAAATACCTCCAGGGATGGTGACTCAATCACTTCCCTGGGCAGCCTGTTCTAAGCAAAAAAAAATTCTGCTTTTCAAATATGAGGTGTCTTTCTATAATTTTTATACTGATCTATGTAGACAGACCCCATCACAAGGGGGACATCACCATTTTACAAGGATTTTGCACAAAGGTTTAATTATTTATGTATTCACAGAATCACAAAATCACCTAGGTTGGAAGGGACCTTTAAGGTCATCTAGTCCAACCGTAATAAAAACAAACCAAACCAAACCAAAAAAACCACCACACCACCACACCTACACACCACCAACCAACACTAAACCATATCCCCAAGCACCATGTCAATTCATCTTTTGAATACCTCCAGGGATGGTGCCTCAACCACTTCCCTGGGCAGCCCA
>JAOXJM010000001.1:196228482-196245606 GCA_026413425.1 Tringa solitaria
AGTAACATGCTCTAGGCAATCCTGCTTCAGCAGGGGAGTTGGACTAGATGATCTCAAGAAGGTCCCTTCCAACTCCAACAATTCCGTGATTCCGTGAAAGCTGTTACAGCAAAAAGGCACGGAAATAGCTAACTTGAGACAATTCCAGTGAGCAGAAAATAGTGAGGATTTCCTCATGCTTCTTTTCTCAGGCTCTTACACAGTAAAATCCAAACAGCAACACACAGAGTGATCCAGTTGTGTTCATTGTTTTTCCTTGAAACTGTCCATTGGCACAGATTTGAATTTTCCGTATCTAAGCGGTAAAGATCGGATCCAATTTTAATATTCATCCATCAGACAGTGGTGGGAAGCAAATTACTTTGAGTCCTCGAGAAGTTTTTTGAGTTTTATAAGTAGTAACATTGTAGGTCTGCTTTAAAAACAAACTGTACTTGTCTCAGCATCACTGAGACATGGAAAGTCATTTGGAAAGTTCTGCAAGTAACTCACATGGCTTATTGCCTACAGCATCTGCAAAAGCATTGATAAGAACAATGCCTAAATTAAACTGGCACTGCTGTATCGAGAAGCATTTTTGAGTTGCACATGGGTAACAGGCAGCCTTATAAAGAAGTGGGAGCACAAATGTCTTTATTCTACATAGCAGGGGACAGAGAACAACATTCCTTCTGACTGGCATTGGTCCAAATATTAATTGCTTCCAGACAATAATTTTATGCTTGTGATAGGTACAATGCACAAAACCTATCTTGCAATTTATGATTTTGGGAGGAACAAGGGTACTGGGGTAAAATTTGGTCAAACAATACCTACAGAAACTCGTATTTGCTTTCCCTCCTGTTTCTTGAGCTGTGAATCTCTTTTTAAGCATGTACCAAATGAAAAACCCCAATTTCTATTGATATCCAGTCCCCAAATCTTTATGCTTTATCTTGTACATGGAAAAAAAAATCTTATATAATGATACTACACTGCCAATTTTAACACTACCCTTTTTTGTCTCTTAAGAGGAATTGAGTTTATAATCACATATGATGCTTGATATTTCTTCCTGAGTCATATTGAATAACCTATCAAACACAAAATGAAACTGACTACCACAGGAAATCACTAAAACCAACATTTTACTGTCAAAACTGAAAATGTAGTTTTTACAGACACACACACAGAAGCACACACACATTCATCTGAGCTGGTTGATGCTTTTAAACTAGAGACCATAAAACGGCCAAACTTTTCACTTCCTAGTAAGCTGTTTACAGAGTTACTAAAGTAGTTTTACTGAGCCATTTTCAGTTACTCGTTGTCTAATTGTTCCATTTCTTTATCCATGTTGGGTAGGAGTTTTTACAATGGCCTTAAGGAGTCAGACATATGACACTTTAGAGAGATGAGTGGGTAACACTTGAGATTGCTCTGTCAATCAGGTACTTGGGTGACTGCCGGTTAGATGCGAAATTGTGGACAGAAAAATTAGGTTATCCTTTTCAAAGGATTTTTTTTTTGAGCAATACAACTGTGTAAAATAACTCTCTTCAACTACTGCACATCCTTGAACTTCTGTTTCAAGCACTAACCTATTGGCCTCTTCTGAAACTTACTGTTTAAGTTACTTCACAGTATTAGATCCTAGGACTGTATGAAGAATGTTAGTTAATATTGAAGCAATTTCTTCTTTCAATTAAGCACAAGAGCAAACAATTCAAAGTATACACCATGATAACTAGATGTTTTATTCAAATAGCTATGTTTAGGAGCTAAAAATACTGAATCTTCAGTTACACTTTACAATCTGGTGCAACACAAATGTAAGAAGGGAGGGAAATTCCTTTACTTGCTTGGGTTAATCTATATGTTTACTGCCTTTTCCACTAAGTCAGTTGTAGACACTGACCTCATGGAATTAACTGACATGGAAAAGGAGTTAATGCCATATGTATCGAGTCCTTGTAATAGTAAAGCTAAATTTACTTAATTGAAACATTTCCAAGAACAGAGAATAATTAACCAAACCTTAGAAGAGTTAATACTATGCTGCTATTGCTTTAATCTCTAAAGATAAAAGAACAGTTTCTTTTTCTCTTTTTCAGATCTATCTCCTGCAGACTTCAGTCTTCATAAGTTGAAAGTTGACAGTGCTAAATTTAAAAGTACACTAATGTATGTGTATCACTGCTGTTCTAAGCATGACGCTGGCCCTTAAATATCTTCAGGTTTTCCAAGAAGTTAACAGTGTTTTGAAAATTTTCCTACTAATCAGAAATTATTTGTTGAAGGAACTCAATGTGTATTTAGTGATGAATGAACAGAATTCAATGAAAGAACTTTTTATTTCCCAAAGCACCTTCCTGAAAATTGAAGTGATTTCCTTTCATAAAAGACCAGCTGATAGTCAACTTCATCAAAACATTTGATTACTAATACAGAACAATCACCCACAGTAATTTTCATAATAAGCACCTGAAAGAAAATCAAGATTAACATTTTCAGTTACTTGAAAGAAGCATTAGGCTGTATCTATTTAATAACTGTCCGAGAGAAATAAAGTACAATACAAAATGCATGTTATAGGATTTGCATTCTTGTTTTGTGGGAATAGGAGATTACTGTTAGGACTACAAAGATGCCATCAAATTTGTCAGTTTGTGGAATCAAGTACCTGTTGAAAACTAATTGCCCACCTACTTGACAGCTGGTTATTTAAGGACTTATAATTTAAATACTTATAATTAAGTATCCTTACTGTTGCGTAATACTTGCTTCAGAGGATAAATCTTTAATAAATGACAAATTTAGGAAATGAGGTCTGCATTCTCCTTAAAGAAGATTCAGGATTTCTTTGAGCCATAAACCTGGGAGATCAGAATTATAAGAGAGAACATGAGGAAATGTTCTTTTACAACCACAATAACATACCCTGTTCAAGTAGTCACCTGAGAAAGTATGGTAGAATTAAGAATCAAAAATCTCTTAATTCAGAAATTTGGGTGTATTACTACAGGATTTTCAGGGATGAAATGCATACTAAGAGAAAGGTTTGTTCATGGAACACAAAAGTTTTGTACTGTGCATATGAACAAAATCTTCAAATTATCTGGCAAGCACTCTCCAAACAAGAACAGAACAAAGCATTATTCAGTATTACAAATAATGCAATACGTAAGGTCAGTAATTTCTGTCTGTTAGACCTCAGAATACCTCAGAAAGAGGTATTTTACAGTAGATATGAGAACTTTGTAATAAACATTTTAATATACTGTTATAACTAAAAATCAAAATGTATCTTCCTTTTTCTGCAGGATAGGAAAACCTGACTAGAGCTACCAATGTGTGGTAAATTGTCATCCTCCAGTAGCACAGGTTTTTCTTTAAAACATTATCTAAGATGCCTCTCAGATATTAAATTCCTGTGAGAATGGGGAAAAACATCATCTTGCTTACAGATAAATACAAATATAAATACCATTAGAATAAAAGAAAATAAAATTATAGCACTTGATAACAAAGACATGCTTTGTAGTGAAATTACTTTTTTCTCAATGTAGTTCAGAATGTGATTATTATTATTATTATTAAACCTAAAACATCTAATATATTATTACCATGCTAAACTAAAAGTATTTGTTGTCTAAGAACTTCCTTGAGATCTGTGCTAGACTTATATACTAAGGAATCATGTCTTGGGTAGAGACCTGTCAAACAACAGTCTAGAAACAGAGCATTGCTGCTTCTGCATGAAAAATGACTACTCAGGCAGGTGACGATGGATGGGAATCTATGCAGTCTATGCATGTAAAGCAGAAAAGTAGCATGAACTTATGGTTTCTAGGCTAGAGTAAATTCATGAGTTTGTGTTTATCTAAATGTACCCATAGATATATTACAAGTCGGGTTAGAGATGACACCTACAAGTCAGTATCAGAGTAGGTACTTCTGTTTTACTGGTAGTATAGCCAGCCACATAAAACAGTGTGGCTTGCTCTGGGGAATTTATATTATTACGTAGAAAACCTTTGAATGAGCTCACAGCACTGCAGGTTATTGTACTGGTATTGTATTTATTGTACTGTATTGTGTTGGTCTAGTTTATTGTATATAAAGTTTTCATTTCAAAAGTTGTTATCTCACTAGAGTTGTGGAAGAAACATGTACAAAACTCTGTGATATCTTTATGAAACACATCACAGCTAGAAGAAGTTCTGGAAATTGTCATCTTAGTTCCCTGAGTCACTACCTCCAGATCCTAAACACAGAGGTAGAAATGTGAAAACTGAATAACTTTCTCTTCTAGTGTATCTGAGAGACATACGATGTAACATGAGATAAACCTAAAGTCCCTCCTTAGATAGGCAGTACCACATAACTGTCTCCATATCAAGATGTTAAAGCTTGCCACTTTCATCACAAGCTTTTTTTGTATTGCACACCATATTACGCTATCAATATAAACATGTGTCACAAAGAAAAGTTTATTTGTGGAAGCAGAGCTTCAGAAGAAGAGGAAATGTAAGACAAAACCAATACCAAAACAAAATCAATAAACCAAATTAGATCTACAGTATTGCTCATCCTATTCCTGTTCATATTTTATTTACCCAGCTGTCAGCAGTTTTTTACTGTAAATTAAGTTTTCATAATTCCTCCAGTGTACTATATGAAGTGGTACAAAAACCAGATCTAACTGCAAAACTCAAAAGGTATAAGAGTCTTTCTCCTTCACTTAGGAAAAAAAATAATTAAATAAATATTAAACAGTTACAGCAAATAAACTGAAAGCAATTAATAGTCTGTAACTTTTGGGAATGTGGTTTTACGCAAGGATTTACCAAAGGGTGCGCCAAAAGGGGGATATTCTGATCACTTGCTGACATGAACCACTGTGGCATATGTGCTTTCATGAACATGGTGGCTTTGCACTCATGAGACTGCAGAAAGTTGTGTGCTATGGATTGGGACTACATGTCTTTGAATTTAGCTCATGTGAACTTGGTGGATTGCTGCTTAAAATAATGGTCAAGCAATGTACTGCAGTTCTTAAAATGGTAGCCACATGGGCTAAGCAGCAATATTCGAAGTGATGCAAAGCATTTAAGAATGCCACCTGTACTGGGTTTACATAGCAAGGTTTTGGCAGCAAATAGGCTGCAGGGGGAGGGGGGGGATTGTGAGATGCCAGATGCTGTCTTCATGTTGAACAGAACAAGGTCCACACAGCTCCAAGATGGACCAGCCTCTGGCCAAAGCTGAGCCCATCAGTGTCACTGGTGGCACCTCTGTGATAAAACGTTTAAGAAAGGGTATAAAACACTGTGCAACAGCATCTGGGAGAAAGTAGTGAGAATATGTGAAACAACTCTGCAGACACCAAGGTCAGTGAAGAAGGACGAGGAGGAGGTGCTCCAGGTGTTGCAGTAGATGTTCCTCTGCTGGCTATGGTGAAGACCACAGGTACACTGCAGCTCATGGAGGACCCCACTCTGGTGCAGGTGGATGTTCTCTATAGCCTCTCCTTCAGAGGCTATAGCCTCATGGAGAGCCTGCACTGGAGTAGGCTCCTAGCAGGACCTGTGGCCCCATGGAAAAGGTCTCATTATTAGAGCAGGTTTGCCGGCAGGAACCTGTGACCGTGTCGGGGACCCACACAACAGCAGTCTGTTCCTGAAAGACTGCACCCCATGGAAAGGACCCATGCTGGAGCAGTCTGTGAAGAGCCATAGCCCTTGGCAAAAACCCACATTGGAGAATTTTGTTGACAACAGTCCCCTGTGGGTGCGACCCCACAGTGGAGCAGGGGAAGAATGTGAGGAGGAAGGAGTAACAGAGACAATGGGTGAAGAACTGTCTACAACCACCATTCCCTCTCCCCCTGCACCACTTTGGGGAAAAGGAGACAAAAGAATCGGGAGCAAAGCTGAGCCTGAGAAGAAGGAAGATGTGGGAGGAAGGTGTTTTTTGATTTGTTCTTATTTCTCATTCTCCTACTCTCTTATTAATTAGAAATAAATGAAATTAATTTCTCCCAAGTAAAGTCTGTGCTGCACATGATGGTAATTGGTGAGTGATTTCCCTGTCCTTATAAGACCCATGAGCTTTTTATTTTATTTTATTTTCTCCCCCCCCATCTTGTTGAGGAGGGGGAGTGATAAAGTAGCTTGATGGACTTCTGCCAGCCATCCAAGATCAACCCACCACACTAGCAAATGAAGTGTATATGAAAATAAGTATAGATCCTGAGTAAAAAAAATAATTGAAAATTGCTCCTCCATTAGGGTTAAACTAGTACTTTTCCTATGAATGATGATTGCTTTAATCCAAGTATAGATGAAGAATGAAGACTTATAATTTTCATCACCCAACAGTTTTGCTGAGTTTCTCACCTCAAAGATAATAAACAGCAGAAGCTTAAGGAGGGCTTAAGAGCAGGGCATGGAAAGAATGGTCCAAAACAACAATTAAGGTAATGATGGTCTTTTGCAAGCAACAAACAGTACTAATGTTTCTAAGCACCAGACTAGATGACTAAGAAGAATCTCTAAAACACATTTAACTTGAACATGGCACAGGTGAAAAACAGAATCAAGAACAAAATGCATAGGAAGAAGTAGGAGGATATCCAAACTTAAAGGAAATTAATTAGTTACCTCTACTCATCTCTGGAGTAAATGCTCTTTAGAGCATCTTCCTGTAGCATTAGCGGATCCTTTCTAGATATACTTTTCTAGCTATGGTTATTCTATGCTTTGGACATCCCTAGTATCAATGGCAACTCCTATATTAAAATATATATAAGATTTCACTGCCACAAAATCCACTTGCTTTTATGTGCAGGATGTGTAGCTGTCTAGAACAAAATAAATTTGTGCTAATGTTCTGATGTACCAAAATAATATGAGAGAAAAGAAAAGCACTAGTTCACAACCATGAATCACCAGTATTTTTGGCATGACATTTCAGGATAAAATTAATTTTATCAAAAAAAACCCCAAAACTCGAATCACCCAAACTCCCACACATCTTGGATCTGTATTTGAAAAAAGGCATCTAGAGACAGATGAGCTCATGTTTTCAGGCTACTCCCTCCCAAAAGTGACACGGAGTTTTAGCTTACTTTTCACAGTCATCTTTAGCTTGCAAACACACTTTGTTAACATAGCTGAAATAGCCTTTTCATGTAGGAGGCATGTACTTTAAAATAACAATGCATGTGTGAAGCTTAAAAAGTGTTACAGTATAGTGGCTATGTGGTGGAGAAAATAAACTTGTTAGCTGTCATTCTAAAGTGATCTGTTCCCTACATCAAGTGTTTGAGGCTAAACCGAGACAAATTTACTCTCAGGAGAATGATGAGTATTTACTTCACAGCAATAAATCAATCCCAAATGCCAACGAAATATATTGGTATGACTTTGTCATACTATTTTCTTGGTCTGCTTACTATCTGCAAAATTTTCAGCAACTCTAGCTCTAGATTACCAGAACTGATTTTCAGACAGAAGTCAAACCTCACTTCCCTTGTCTGTTTGCACATTTACTTGATGTGTAGTTATTGCACCAGAAACTCTACAGAGTTGTCATCTGCACTTAGAACCCTTCCTTGATAGTTAACATCTTTATAACATGAGCGTGCATGCATGTGTGTGTCCCCCAAATGGACAGTCAGGTTGGAAATCATGCTTAAGATGATTTTTTTCTCATCAAGTTCTATGCTGATGAAGTATAAAAAACTTTTGAGATCCATTCACATTCACCAGTTAATTTTACTGTCTCTGTTACTCTTTCTTCAGAGCTCTGCCATTAACATCTCCAAGACTCAAAAGCTATAATGCTATATCAAATGTTACAGGAGTATTCTATAGATTTAACAATATGGTCATCTTCAGACTCACATCCATTTGCAATCTTAATTTCCCAACTGAAGGCACTGGAACTGTATAACTATCAGCAGAGTAATGGCATCTTTCCATCTGCATTCAGACAGAAAGAAAACAATCCTTGAGATCAACTCTTTGCAAGCTTTATACATCTTGTCTTTTGAAGTTATCATCCAATTCATTTATACTAGAACTGTCAATTAACTGCTAGTTCCCTCACTAGTTGTGCCTATATTCATGCCTAACTATATTGCTAACCATTGCCTCCCTTTTCCTTAGAAAGTGTGGCTCTGCTTCCTTGGAAAAAATATGTTCTCTGAACTGACATGATCAAATATTTTCCTTTAGGAAAAAAAAAGAAATTGCATATATTTATTCTTTCTGCTCTTACCACTACGCTTCTCAACCCATATTTATTTTCTTCCAAAGCAAGAATTCTGAACACAGTTCATTTTTCTTCTCTCTCTGCCTTTTGTGGAAAGTATGTCTACTGCCATCTCCATAATATTGCCAAACTCAGTCCCTACTTTCACCATCACTTCGTTGCCATTCTTACTGTTTCCTAATCTAGTGCTGCAGTCACTGCATTATTTATGATTTCCATGTATCCCTACTTCAGGGAACAACAAAGTGATACAGCCTGATTATCATTCTGCTCCAAGGCAGTACTAACCTCCTGAAATAAATGAGGCAAAAGTAAAGGAAATAACTACCTATGGAATAGGTAAATGAAAACTAAAGAGGAACCTATTAAATAACAAATAACTTAAAAGTTGTAGATAAAAGTCTTGAGTTAATAAACTGACTTTATTATTATTGTTGACAGAGTATAATATGCAAGCTAAATATCATGAAAACGAGATTTCAGAATGTCATCTGACTCCATTGCTCTTAAAAAGAGCATTTAGGTCTAAGACACTAATTCCATTTATCTTCTTAATGTTTATATTCATGACTATCTGAGGCAAACCAATTTAGGGAAGATTTGAGTAAAATGGGTTTCAACATAATCTTTAAAAGCCTTGAATCAAGTCATTCTTTTAGGAAGGTACTTAGGAAGCCAGAGAGGCTGCCCTTAGGCATATTTAAAGAGGTTCCAAGCAGCAAATAAATATTTCATTTCAGTTTGAAGGACATATGTAATTTTTCCATTACTATCAATTTATAAATTTATATTTAAGGGATAGAATTATTCCAATGACTATCTGGATTGATCCAGCGAAGAGCAGCTACTATTCAAAATGTCTTCTTCAGACATCCTGTTGAGATAGATAGGGTGCTCCTGCATGTCAGAGTTCCATAGAAGGTCATGCTCCTGGAGAAGGCATTCAAAGCAGTGCAACATAGAGCTAACCAAAAAGAGATATCAAGCAGCGAGCTATCTCTGAATTCTCATTTTGTTCTGAAATTTAAGTATGACACTCAAGATTATGCC
The DNA here is from genome assembly GCA_026413425.1 of Tringa solitaria. Lineage (NCBI taxonomy): Eukaryota > Metazoa > Chordata > Aves > Charadriiformes > Scolopacidae > Tringa > Tringa solitaria. The sequence continues at coordinate 196,237,792 of JAOXJM010000001.1, forward strand.
TCTGTTGATGCAAATTTAGCATGCTGAATACTTTCCTGATGAAAGAATTCTAAGAATAACCCCCCCAAAACCTCACTTTGTTTAGGACCATCAAGGTGTAGAAGTGTCCAGGTTTTACATTTATTGTTAAAACACCAGCAGGGGAAATGCATTATTGTTTCCTATCTCAGTTCAGCTTCAAAAACTCAACTCCATGTTTCCCAGTTTCCAGTTCTTAAAATGCCAGAACGCAAAATACCACGTTTCTCATTCCTCATGCTGAAGCCAGTTTTGAAATAAAAAATTCACAGACTGCAGAGAAAATGAGATTATTTGATCTCTTCCATCACTGGCAAACATGCATTCCAGTTCTTTGTCTATGAATTGTTTCTGGTTTAACTCAATGATGTTTAATACAAAAATGTTCTAGTAATCTGCGGTGCGAAAATGGGGAATGAAGTCTCCTCACTGCCAAAAGACGTAACAGGAAATGCCTGTTGAGCTCTGCATTTCATGGCAGAAGAGGAGCACAATAAGATGCTATCAGAGTAACCACCAGTTCTGAGCTGCAATGAAAGACAGCTGTTAAAAAAAGTTTCTTAAAATAAGTACAGTTAAAAGGCAGTTGCTTAAAACCAAACAAAAAAGCTCATATCTTTAGCAGATGCCACTATAGTCTCAAAGACTGTTTTGAACTGGATTGTGGCCAGTTTAATGCCTGCATAGTAACCAGGTCTTTTAAAATTTTTTAGGTCACAATAATTGTTTCTTAGATTGTTTTCTATAGAAACTGAAAGGTAAATGCTAAAGGAGTAGCAAAGTCCAGTATGTGATGCCTTTTCATTTCATATAAGCTTTCTGAGCTGCTCTTGAATTTAAGCACCTAAATTGGTGCTTAAATCCTTTAAGCCCCACACAGGAACTACAGCAGGCAGTCTGCTCTTACACTACAGCTCATACTGCTTTTTCTCTCCTCTCCCAGATTACATAGCTAAAATAGACCTTTCTAAGGATAAACTTGTTTATAGGAATTTAGTGATAGCAATTTCAAATATTTCTATTTGTTTAAATTCATTTACACCTTTTCACAAAAACAATAATGTAAACTGAATTCTTTTTCCTAGCATTCCTTACAGAAAACAATTATATGCATTCTATCTAACATTTTATATGGTAGAACATGAACTTCACATTGTACTACCACAAAAATGCAAACGGTTTTAGTGTTGCTTTCTTAAAAGTATATTTCTAAATAACCATTTAAAGCCAATTTAATTTTTTTAGCAATTTCCTTTTGGAAATAAAACTATAAGTAGCTATTGTTTGTGAAAATTCAGTGAGATTTTGTTGTATTGTCTTTTGTAAAAACTATAAAAATTAAACTATGTAAATTTGTATTCAAATTTAGTGCAACTGACCAAGTTTTTGTGCTTTGAGATATTGGGTATTGGAATATCTTTGGCTAGAGGGAGGGGGCTTTTCTCTTTGTTTTGTTTTTGTGAAGAAATGCAATTACCTTTTCTCTATGCTATGAACGCTAGTAAATGGCTTGGAACTAGAAAAGGTTTCATGTTATCCTAATAAACCACGTTTTAGATATGATACCATTTTTAGCTCATTCATTTTCTTACAAAAGCAGAGATAAGGGTTGGTACTGGTTTGCTACCCAGTATCATTTACTGGCTTGATTTTTTTCCCCCAAGTCTTTTTTTTCCTACCTGCTTCAGCCTCATACAAGGTTCAGTCATTCTCAAAGGATCTATCCTATGACCTACTGACCTCAGTTTTCCCTTTTGCCCTAACTTCCTTGAATTGAATCACTATGTTCCCCCTTTGTAGAGACAGAAGGCAGTGTGGCCCACACTAAGAAGTCAGCAAAAGAGAAATATGAGCCTAGTTATAAAAAGGATTCTTACTCCTTCTGTGGGATTTTGTAGTTGCTAACACGCTTCCTTCTGTCCTCAGAGCTTTACTGTGCTTTTGGTAACTCACAAAGGTGATAAACCTCTTTTCTGTGGAAATCTGTCCTTCAACAGTCATTGCTGAAAAGCTATGGCTCTTCCCTGCCCTTCAGTCTGGAAGGCATCTTTTCTCATGGTAAAGTTAATCCCTGGAGACAAGAATAAATTTGTACACCGGATGATGTAGCAACAGCCAAGTGCTGTAGTTGCACAATGACACGGGAAGGAGTGCTCTGCATGTGAGCCAAATCCAGTCAAGAGCCTCCTCATTCCATCTCCATCTGCAAGTGTGAATCCTGGTGAATGTATGAAGGCTCAACTTGGCCATAGGAGAGCAGAAGCTGCACAGCTACATAGTGCCATAATGCAGCGAGATAATACAGTTCAGAGCAGTCCCTCCCATGTGTCATTATTTTGCTTTTCCCAGTCCCTGCCTGTTTTTCTGCCTGCCTTCAACCTTCTCTTTTGTTTCTAGTTCCCTTTTCTTTTTACATTTTTTCCTCTACCCTTCAGTCTTTCCCAGCTATATATCTCTAACTCTTGCTTCAGGGTATCATCTATTATCCTAAAATACCATCTCTTACCCTATTACCTAAAAAGGCTTCTTCTGTGATTATAGTCAGCTAATATCCAGACACATCAAGCCTATAACATTTCCCTTACTGTTTTTTCAAGTTCAGTCTCCAAATGACACTAGCTAATATACCATATTCATTATCACAAAAAAGTTTCCTTTCTTAGATATATTGGAGTTATACTTAATGGAAAGTATGTCCACTTCCCCTTACACAAGCATTCATTGGCATTTGTTTAATCATCAAGAAGTTGCCAAAACCATTTGTGGATGCCTTGCTAGAAGGTTCATAATGTACTTTTGCATATCCAAAGCCAATATTGTCACTGACAGTATTTCATTAGCAAGTTCTTCTAAGATGATAATTTGATTTGATTAATTACGAAGGCTGAGAATTTTAGGAACCCCCCAGTGAGCAGCAGCAGTCAATGGGAATCACAGTGACTGGCAATGAGGGGAGGAGACCTCCCAGGAGACAATGCTTGCTATCAAATCTGTTGGTAATAAACACTGCTGGTAATGTTAAAACAAATAGCCCCTGAATAATTTCAATTCCTTGTATCTCTTCTCAGTATTAGTAAAGAGTTTCCAGTTTATGTCTTGTTAGAATCAAGAGGTGTTTATCTTTCCATTAAATTTCATGTAGACTGTTCTGGAAAGTACCAGGAATGACAGTCCCGGAGGACTGAAGAAAAGGACTGCTAGGTCACTCTGTGAGTTTCATGTGTTTCATTCAGGCTGTCAGGGAAAAGAAAAGGGAGACCCTCCATCAGAGTAAAGCCACAAAGATGAGAGTGTTGATTCAGAGTATTTCTTCTGTTTTGGGAATATTAATAAGATAGACAACTATCAAACTTTGATGAATGAAATTGCTTGGTCAGAGACTTGAATACTAGTAAAAGACATTAAAATGTCATCCACATATAGTTTTGAAAAAAAATTATCTCATTAACCTTCTTTAAAAATCAAGCATCTTGCCCTTGGTGCAATTATAAAATAAGTAGAACAAGTATTAATAAAAAAGGAAATTTTCCACTAAAGATGCACCCTGTGGTCAGTCTAAGGACAGTACACAGCAGGGGCTAGTCCTTTTCTTTCAAAGGATGACAGAGACTTCAGCTGATATCAGTGGAAGTGTCTTGCTATTAAAATAGCTTGGCTACAATGTCCAGCGATATTAGTTTCCTAATCCTTTCATTTCTATGAATCTGTTAACAAGCATAAAGCTTGCAGTATGCACTGAATGCAAGACTATCTATTCTCAGTAGTGACCAAGATGTCAACAAGAGAATGTCTATTCAAATTGAAAGGAATTATTTCTCTAAAAAAAATTCTGAAACTGTCCTAAGTATCATGATTCCCCTCAAGCTCACCTTTAAAATCTGATTCAGATTTATACTGACAAGGTTACAGCTTTAGAATATCCAGTACAAAAATGTGAAAGGCATGGCCCAATGTACCAAGAAGCCCACCTCAAACAATAACGGGCTTTACAATATTCATCCTAAAGTTCCAGAGAAAACCACAAGTTCTCCACTTGGTTTTCTGTGTTTGGTATTACCAGAAGGCTAGAACGCTTAATAATAAGCAGAATATCTAGATCTATGTCAGATGATGTTTGTGTATTGATTTAAAACAGAGTTTTAGATAAAACCTATTTCCATAATCTAATTTTGAGGTGACAAAAGCAGATGAGATTCAGTGATTAAAACTGCAAGATAATGTCTGCTTTAAAGCATATGTCACTAACTCATACAGAATGTCAATTCCTGAATTAAAGAAACAGACCTGGATGTCATTCGGCAAAATCAAGAAAAACATCTGGTCTGTGTGCAGCAAGTGTCTCGAAAAGTACTTGAAGCTTATTTTCTGGAAATGACTAGGTATTACTATCCCTATACTACTATATTTTGGAAAGGATTAGGTATTATTATTGTAATTAAATTTCCTTTTCAAGCTTAAAGTTTCCTTATTTTTTTTCATTTATGTGTCTCCCTCTAGTTTATTATGGAAAATGAATCACTGTCATTCCCTGTATCATGTCTCAGCATTGAAAAAATATCCACTCCTGATCCCCACTACAATCTGTTGCTTGCAATTTTAACAGGCAGACACTAATGTTTGTTGCCTTATCTTGCATTGTTGTTCATACTTAGGGCAAATGCCTGACAGACAGACTTCTCTCTGCATCTTTTCTTTTCAGAATGCGCCTCAAATTTCTTAAACAGTGATTAGTACTGAAAACATGACAACAGTTAGGTTGCCACGGGGCTAAAAGTACTCATCCATTCCTTCTCTAGGAATGTCTGTTTGCCTCCACCAATATATGTTTTGTTTTAAGCTCCACTTTCTGCTGCAGAATAAAATCATCTTATTATTCTGAGTTCTTACACTACTTGTTATCTTTAGGACTCTTAAGTGCTAGTAGTATGAAAACAGACTGTTATTCTCCTCCAAAATAAAATCAACTCCAAGTTTTCCAATAGCAATCTTTGTACCAAATGATTCTTTTGTAGTAGTAACTTTTACAAGAGTTACAAGAGTATGGATAGAAATTAATTTCAGTAACTCTGATTTTCCTCTCTCCCCCTTGGTATATTAAGACTAGTTGTCTAGCACATCAGGTATTCTGGTTATTAAAGCGACTTGCTTTCTGACTCCTCTTTCCTAATGAACTGACAAGTCATCTGTTCTGCCCGTGGTCATGATTTACTAACCATAACTGATGGTGATATTTTTTGACATACATTTGCCTAATTTGGATGCCATTTCCATGTAGCAATTTTACCAGTGTGAACCTTATGTAATTGGTAGGCCAACAAAGATTTTGTAATTTTAAATAATTTTTTAAAATCCATTCAAAAAATCTGCTTTTCACTAAAAAAACAAAACAAAACAAAACAAAAACCAACAAAAATACCCAAGAATATTCAAGGTTAAGTTTTTTGACCATAAATGTGTGCAGCCACATTGCATAAACTCCCTGAGAAGAAAGCCAATATTAAGGAATCAATCATCTAAGGTAACTAAGAATATAGGTGAAGCCTTTTGACTCTTGAACATTGATATTAGTTGTAAACACCACCAATCTCTCACATTGCAGTAGACATTTTTATAATCATTATTTTTGCTGTAGAAGAGCAGTCCATAAAACATAAAGAGTACAAGCTGATAATAAAGTCTGTTCTAAAATTCTTTCAAATAACTTGTAACATGTAAGATTTGATAAAATTGATTTTTTATTCTTATTATAATTGGAGGCCTACTGCTTTACATTTAACTTATATTCTGTAAGTATTTAGCCAATGCTACAGTTAAATGTGTGCACATATGCATATGTGCGTGTGAAAGTGAGAGAATTAGTATTAGTATATTAGTATTAACTAAGGTTCATGGCAAGCTTTCAGATTTCAATTGTTCTAAGTTTACACTACTTACAGAAAGTACAGATGAATGCATTGTGAACATAATATTTCACAGATGGCTTAGTTTAAAACTAGTTTCATGACAATTAAAAGCTATCCTAAATCTATCCTCATTTTGGGGGTTTATACTAAGTGCTATTACTACAACTTAATAATTTATCAAATGGTATTATCATCAAAAAGTAGAAGTTTTACTTGGATATGACCTATTATACTTTTCTAAAATGTAGATTTCACCAGAAAGATTTACTCCCAAATATTATGCTAATAGTATTTTTTTCTAGCTTTGAAAATCTTTCACTGAAAAATCAACACAGGCTACCAAAAAAAAAATTGAATTACTATGTATCCTCACATTGATAACACAGCAAAAAGTTTTTACTTCTTCCAACAGAAAGTTTTCTCTTATAGTGAAATCTGCAATGATAAGACACTCAGAAATGTTAGAACTTTCCAATCTCAGCACCTTGATCAACATGAAGACAGTCTCACTGCGATTCCATAGTGTTATAAAAATCTGCAAATGGTCAGCAACTGTAACAAAATAATTTATACAAAATAAATACATATGGCATGTGCTGCTAAGAATACTTTAGCGTTATAGCTGGAATTTGAAAGGCATATTCAAGGCAAAAATGCTGCTGAGTTAGCATTTTCTTAGAGGCTTGTGGGAAATTAGAGGTCTATCAATGACATGCATCATCACTTCAAATTAACTGTGGAATCCAATAAAATAAGTGTGCAGATTCCACATAGTTGGAAGTGGGCACAAGAATTTTGTAATTTCTCATGATTTCATGCAATGGCTTTTTCATTATTGTGTCATTTTTGGCGCTTCTGAAATTGAAAATCTAATCAGTAAATAGACTAAAGCTTAAAATAGCTTCGTAGGAGGGGAAAATGACTTAAGAGGACTAAGGATTATGCCTGACATATTACTTGGACCATGAAGTTCTATTTCAATTGTAGAAGTACTGTCAGAGCCCGTCATGCTTAGCCGTGATGCAGAACCTATGCAAATAGATAAGAAGGGACGTAGGGCAAAATCAAAGAGCTCTGCCAAATGTCTCCTGTAAGGGCAGTTTAGCATATTCCTGCTCCAATGTGAATGTCCTGCCTAATGCCAGAAACTTTCAGTCTTATAAGAGAGAACTGCATGTCCTGGTCTAGCAAAACCACACAAATCTCATCTTTTCATTAGCAGTTTAGATTAGAAAGCAACCTGAAAATGCTAGAACTTGTTTTCTTTTCATCACCTCCTCCACAGGGGCAGTATACTTTGCTAGCAAAAAGGCAGAACAGCTGGAGATAAATGTGCCACATCAGCCTTGCAATATTCACTAGAGGATGTGTATCAAAACCCAGAGCATTCTGTATTAAAGGGGTGGGTAGCACTGATAAGGAGTGGGAAAGGAAATAATTTTTTAATCTACTTAGCAAAGATGGCAAAGAACATACACTGTTTTCTGGATGACAAAGATACATACCAACATGTTAGTACATCTGAGAAAACAAAACAAAAGTCTCTTTAGAGGCTGAGAAATTATTACGTGTTACTTCCCCAAAAGATATTTTCTATGGAAAACATTGTATCTATATAAGTAATGCCTATTCTGGCATCAATCCTGAAATGCAAAACAGATCTCTGCATATGTCTTTATGCACAATGTTTTCAATAATTTAAGATTCATAACAATTTCCATGATTCATCAATTTAGGTATTTGTCATGTAATTTTCCCTAATATTGGTGTAGTTCTGAGGCTACAAAATTAAAACAGTTTCCAAGGATTCCATATGCACTTGTGGCTTTTTTATTAACTCGGTCATACTGCAAGTTAGTTGTAATTTCTATATTTTTTTTTCCTGATGCTGCCG
>JAOXJM010000001.1:196252417-196278452 GCA_026413425.1 Tringa solitaria
CCAACTCTTTCAGCACTCTTGGGTGTAGCCCATCCGGTCCCATAGACTTGTGTGCATTCGAGCGGCATAGCAGGTCACTGATCTCTTTCTCTTCAATCTCTATGTTCTCATTTTCCTTCCTCTCCCCATCTCCTAGCTCATGAGGCTGGGCATTCAAGAACAGCTAGTTCCACTGCTAAAGACTGACATGAAGTAGGCCTTGAGCACCTCAGCCTTTTCCTCATCCTTGTGACCATGTTTCCCTCTGCATCCAATAAAGGTTTCTCTAACAACCTTAGGTACTGCTCATAGTAATACAATGTGGGATAACACTACCACACCAGTCCAAAAACTGTCCAAGACTAAAGATTACTGTTAGTTACTATTGCATCATGGAGACCTTGAATATATATTCTATATATATTCACACTACATTCTGTGTTCATGAAATACTGCTGAAGGAAAGAGCATCCTGGAGTAACAAACAGAAAGTTCATTTTTTACGTGTGGATCTGTTTTTCAGCACAGTTACACAGTGTTGTTTCCCTGCTTTCTAAGTATCTAGCAAGGCTTCAGACTTACCTGAAAGACAGTTGGCACCTGTGCAAGCTAGACAAAGTGGGAGGTAATAGAGATTGACAGAGGGAATTATCTAGGGTTTTGGGTAAGTCTGCAAGAGCTGTCTCAATTAAGGGAGTTTGTTAGTTTTTTAACAAAAGGCTTCACTACTGGAGGCCCTAAGTAGATCAAATACTGCTACTGGCTTTTTGGATTTACCATGGAAAGAAGTGTTTTTTTCATCTGATGCTGACCATTGGATTATGGTCTACCATGCTAGAGGAAAATCCCTGCACAGGAATACTCTAGTGTATTTAGAAGAATTCAGAAGTTACATTAATGCACGAGGCATTAAAACAAAGCAGATGATTGATCATTTTGTACTTCACAAAAGCTTTAGATGGATTTGAACTTCATCTCAATTCCTAGTTTTGTACCAACTCATATCGTGCTTCCTCCCACCAGACTCTGGGTCAGATTTGCTTCAGCTGCATGTGAGGTCACCAGATACCACCTACCTGGAGATCTGTATCTCAATGGGAAGCTGAATTAGAGTTCTGAAGAGTTCACAGTTTCTAAAAATACCTCCCAAATAAAACTATATTAAAGAGCATCCTTTTAAAGAATTAGAAACTATCTCCTTCAAAGGCTTATACACTCAAATGCAATTGGCGAGATCTAGTACAAGTTTCTTTTCCCAAAGGTTATTCTAGGAAGCATAGTAGGTTTCTTTCTTTCCTGCTTTTATCATTCCAGCAGTACCACTGATTCTATCGTCACATGTCTGGTAAAAGACAGAAGAGAACCCTAAGAAAGTTGTTAAACAAAATACATGCTTTTAATGTTTTCACCAACCATTTTTGGTGAAAAAAGTCCTGATCTGTGGAATTTGATGCCAATATAAAATGTATTTTCTAACACCATTAATAATCGTGAACGGTAGGGTCTCCAAATTTTGGTCGATGCTGCAGAATTTGCTTAGTAAACCACTCTATATAGGGATGTAGTTAATAGTGGCTCTGTTCAGGCACATGCAAAGTTGAAAACTGTTCCCAGCAGGAAATTTATGTGCACAGGAAAACACCTCTCTGGCCACACTGGCCTCTGAGGAGATAAAAGTAGAACTCCTCTGTCAGAGCAACATTTGCTTCAGGTACCCTTCTTGTCCCACCTCCACCTTCTCAGTCTCAGAGGCAGAAGCACACAAGCTGTGGGCTTCTTTTAGTGTCTTTTCCTTTAGATAAGAAAAGTTACTGATAAGAAATCTGAACCAGTTCTTTCCCAATATAATTCTTAACAAAAACGATCAATGAGATAATTTATTCTGTTTAATAGAACTAGACTGGTCTTTAAAAATATCATTCCCTGATTCTTTTTATGTTCAATTAAAAAAAATAATGAATTTTTTCAGTATGCACTCTGGTATGTATCCTATTTTATACAAATATATAACGAATCCTCATTAACTGAGTTATTTTCAGCATGCCTATGTACTCTGCTGTTCATATCCAATTTTACTACATACTCCAAATGAGAAAAAAAAAGAATGTATTTCAGGCTTTTACTGAAGCTAAATATTTGAACAGAAAAAGGTGGCAAGCATTTAAAAGTTCAATGATTCTACTGAGATAACAGCAATGTCATGATTATGTGGTACTTCAAACAAAATCAGGAAATACTGATTTAAAACAAGTATATTGAATGTATCCTGCATTCTGTCCTAAACCCAGAGTAATTTGCATCTACCATTCTCATTCTTTGTCTTAGATGGCTGACCCCTAGAACACAGTCTAAAGACAACAACAAATTTGTATTTGACCTGGCTTTATTAAATATTTATAAATTCATAAAGTTCAGATCTTTGAAAGTAAGAATTCTCTTTCATTTACATTTCTTTTCATATTTCTGATATTTTATTGCTGTCAGCTATGGCCAAACATCTTGTCTTAGGAAGCAGTCAGGACTGAGAATAAGATGTCCAGCATTAACCTTTTTACCTAATAAAACATCAGTACAGCTCAATTGCTCATGACATTGTCCTCAGTCATTTAATTCACTTTCTATCTGCACTCAAGAGAAAGGATAGCAACATTTTCGGCCGCTCTGACTATCAAGTAATCACCTCAGCCTGTGAAGGATTAAGAGGTAAGGCAGCTTCATGTCTTAAGTTTTCAACTTCTTTCTATGAATTAGTGCTGACAACACAGTCTTTACATACCCATTTTCATCTTATGATCAAAGCTGCATTTCTATTGGTTAAGAAAAATGCATCTCTACATGTATAATTTTGAGCCTAAGGTCTTAATAATCAAAAAGAAAAAACGGAAGTACAATTTTACAATTTACAGTCACGTTGCCAATATACTAAGGCCCTTAAGTCGAAGTCTTCTCAAAAACGGTGCAGCCTCTGATTAATAGCACAGCAGAACTCCCACAGAAAAATCGCCCCGGTTGTGTTGGGCACTATTCAGGCACATACATTACTGTTCCAAAGAGATCACAGTTCAATTTCAAGCAAGAAAATTTAACAGTAACAAGGAACACCAATGGAGACAAATAAATTAAGCTCAGGCAGCCAATGCAGACAAGGTGAAAAATAGGAGTCAGGCTTGGAGTGATTTCTTCCTTACAAGGCTAATAAAGAAAATTTGCTTCTGTCTCATGGAAACACCTATAAATACCCGTTTCTCCTTTTATTTTTCTAAAACCTGTACGATTCCCACTTGTAAATGACAGAGTCGCGTACACACTGCAATGGTCTTACAATAGTGGTTCATCCACTTGAATGAAAAGTGACTAACACTAACTGCCTCGAAGGAGCAGCAAGAAACCTCTGATAGCAGCCAACTGTGCACCCTGTGCGTTCAGCCACAGTTAGTGTTTACCAGCAACAATTTCCTTTCAGTTACATGCAGAGCTTTGGTGAACCTACCTCATTTCCACACCATTAACTTCCAAACATTTTTTTCTTCCCACTGTCACTCACCATGATCTCTTCTGTGTTTTTCTGTCAAATCCAATACCTTCTCCAGCAGTCTCACTCTGTCTATCTCAGAACCACCCCAGACCTTGCTTCTTCAAAACAGCCTCTCACATTCGCATTCTGAGCAGTAACTTTGAAATTGCTCACCATCATTATTCTGTGTTTAGCCCAAAAGTATGAAGCGTCTCCTGATCCCAGGTGTGGTAGGCAGAGCCAATTTAACTGGGTTACTTAAAGTAGCAAGACAAAATGCTTCACTTGCCCAGGCAGCAGTATTATTGTGCCAAACAGCAAGCAGTTCATGGTTGGCAGTGCTCTGAAGCATGGGGCTTTATCTCCTGTAAATAGGATTAGCAAATGAAAATATGTATTCTAGTTTCATACAGCAGGATTATCAGTAAACCAATGCATTTCTGTGATGTTCCTTTTAGCTCTATTTTCAGATGAGTATTGAGACCTCCTTTGTTAACCTCTTCTGTAACAAAATGCACATATTCTAACAAGTTAGAATGCAGATTTAGACTATAAATTTTAGATAATTTCTTTAGGAAAAATAATGGAAATATCTTAGCCATAAATTTTCCTTTTAGAATAAAAAAAATGGTGGCCTAGAATCATGACAAATAACTGAGCAGCTAAATGCATCCAATAAATAACCACTCATACACTATTTAAAATACTGTGTGCTTCCAGTCTTACGACATTAATTTTATATATGCATTTTTTTTAAAAAAAAAAGGGAAATACTGCTGCACAACTTTTTCTTCATGATTCCCAAAAGCAGATTCTGATAGTCAACTACTTTTTAGAAGTCACTGAAAATGGCAAATCATCTGCTCATGTTAATTCAATGTCTGTTCAAGAACACTGTATTTGTGATCTGAAGCTTCATAATAAGTCTCCAGAATGGGCTCATGAAAAATTATCATGCAGTCTCATACTGAAGCAATGTAAGAAAAACTTTCCACATCCCTGAACTGTTTCTGTATTTAGTCCATCCTCATTACTAATTACTTAGTTTCATTTGCAAAAAATATTTAAAACATAGTGTAATAGTGTAATACACTTATGCACAAAAAATCTAACCCTCTGAACTTTCACTGAACAGCAAAAATAAATTTACCAGCCTGAGCATGGATTATCTGAGTTGATTCTGCATGATGGCTGAAATATCCAGAGACTTACTTTCCAAGGAATGGACGGCATTTACTGTCTGTGGTACAAACTTCCTGTTAAATTTATGAGGGGAATAACAGCACAGCCAGAAATTGTGTTTTCCTCTACAGCAGTCAGAAATAAAGACATCATGCTACACAGAATGTCAGTCTCGCATTTGTATTTTACAATTTACTTAAAAACTACTTCAAAGGCTAACCTTTAAAATGTATACATTTTATATACCACATAATGCAACATTTTCTTCTCCATAACCAATTAATATAAATCACCCTGCTGTTTTTTTTCCATTGATAAAATTTACTGGTAAACATCTAGATAGCAAAATAACTTCTTGTTATGCACAGAAATCATAAATATTTGTACCCATGATGAAAAATATAAAAATATTTTCGAGCAACAGGGTGCTCTACTGCCTGCTTCAATATTGTTATAAAAGGAAGAAAAAATATTGCATTTAAGTATCTCCTGATCTTTCCTTATAATTTGTTAAACAAAAGCAAAACATTCTTTTTCAGTCCAACCAATGGATACAATGCTGAAGCTGTCAGCTAATAGGCTAGACAATTGTTGCCTTCATTGCAGACAATGTAGGATTGACAGAACCACTAGGAAGACGTACACTAGAACAATAAATGGCATTTTAGGCTGTATCCATGTCCAGTCATTAACCAGGTGAAAGCAATTTCCAATAGTGACCAACAATAGGATCTAAAGACCCAGGGCAAAAATCCAACCTGCTAAATTCATTGGTTTAAACAACTAACAGACTCAGGGGAAGGAAAATTCTGTCCCCCTCCCCCCCAAAAAATAGAGTTCCAAACTGATGCAGACATTCACAAAGGGAAACTATTTTCAAAGCTTGCAATTAGAAAATTCTATATTCAAAGATTGACACAATAACACCCTTCTTTTGGAGAAAAAAGTAACAGGCATGAGCGTTAGCATATTTAACAGCCATCTAATTTCACATAATCACGTCATTTGAAATATCGCTACAAACAAAGAAGCAGTAAAATACATACAAATTCTCTTTATTAATTCTCCCTTCTAAAAGACCTGTTCTGGTCTCTATCCTCCTCCCCCTTCTTTCTTCACCCTAGCAATGATTTCTGCCTCTCACAGACTTGATTGCTCTGATGACCTCAATCAAAAGGCAATTATCCAGTGAGGATGGAAGGTAATTATTCCCATCAAGGAGAGATTGAATGCACCTGAATAGACAGCTGCAGTTCTTCCAGGGATTACATTATTACTATAGCAATTGCCTCCATTAATTTGTGATGCATGTCAAATTTATGATAAAACGTTGATTTGTTTGCAGGACAACTACTTTTCCCATTTCACTCAACGTTCATTCTAAGGCAAAAGCAACAGTTAATTGTAAGTTACTTTAGTGTATATGTGACAACTCTCAGCATGCAACCATCTGCTTAGGAGTGAACATGACATAAAACTAGGAAAAGGGGTTGAAGCTCTATGTAGATACACCTTATATAATTCAGAGACAGAGCCAAAAGCATGGATAATTCAGCCCAAGCTTGCCAAAATCCTGCTGTTGGGACAAAAGTATAAGAACAATAAACACTAGTAAAAGAAAAATGGTAAGGCTTAACAAGAAAATATGTTTACTCAACCCGTTTACTTTCAACAGTAGATGGGAAATGTTTAATTTTAGAGGAGAAAGAACATAAAATCTGTAAGATATTATGAAAGATCTGTACTTCAATATTTGAAACAAAGTTTGAAACAAAGAGGCTGACAGCCCACCTGCTTTCAGATTGCTACATCTTAAATGCTGAGCCTTTTCTGGAAATTCTAGGTAAGGACTCTAGTCCCTGTAATCACTCCACATGCTGTAATTCTGCATTCCTTATGGAGAGTTATATGAGAAATGGGATTTTGAACATAAAAATTTGAATTTTAGAAGATTTGTATATACTTCTGTAAGTAATCTAGAAGTAATCAGATGCTTCAGAATGGCAGTGGGTAAACTGGTCTCTCTTAGGGCTGGTGCTTGCCCTGAATTAAAAGGGACCATCTTTCTTGGCAATGCTTACCTTCTAAAAGATGTAAAGCATAGAAGGCTAAATAAGAATGTATTTTACTCAATTATTGCTGAACTATAAGGAATTCTAATGGAAAGTCAGCCAATAAACACGTTATTACATTTTGTTATGGGTTTTTTTCTGCATAGTCTACATTCGTAAATCTTGCATTTTAATGCAGGCAAAATATGTAAAACTTACCATTTTAATGCTAATAAATTGTCATAAATCTCACTAGTAAGGTCATACAGTGTAGTGTTAATTGGGTACATACGTTGCATATTTAATTTAGAACTAGGGATTTCTCTATCATAATCTTACATGCCTTCATCTTGGAAGTATACTATCTAGTCCTATTGATTTACTAATCTAAAATTTACTATTTTTTTTCTATAAAGGACACTACAGTCTCCAAAACCTTTATCTTAAAAGTGTATCACACAACACTGTCTCTTTTGAAGTGTGGTCCAAAATAACCAAATACTTTTCTCAGCATCATCAACATTTTACCATCACCTCCATCTTCTCCCTGTAGTTCACTGAAATATGAGATGGGAAGGGATAGGAGAAGGGAGTAAAGTGTGAAGAATAAAAAAGAGTTGACAACAGAAGGGGGAAGTATTTATTTGCCCCACTTATTTCAAAATTCTTTTTTTTTACTTTCCAAAGTAAAAGACACAGCTGAATTTCCAACCTCAAATGATAGCTGTTCACTTCAACTGGCTTTGCTTCTGCAACCCATGTTTTTTTGCTTTCTTTTGTACTTTGTATGTTACAGAAAGTTTAAAGTACAGTCAAAGTACTTTTTGTCACTACTTAGAGCTGTCTATCTTGAAAGTCTCAAAGATCGATGTCAGTTCATATATAAAATAACTTTTCTTTTTCCATGAAGAGATTATCAGATATGTACTGCAGAGTTTGAGATCTCTACTGAACAGTGCCCTGTTAAATGTCTGTTCATTAGATGTGGATAAAAGAAAACACAAAACTGTATTTTTCTTCCAGGAGAATGTTTGATACATTTATGACTTCTATTCAAATTATATTTAGATTCATAAATACCGTGGCTAAACCTTTTGAAAGTTGCTAAATAACCTTCAGTCCATACATTTTTTAAAAGATTGACAGTTTCTGATTTAATTAGGGTAAACTGCCTCAAGACATTGAGATACGCCATATAAAGATCCTGAGAATTTAGGCAAGTTTTTCTTTATCTTAACTAGATGCCAGCCAGCCTCCTGGTAGATACTCTTTGGTCTTGACCCATGTAACGCTCCTCATCAGGGTCATGCAATTTGGTGCCTGAAAATTCTCCAGTCCCTTGTGTGTATTTCAGAGAACAGGGGATAACTGAGCAGTTAAGGATGACAAGTGGCCAGGTTTTGGGTTTGCCTTAGTCTTCAGTGAGAAACATGCTATTATTGGGTTATCTTAAGATCATTCCTATCTCAAGCTAGGTTAAAGAAAAATGCAAATAAAATAAGTTATTCAAAACATCAAAAAGTAGTTGACACACATAGTTACAAAAAAAAAAAAAAAGGGGAGTGGTATTTAATGTTCTTGAACTATGATTAAATCAAAAATCCCTTTGTCTAGCAGGTGTGATATGGACTTCTCTGGCATCTGTGGATTTTATTTTTCTCCATGCCTTGTACCCCAGGTTTTACTCCTGAAAAAAAAGCTAGTCTTGGTAAGAAAGACTTGGTTTTAGAATTAATTTCTATTTTGGAGCTCTCCAGTGGGTCTAGACAATCTGTTTTTCTAAAATGAGTTCACTTCTCTTTCATTACAGTAATAGTCTGACCATCCATCTGAATCAAAATAAACTTTTTCTCACTTCCTTAGAAATGCAAATTGCTTCTTAGTCCAGATCAGTTCTTGTATGTGACAGACAAATTATACATTCCTTGACTCAATGAAGGTATGAACTTCCCCTATCTCTTTCTGTTTGGGTGATTCAGGGTGACTTTTTAAAGTACACATATTGCACATATTGCAGCAAAACTCAGGCCTTTGGCTGAAAGTGCAGTACAACTATTTCTTCCATTTCCCTTCCTAACATTCTATCCAACTAAGACCTAAGGTAATCTGAAGAGAAGCCTTTATTCTGGGTTGGATAGAGATGTCCTTTTCTGAACAATCTACAGGTTGAACTTACCCGTGAATAAATTATTATTAAATCTGAAGGAAAGAAGACAGCAGTGTCTGTCTGGGAGGGAGGTGAAAAGGTGCTTCATGGCAGGAGCCTGCTATTAGTTGGACTATGCAGAGTGATTACACCTACAGCACAAATCCTATCCACAAATAGGATCTTGTATGTCTACATTGATGAATATAGTGGAAGCAAATACCTAAATGGGAAATAGGGTTCATTACTGGTTCTTCACAAAGACACTGACACGAGTGTAATTAGCTTTTCTGGCATGACAATGGGCCAGGGAATATCAAACCCCATTCCCAACATACCTCCTAGGAGGCTGTTATGTAGCCTTTTTATTCAAATCTCTACTAAGCTCTTGCAGTTTGCCAGCGAGGAGCTTCTCTTTCCTTATCGCGCTTAAGCACTGAGGCAAGCGAGTTTGCAATCAGAGGAGTAATAGGAATAGCTGCTGCAGCAAATAACCCCTTTGAGAAATAGTGCAGTAAGAGGTTATCAATTTAGAGCAAACAGACAAATTGTGCCCTGGGCCTCTGGATATATCCGCTACTGCATCCAGTACTGCATTGATTCACAAAGTTGAATATTCAGTTTGTTGCTGCAGAAGAGCAATTGAGGTATCGTGGGTAATCTAAACAACTGAATTAGTCATGGTCATCCTCTACTAATTATGGTTATGTATGAACTGCTTTTGATTCACCAAAAAGTTTACTAACAAGTCCAAAGTACAACTCTCTCCATGCAGAGACTAGCTTAAGGGTAATTCAGAATAAGGTGACTTACAGGAAAGAGTACATTACCTGGTAGTACCAAACATATCAATTTTATATTGCCAAGAACTGCTGATAAGAAAATTTTATGGCATGCTGTGATATACAGCTTTAAATTATGGAGTTACCACTCACACTATATGTGCCTTACAAGAGATTTATCTGCATCTTTAAAGGTTTATGCAATTAAATATTCCTTTAAAGAACTATACAAAATGCAGAATACTTTAAAAGACATACATCTAGAAATCATAAAAGCTCATAAATTATTTAAAATGAGAACACGCTAATATAAAAAGAAGCAAAAATTAATAATAAATCACACTGTCATCAGACAAAGCCCAAATTACCATTTTAAGAGTCCTGGTTTCATTTCTAATCACTAGTAACTAAGCACAGATAAATGGAAAGGATAAAAAAAAAGAGGAAAATATGACAGCAGGTCAGCTGTGTTGAACGTGTAGAAGTTAACAGGAGAAATGTGAACTTTCTGCCATGCTTTGTATATTAACACATATGTTCTTTTGAGACTGCAATGTGAGACTGTTAAAATACATGCTGCTGCTCCATATTCATTGCTTTCCTAATAATAAACAGTGATGAATGACTGCAAATATCTATTGCAGAAGTGGATGCGAGATGGATATAATGAACACACCAAGGGGGTATATTTTAAAGCCGGTATGTGATTGTAGTATGCACAAAACCAATTATATAAGTAATGCCCACATCACTCACGCTCTGTTTTGCAGATCAGCACACATTTTAAAGTTCCCAGTAATGAGAACTTTGCTGATTGTTACCCAGAGAGGGGATTTCAAGCAGCCCTTTTTAAAAAAAAAAAAAAACAAAGACCAACCAACACATTTTTATAGCCTTATTTCCTGCATTAGTAACTGATGGCCTTTATGGAATTATGTAGGAGTAAAATACAAAAAGCACACTTCTTAGAAATATACTAATTCCTTGCTAGGAAGACCATCTGTAGCAGGAGATTAATCTTCAAATTCAGTCTCTCAGCTTAACTCTGCAGAGGCTAATATAGACAGCAAGTGTTAAATGGAAGGAGGGAGTCAGAGTTTGACGACCAGACATAATTCACTGGTTTATAGTGATCATGGTTTATACTAATCTGTTTTCCTCTGCTCTGAAGCCAACTAGGAAAACTAGTGAAGCACGGCTTTAGCTGCAATGCTAATGCTCTGGTTGGGCCCACAGCTCACCTGACCACGGCCTGGCAAGCTCCTCTCACCTCAACTTTCTCATCTACATGGTCCTCTGCCTGTCTCCAAATATCTGCCTTTTTGACCCAATATACGAAGTAAATATTTTACCAAACACTATCAAAAAATTACGTAACTTCAGACTTGTATGGTAATTTAAAAAAAAAGTCTATTTCATGAACACTTTGTGTATTCAGAATGACTTACAGAATTTGTGCCCTTCCAGTTGCTTAAATTCTAATATTGATGTGACTCTGCAACCTCATTCCTTGTGCTAACCTCGGCTGAAAGTTAGCAGTTTTCTGCAAGGTTAGTGTGCAAAAATGCCTCAGGAAAAAGGCTGAGGAATTGAAAGGGAGGCGGCAAGACTGCACACAAGCAGGGAAGGAGGAGGGATGGCAGGTAGCCTGAAGCTGAGCTTATGTTACAGGGGTGCCCCAGGCTCCAGTGCCACATTTCTGCAGAGGAGAGAACACAGGTAAGACAAAAACCACTTTACTTTTCTGTGGCTGCATTGAAAATGAACTTAAGGCTTAGATGGCCAAAGAAACTTAGATGGCTAATGAACATACATGCCATGGCTGGTACTATTCTCTAGGGTTTCCCCTCCCGCTTACAATACCCAAGTATGCTTTCCGGTATCCATCTGTTGGATCCTGTCTCTGGCAACCAGAATTCATAAATATGCTGTGATGCCCAAACTACTCCTTGCCACATAACCTTAGTGTAGCAAAGCAGTCACCAAAGTATGGATACAGGCTATGCTAAACGTCAGCGACAGGGAGAGCTGGGTTACTGTATTAGAAAACTCAGCATGCCCTGAGCACAGGGTGACCCGTACTGAGGGACATTCAGCCTCTGAAAATGCAGCATCAGGTCATGATAATTCTCAAGTTTTACAATAAGATAAAGAAAAACATATATATATATAATGCCTCTGAGACAGATGCATGGATGTCATCTCCCATCATGAAGTTTTCTATACATCTTTTATTTTTAATTTCTTCATGGATAAGTCAGCAGAAATCAGGGTAAGTACAGAACTGCCATACCAAAATTTCTGATCCATCATTGTGTACATTTCGACATCCTAAAGTAGACTTTCTCCTAAATAATTAAGTAATTTCTCTGTACAGATACCATTATTCAGGGAAAGTGAAACTTGTACAAATACTGTAATGGCATAACTTTTTGTCTCCTGAAAAATATTTAAAAATGAACAAAAAATCCACATGATATTTGAATTCACTTACATAGAAACTGTGTTCAGAATAAAGATCATAGCTTCTCTTTCCAAATACATGCTTAATTGATGTGGCAAACGAATTAAATATTCCAATAGACACCATTAAAAAAAAGACTGATGTAACTGCAGAATTGTGTGCAAACTTAAAAAATACTTATTTCACACCTATTTCATGTATACCAAATGATTTAAAGAATATCAGCCGTAACCATAACAACACAGAAAAAATGGATAAACATGTTCAGGACTGAAAGCAATTACGAAAAAAACATTAAACCCTACAGTATCAGTGCAGGTTAAGAGAAAGCATATTGCTATTGCTACTGCCTCACCAGTAGAAATAACAAAAAAAAAAAAACAGTATTAAAAAATGTGCCTAAAGAGAATAGTTGAACTTCCCTCTGCAGCCTGGCCTTTGGCTGCTGATCCTTCCCTAGTAATATGCTGCCCTAATTCATTGCACCACTTCAATTTCCTGTATTAAGGCCTCTCAAGGCAGAGACCCTATCCTTCTCTGCCTGGTATAGGAGGGTTAATCTCCACTAGGGCACTATGAAGCAAATAATGAAACACAACAATTAATAAAATGTCACTTTCCTTTTTCTGGCAGGTCCATATATCACATCTTAGAAAAATGTCAGGGTTTCCACAGGCCACAGTGCTGTTATTGATGTTGTTTGTATTGTAGAGTAAAGCACATAGATTCAGAATTTAATGATTTTACATTTACCAGCAGAATGCAAAAAAATATTATCCCTAATGGTGATATAAAAAAACCCAAAAAACAAAAAACCACCTGATTTTTTAACATGACACAGAACACTGATTTTCTATATACAGATATTTTATCATCAGTACAAAAAGTTCATAGTATAACAAAAAACTCCAACAGAACCAGAATATTTCATTCCAAGTTCTATAAGGAAACTCCTTATTTTTCTTACATTAAAGTTGAGTCATTCTGAACAACAAGCGAAGCCTGAGGAGTATGGATGTCTCCAGCTCTTTTAGTGACATGCCCTCAAGGAGCTATGCCTCATCATTCCTCACTAGACAAAATCTTTCAGGGTTTTCAAGGACAGCTCTAAAGAGAACTTGTTGCAATATTCCAGCCCAAAGGCACAGAGCACTATGGGCAGGTTTGTATCCATTATCATCTTTGAATATTTCAGAAATTAAAATGTCTACATAAATGTGATGTCGGAACTATTTCACTATGAAGCATTTCTAGTCTACACTTTGATGTTACTGAATTTTACTAGAGATGTCATCTCTAAGTGAAACAAGGGAAGAATTGCCTGTATTCAGAGAATTTGATGCAGAAAGAAAATCTTAAATTCCTGGAGCAATTGTAGAGGTGGGAAAAAGGAAAGGCAATCAAAATCAAGAGGAAAAATGGGAGCAATAATAGACAAGGACACCTATTTGGTGCTGTCACAAGGCACATAATTCTGCAAAGGAAACCTATTCAGAAGGTGCTCTAATCTACAGGATGTACTTTCTGAAGTTGTTTTGGTGTTGTTTATTCCATGGCATTAGATTACAAATTCAGTGAAAGGAGTTAGCAGCAAGTTATGCATCATCAGTTATTTATACAGTCAGATTTATCTTCATTGCTTAATTACAATACAAAGTTTTTATTTCTTTCAAATTTCTTTAAATTATTTAGCTCTTTGGGTGTTCACAGGTGGGGGATTCTAGAGAATCTAGAGAATGTGATGCCTAACAATGAAACATGCTTAAAAATATTTTTCATTAAGAATGCATGAGATTTTTGAAGAAAACAAACAAACAAGCAAACAAATAAAACCCCTCTGTTCCCAGGTCCAGTTGAATATTAACCAATTAAAGAAACCCAAATAAAATAAAATAGAAATTCACAACAAGACCAAAGTCACCTCAAACTACTATTTACTATTTACTTCTTTTTTACATAAATAAAAATTAGAACCAAATTAGGTAATTAAAAAATAATGACATAATACAGGAGATAACAAGACGAAAAAAATTGGAAAAGTATTGAAAATGAGTTTTTAGTTATTTTTAAACATTTTCAACTTTTCAGCTTTTTCTGTTAGGTCTTCATTGACACCAATGCTTCCTAATAAAGTAAAAATAATCCTGAATGTCGCACTTAGACATTATGCTACATACAGAGATAATTATGCAATTGAATTTATTGATCTAAAACATACTATTTCAATTGTCCTCTCTTTCAGCATAGCAGTCTGTTCAGATGGAAGTGATGCAAAAACGTGTCTACATCATCTAATTACCACCAGATTGTGTTCAAATTAGTTAGTTACAGAATCTCTCAGGGTTATTCTTGTTAACTTGAATATTGACATGCTCAGCTTAAGAAATAGGTTTAGGGAAAGAATCTGAAGTAGAACAACATAAAAAGACAAACCACCAAACCCATCAATGATAGTTTTCAGATACATGCTGAAAGGTGTGTGAAAGAAAGTTATGTCTGGCTACTTTATTGCAAGGAAAATATAACTCAGAAAGAGTTGTAACATAATTTCATTCCCAATTTCCTTATTGTATAGGGCATTGAGAGTTAATACTGATTTAGCATATGATTCTGAATACTTTCAGCCATTTATACTGTGTACAAAGAAATTCTGTCTTCCATTACACATTTTAAAGCAGCAATTACAAGTAAAGAAGACATGCAGGAGAATAACCAACTTGGCTTTTTGAGATCTCTCAGAATTTTTTATTTTTTTTTCTCCCTGAATAGCTTACAAACACGGAGAGTGTTGAGGTACTGTGAAAAATCAATGTAACAGCCTCTTTGTGTGAACTCTCTATCTGGTAGTGGAAAAAAAAACAACTCATAAGATACTAGTTGCAAAAGATTCATGAGGTAATTCTACAGTTTTAAACAGTTTGGTTAGCCATCAAATACTTAACCAAATTCACGTGAACCAAAAGAAAATACAACTTTCTGAGCTTTCTGCAGTGTTTAAAATATACCTCAATACAAATGAAATATAGCATTGTAATGAAATTTTTATTAATGGGTCTTAGCTCTGGCCAAGACTTAAGATTGGTTTTACAGTTTTTGCAAGTATGCAATATTTATAATTATAAGGATTCTTATTTTGTAAAAATGGTTGTCGCAAACTGACAAACCTGCTACTTCCCTTTTCTCACAGTTTTCATATTCCCCTGCCATAACTGGCTCCAGGTCTTTCCTCACCTGCTAAATTATCAAGTGGCAGTTTTTTTCAGAGCCCTTTTGAAATTAAAAATAATCAATTGAACTTGATTCACTAAGGGTTAAGCAGCATTACAACAACTATTTCTGAAATTAAACTGTAGTTTGAATTGAAAAGTAATCAGACTGTTGGGCTGGATTAAGGAAGGGCACTGTTCTTATAAAGGTGATTTTATTAATTCAGAAATCATTAAGGAATTTTTAAGTGAATCTCTGCATCATGAGTGGCAAAACATCATTTCAGTTTCTAATCATAATATGTATAAATTCCTAGGGGAAAAAAGTAGTTTGTGATTTACATTTTTTTTTTTCCATTTTAACATCATTTAGGAACATTCCACTTCTACAAACTTCTTTTTAGATATGCCCTGTTTCTGGTTCCAGGGAAAAATTAATTTAATTGAATGAAGGATGCCCATGTTTAATGATCATTATTACTAAATTTATCCTTCTGAAGTATTTTAGATTTCATAAGCTTTTTTAAAGGACTAGAAAAAGTTGCTACTGAATTGGACACATAATTCAATAAGTTTTTAGCACTACAAGCAGAAAAAAGTATCAAATATAAAAGAAATTCCAGAGTAGGTCTGCCATACTTACCTAGGTTCTTTTAGGATGATTATGCAGTACTATCTGACTATTCAAAAGTATACGAAGATCTGCAGTGTGTCTTTGGAAATATTATTTAATTTATATCAGCAATAGAGCTAATCAAAATGCTAAAACACTTAGCAAAATGTTCAAGCAAAAGAACTTTTTTTTTTCTTTTTTTGAGAATCTCTTTTAGCTGAAATGGCATTTTTCACTAAAAACACAATTGATCACAAATATTTTGACAACATATTGATCTTTTTCGCAAGCAAGTGCAGATATTTGCAAGTGCTCCACAGAAAATAGTTATGGTGCATTCCTATAAAAGGAAAGAGAAGCTAGAATTTAAACAAAGAAGCAGTCATGGATGTGCACAGACCTTTTTTTTATTGTCATTGAGGAATATAATCACACCAGGCAGCAGCAAATTATATGGCCATAAACTTCAAGGATAAAAACGAGCAAGGATGAAGACTAATAATTGAGCTTAAGACTGGCAAGACCTTGAATCCCTTCTTTTCTAAGCTTACTTCCCTGGACATTCTCACCAATGCGTAGCTGGTAAACTGCTGATGTTGACTCTACCACTTAGGCAACAAAACCAAAAATCAAAGTGTAATGTTTCCATGAGCAACTCAGGTCAGATTTTTTGAGGTCATTCTCATCACTTTTGCTGAGGTGTAATATATAACTTAGTCTCTACACGCACTCAATTTTATCTAACAAATTTTCTGCTAGCACATTGAAGATGCTCTTTATCTTCCCTATTCTTTGTATATTATTTGGTCCGTTACTATTTATGAATAAATTCATCATTAATGGTTCTGTAGACCTTCTGAACTAAACTTCCAGTCTGTTGACTGGAATTTGAAGTGATTTTGTGTTTTCCTTTTAAGCCCTACATTTCTGTGATTTAAGTCTTTCTGGTTTAAAAACAAATACTATCCTCGTGCTTAAAGGTGAAATATGGCAGGCTGGTCTAAACCTATCAGAATAAAACCAGGATAATGCTGAAGTGTAAAGAGAATGTTGTTGATGAAATCATGTTAAAATAATAGTATTTAGTGATGGTATTTAAGCATGTGTCTTGCTCATCACAAACTCATCACAAGTTTGAAGCTAGAAAATCAGCAAAATGGCCTTTAGATTCCTCCTGTTTCCCAGTCATTCTATAAACACAGTCAGTGCACAAACACTTATCACCATTTCTTGCAATTGTCACCACCTCTTCAGCTAATATCATTCAGCTTGTGTCCAAATGATAGAATAATCCATTATTCCGCAGGAAAAAGACAAACCAAAACATAATAAACCCACCCACACACTATTATGGGATACTTGTTCTCTTTTTCCACTTAAATACAAGGTTATGACACTAAAGTGCTTCATAAGCCTTTTAGGTCTGCATAAATGGATGCCTTAATTTCAGATGTGTCCCTAAATACCTCACCCCTAACTTCAGGGGTCCTGTGAATTTTGGCAATCCAAGTGTTGTCTATGTTTGAATAGCTAAACTCAGCTCTATTTCCAGGATTTCCTGTGAAAATCTAAGTCACGGCGGTCTCAACAAAGAAAAGATTTGAAGCAGCATCCTCAGTACTGCAGGAGTCCACTAATGCAGTCTGTCTTCCTTATTCACACACTCCGTAAAACTCTGTTTCATTATCAGCCTACCAAAATAGTTGAACACACTCAAAATACTTGCCTGCTAAGAAAGATGCACAGCAATCAGATCTTTTGGTCTCTCTCTTTAACTCTCCTCAAAATACTGCAGAAGTATAATATTCCAGAACATATCATAAATCAAACTGAAGTTGGTATTGAGAGGCAAAAGGTCATGTTTCCCTACATCCTGGCTCTAAACTCAGAGCAAATACAGTCCTCTGCTGCAGATCACCCATGTAGCACACTGTGCAGTGAAGGGTTTCAGCTTCAGCATAGATGATATCCACACTAATTTTGTCAGCTTTAAGGATACAAGTTATAAAAGCAACCCCGTCATTAACTGTAAAACAGGTTTTGATGCGTAGGCCTGTATTTTAACAACGCTTTGCTAGAAGTTCTGGACAAGTCCTCAGCAGATGACATTTTGCTTGGTATCACCTATAACTCCATTGTGCCAGTTCTTACTTGCTTTACATCTGAAGTCTACTTTGGTAGGATTGTTTACAAAGGAGTAATTTCTCCAGGTGCATTTAGAGTTTTCCAATAAATAAGTAGGATATTTGCATTCAATCATTACCTGTTCACCTCAAAATACAGTACCTCTCCCAAGACAGATATTTTAATAAACATAACAATGTCAGCAAAATATCCTCTACTTTTCTGAGTAAGAAGGAGAACAGACTGTCTCAGTTTAATATATGTAGATTTTTTTTTCAGCCATGGGAACTGAAAGAATGACTAGAAAATCCTATTACCTAGCAATATCCTGTTAACTTGGTAGAATAAAGCCAAGTTCTCCCTTGTTCTTTTAATACTGTTCCCTGAAGAATGAATATAAACATTTCACTTTTTCATGTAAGGAATTAACATATATGATAAAGGATCAGGGCCAGCACCTGGGAACTGCAGTACTTATGCAGGTCTCCAGGGTCTCCAGAATCATGCTTATCACTCCTGGAGACACAACCTTGTTGCCAAGAAATCTTCTGAAAAAACCTGCTTGAGTAAAATCAGTGTTTTAAAACAACCTGAATTAAATATTTGAGCAGTTAGTGTGCAACATTAAACATGGTGCTCTTGAAGCACTCTTTTTTTACTTTAAGAAAGCCTCCCGTTCAGTGATTACCTAGTTTGGGAAACTGTAATTTCCTGTAATTGTTTCATTGCCATTGGTGCACTGACTGTCACTTTGGCATTAGCAGTGTTACATGCTCTTTTAAAGGGTCACCATTACCAATTCCAGTCCAGGCCAGATAGTCTGACATGACAATAACAGGATGGAAAGGTTACTTCTTAAACATATTAGCCATGACACACAGCACTATCTAACTCAAATGAAATTTGACAGTTTTTGGTGTGCAATTCCATTAGTTTCAAAAATGGACTAATGATCTAATTAATTCATACTGCTGAGAAACATCATAGTCTCAAGAATGAGCACTCTTTAATGATTTTATATCCCAACACTTCCATTATTTTTTTTAAACAATACCTTAAGAAAAATTCAAAAAATGCTCAGTGTATTTTAAACCTGTTAGACTGAGATGATGACCTGCAAGCACAGTAGTTTAGGTGTACTTCCATGTGAACTGCTTCCCTTTTGGAAAAAATCCCACTGAATGCTTTCTACTGGCTTTGGAAGTGATCTGTCAAAAGAGGCTACTGCAGATGTTTCCATTTGAGAGGAACTCAGGAAAGAAGTAGAGGGAGAGGCACATCTCCTTCTAAACCGCCTGTCAGCCTTGCTCGAGCAGATTCTGTAACGAAAATTTATCCCCTTTGGCAGCAGAGGCTGAAACATTTTTAAAAGAAGATTTTTCATGAAAAAATATTCCTTAAAGTGTCATAGCACTGGTGACAGAATAAGGATACACCAACTCAGAAAGCCTCATGTAGAATTTTTACCTTTCAGATTCTATTTTCACATGAGGATGACATAAATATGATACAATTTTTTGACTGGACCTTTCTAGTGTTTTGTTTATGTAGCACTCAGGAATAAATAGAGTGGGAGCATCTTCATTACTTTGCATTTATTAATTTGATTTCTGCAGACTCTCCTGTGACTCTCCACTGTCATCTATGTCTTTGAAGTCACATGCAATGACACTAGCCTGGCTTCTGTTCCTTTCAGAATCTTATAAATGGATAATTATTTCTGAATTGGCAACCTGAGTACAGGGTACTAGTTGTATGAACAACATAAGATGTAACGGCAATATGTAGACAT
The DNA here is from genome assembly GCA_026413425.1 of Tringa solitaria. Lineage (NCBI taxonomy): Eukaryota > Metazoa > Chordata > Aves > Charadriiformes > Scolopacidae > Tringa > Tringa solitaria. The sequence continues at coordinate 196,272,271 of JAOXJM010000001.1, forward strand.
ACAAAACTGGCAAAAAAATTTGAAGAATCAACTGATGGGAATCAGGAAATCAAATATTTCCATCTAATGAGAAGGAAATTTTTACCTGTACATTTTGCAATAAGTTTTCCAATATTTATATCTTGATGAAGGTGAAATACCATGTTAGTTACCAAGATACCAGAAAATAATGTTTCTCCTGGCTAAAGGAAAAGGCAGAAGTACATTTCCAGTTACAACTGACATAATATTAAGAGAAAATCCTAGAAGGGAGCCATGAAAAGACATTTCAAACAGTAGAAGTTATCTATGGAGAGACTCTGTATAGTTTCTTCAAGCATACAAATGTCATTAAAGTAATTGTGATATCAGAGAGATCAGAAACATTTGAAAGATTTAACAGAATTGAATTTTGTTCCTAGAAGCTAGATGCAAAATTCACCTTTCTTAGAGTATGAGGAAATATTGGCAATAGCAATTATAAAGCAGGGAGACTCATAAACAAAAGTAATCATGATATGCAGTTTTAGAAGAGTTAGTCAAGGAGCAATCTGGTCTGTTGATGTCCTATTTCAAGCCTTGAAACACTAGGGAGTCCAGGGCCATGGAAAAAAGTTCATGCTATGGCAATAAAAAGTTTCATCTGGGTTAACCAAGTAATTACCAATCTTTCAACCTCATGCCAATCTGTTGAAAAATAGCAGGTAGGACTCAATTAATAAAGAAGGACAAGGCCGTGTTAAACTGACATTAATTATACAAAAGGGCTGATAGTGTACTTAATAATTAAAGGAAAGCAATTAATCCTAATCAGCATGGATTTATAGAAAGTAGATCTTAACTTAGATATATTGGAAGAAACTGCTATTTTTGTGCAGTTATAAATTTGGCTAATAAAAACAATAGTGCAGATACAGTATGCTTAGATTTTTAAAAGGCATTTCTTTTGATACCACAACTATTCAAATTAAATTGTTCTCATTTCTTATTCAAAATGCAAAGTATCCTGACAATCAATCAATGAATTAAAACAATGAAACACTGATTAGTTGATAATGTGAGTAAAAAGAATTGTCTGTACTAGGATGGTTGTCTACTGGGAACCCAGATACCTAGTCGTGCCTAATACTTGTTTCATATAATCTAAAAATGACCTTAAAAAATCTCTAGTCCCAACAAAAAAATATTTGTAAATGACACAATAATCACACCAGTAATCCTGGATTACCTGATGAGTCAGAAATAAAAGCAACACCCCCACCCCTTTTCAATGTCACTATCGGCAATATTGCTTTGCTAAGTACCAAGAACATGGGTTGTATTTCTAGGATGAAAGACTCTGAATAGCTTGAAAATAAAATTTCTAAAAGCCAATGTCAGAGGCAAAATAATAATAATTTTAAAAAGCTCTGGCAGGTAAAATAATCAATGTTGTGTATGTATGTCAGTTCTCTTACACAACTCCTGCTGAAATACAGAGTTTATAATTCACAGAGGATATTGAGGAGCTAGAGAGGGTTCAGAGAAGTACTGTTATTGATTTAAAAGTGTGGAAGTTATGCCTTCTAGAGAAAAAATCAAGTCCTTATACTAATGGAAGCATCAAAGGTGGCCTGTCGAGGAATAAAGTACTTTTAGAATGCAGAATAGCCAATAGAGCATTTTATATACTAACAGCATGATGTCACAAAATTAAAGCTGGAGATTCTTAGGCTGAAATAAGTACACATTTAATACTCAGATTAAGCACTGGATCAACTTTACCACAAGCTGCAGCATCTTTATCAACAAATGTGTTTTGTTTTAAAACTTGATTTTTTTTTGGTCCTCAAATATCAGCTATAGTTACAGAGATTTTATTATAGAGATTTATATCATTATAAAGTCTATTGTCTGATTGAGAGAGTTCAGACTAGGTAATTGCAATAGACCCTTTGGTGTTACTTAAGAAAACTAGGTCATTTTAACACTGTATATTGTGCTTATTAAAGGGGATACTAAATTGGCACTTACACTAATAAATTCTTTTTATAATTGTATAGAACAGTTCAAGACTGGTTTTGAATATGTCTTTAAAGAAAGCTACAGAAACCTTCTCAGCAGGCCAAAACTTGTTAATCCGATTTCTAAACAAATATTCCTTCTCTTCCCAATATTTCCTTGACGATATAACTACATCTCTTCGAGACTATATAATCTCCAGCCACACCTTCACTTCCGAGTGGTCAAACCACCATCATTTTAGCACCAATGCTGTTTATTCTGTAATACCTTACAATTTAAAAGAAGTTTAATATCAATGCCAATTCAGTTTATACAAAACATTTGGCTTCTATTGTCTTATAGCAGTAATGATAGTCCAAGGCAATCAATATTGAGCTCTTTGGCTCAGCATTCCAGGAAGTAAACCTCAACTATGCAGTCCTCCAAAGTCCACAAAATATCTCTGCCAGAGCTATTTTTTGTAATTGAGATGACCATCAATTCCTCAACTATTTCAGTCCAATTCTAACGAAGTATCAGTTAATCCCTCTCTTTCTCTCTTGGAATTCATCAAAATAAAAATAATAATAATAAAAAAAAATGTAAGGGTTTTACATCATGCCTTTGAATTGTAACTGCTTTTCTATTTACTTGATATCATGGAATAACCTTCACCTTCCCCAGCTCTCCCATTTGTGTTGACTGAATTCTGCTAACCCCTGGTGGCACATGAATGATGATGTAAATTAAATTTGACATCTTTATTGACTGAGTCATTGAAAGACAAAAAGCAAACACTACTGATTTCCTAAATGTTATTTTTGTATGGAAAAATTCAGAAAATATTATTTTCTCATACAATAATTGAAATTAAAATATAGGTGGTTCATGTGCCACTTACTATTAAAACGAGTGATTACTTTGAATAAACACTCCTTTGTTGCAGTTTCTCATAGTGTTTGATCATTGAGGACACAATTTTACATGTTTGTGATGTTGTTATGTCCATTTGTTGGTTTTCTGACGTTTATCATAAGTAATTTATGAGGTATTATTGCTGAAATTAAAAGAAAAGACTGTTCTGCTTATGGTAAAACACAAGCTGTTACAATCATAAAAATCAGAAATACTAGCACATCTACCTCGTGTGTCTGTGACTTCAGTTTTGGCAATGGTTTTGTCCAGACGCCATAGATGCTCTTTGCTTGTTCTTCTGAAAACCTCTGTAAACTTCACCTTTTATAAATTTCTGCAATGTCAGTCCTCACATGGTCAGATCTGTTAGGTTTCAGCAACTAAACACTGGAGACTCAGCATGTTTCACTTAATGCAGTCTATATCTACTACTTATATTGAATCTTGACTTTCCAGGGCTAAGGATCATAATGATACTTAGAACAAAACAAATAAGGAAGACCACTGTATTTTTCTATAGTCAATAAGAAAGAAAAGAAGAAACAACTTTCTGAAATATGGAAAGAATAGGAAAAAGAGAAAAAAAAAGAAAAAAAAAACAGAGGATGAAGTCAAGGGGCAAACACAAGTAGCAGAAAGAAGAAAGAAAAGGCATATCTTGTGGCCTGTTGAAATCTCCTGAAAATGAGAGTGAACTACAAAGTTTCCCTAGAGGTAAGCACAAACCAAATGACTGCTGTCCAGTTTCCATCACTTACATGCATCCCTTGGTAAAGTACTTTTGAAAATCCCAGTCTGAAAATGAACAGAAAATTAACAGATAACAGGAAAATGTGGCCAAATAAAATCTCCAATTAATTAAAACTAACACCCTTCTGCCCTCCTCCAGTCCCTCCTCCCCTTCCCGCTATCAAAAAAAAAAAAATGCATCACAAGTATGGCAGGCTGTAAAGAAAAAACTGAAAAGGCAGAACGTACCAGACTGTAACCTGAAATTACCCTGGCATATGTAGCCATTCTGATACAGTTTTTAGTTACATGATCATGTACTATTTTCCTACCTCATTTAGGTACCATGTACTGGAAATAGACAGGATTATATGTTTCAGACAGCTGCAGTTCAATTTTCAAGGGTCCTAGGTGTTGACAGTCAAGACTGAAATCAGTGGGAGCTCTACTCTGAATTAAAGTTCTGTGAAAGTGCTAAGAAAACTGAGAAAAAAAGTCAGTCTCTTAGCTTCTTGGGTAAGGCACAAAAACTGGTCAACACTGTTGGAGATGCTGCCTATGATTTGTGACCAAGTTCCCTAGCAAAGTGGGGATAATATAACATCACCTCAGAAAACTACTGTAAGGATAAATTCACGGACAGCCTGGAATAGTGAAAATATTCTGAATGAGGACTTCAGAGTCAAGCCCTTGTGAAAACTAGTAATTCCCAGTTTGTTAAAGATTTGCTTGGTATAGAACAGACAGGACTAGATAAGACTGTTATAGAATATGTAGGACTAGATAAAACTCCACAAATAATGAAAATATATAATAATGATTTTTTAAGAAAAACACTAAATGCCTGTGTTTCAGCATTACACAGAAATGACTGCACCACTCAACACCTGCAAACTTGCTGATGGTGCAATTAATCCCACAGTCTATGTCATTAATAAAGATAATGAACAGTATCAGTGCCAATATGGATCTCTAAGGGACATCATTTGTTACTGATCTGCACTCAATGTTGAGCCATTGACCATAACTCTGTGTACATGGCCATCCAGCCAATCCCTTATCCATCAAACAGTCCATCTACCAAATCAGTGTCTCTCCAATGTAGCTACAAAGATGTTGTGGAGGACCACTTCAAAGGTCTTACAGAAGTCAAGATAGATGGCATCAGTTGCTGTTTTCTTATCCACCAATGCAGTCACTCCATCATAGAAGGCCTTTGTTGGCTGTCTCTAATCACCTCCCTGTTATCCATATGCGTTGATATGTCTTCCAGGAGTATCTGTTCTATGACCTTCCCAGGCACAGAGGTGAGGCTGACAGGTCAGGACTTCCCAGGGTCTTCCTTTTTACCCTTTTAAAAAATAGATGTGATGTTTCCCTTTTTCCCATCACTGGGGGCTTCACCTGACTGCCATGACTTTTCAAATACAATAAAGAGTGGCTGGCAACTGTATCAGCCAGTTCCCTCAGGACCCTGGGGTGCATCTCCTTGGGTCCCATGAACTTGTGTACATTCAGGTTCCTCAGACAGTGTAGAACAAGATCTTCTCCTCTGATGGGTAGGATTTCATTCCCCCATTCCTTTCCTTGAGTTTCAGGGGCTCAAGAGAGGTAGGAAGAGCAATTGCTGAGATGAAAAAAAAAAAAGTGAAGTACCTTAGCCTTCTCTGTACCAGTTGTCACCAGATACTCTGTCTCAGTGGAGTACAATTTATCTTGTCTTCCTTTTCTGACTAACATAACTCTAGATACACCTCTTACTATTCCTCACTTCCCTCAATTTATCTCTAGCTGTGCCTTTCCTGATACTATACTATTCTCAGGATGCATGTCTCTGCTTCCACTGCATATACATTTTCCTCTGGTGTTTCAGTTCGACCAAAATGTTCTTTCTCAGTGATGGTGGTCTCCTGGCTTATCAGATTTATACTCTGAGCAGAGTAAGCCTTACAAGGATTGTATTGTTTGGAAGAGTCTGGCATTATTTACAATAGACATTTTTTAATTTGCCTTTAGGACTAAACCCTGAAGTTCTAATTTGGTGGTAATTTATTTTTTTTTTTAAATCACTGCACCAAAGTGCCCTGTCAGCACCAAGAGGTAGCTCAGGTACAGAAATTAAAGCATTAAAACACAAACCTTCTATGTATAATCTTGCACAAGCAGTCATTCATTGGCACAAATATGAAATTCAAATATCTGTATTTTGTTTCTGGTGAAATGAGCATTGTTTTCAACTTATATATGCTCTAAATACAAAACAAATCATGCAATTTTACAAGAAAACCAGCAAGAATTCTAGAGAAGCTGAAACTCAGGCTGGTTTTTAGCACCATTTTTGCCAAGGAAATCTATACAGATACAGAGAAATCTTCTCTAGTTTTCCCTTTAGCATAGGCAATAGAACAGACATCAGACTGATTTGAAAAGGTGTGCCACAGTCTTTAAATTATTTACCAGTACATCTAATGCAAGAGCTGCAAAGTGTCTATTCTATAAACCATAATCTATAATCACAGAACCACAGAATCACAGAATCACAGAATTGTGGTGGTTGGAAGGGACCTCTGAGATCA
>JAOXJM010000001.1:196280901-196293547 GCA_026413425.1 Tringa solitaria
CAGGACAAGAAATGCTTAGAAAAAAATTGTTCCTGCGGTGAGATATTTTGACACAAAAATCTTTTCTCATGAAAGATGAAAAGCACCTTGTCATTCATTTCTAATTACAGCCTCCATTCTGTCAGTACAGAAAGATGCCAACTCCCCGTGGTGATGTCATACATTGACATTTACAAAACTACATTGGACTTTGTCTGCTCTTGGTGTTTGCCAAGATCAGTCAGGGTCAGCACCGATAGACACTGATAAAGGGATTTTATAATTGCGTGCTTTAATTGTGTTTAAAGTCAAGAAAAGATCATTATGCTTTCTGATATCAATAGTTGCTGAATCATCTTCTAAAACAATGGAAAAAGCTTCATTTCTTATTCCTATTCTGAGATGCTAAGATGTTAAACTGCAATGACAACAGAGATTTCACACTCCAAGAACCAATTTGAAAAGATGTAAACTTATTAAAGATTAAAATGAACTATTTAGTGCTCTGCAATTAGTGTTAACATCCAGGCTAAAGCTACCGGCGGGGAAATAGCTGAACGGAAGTGGTAACCATGTGAGAATACAAAGCCTTTGAGAAATTCTAATCCTGGCCAAAACAGCATTAGGCAGACTAATTCAAACTACAGACGCACTCATATTAGCATAAATCAGGAGAAGAGATAAATAAATCCCCCTCATTAGTTCTACTTAACATAGTGGCTCTTATTAAATTTCTGAAAGTAACAGAAAACCCTTGCAATTGTATGAGTATAAGCTAGAAGTTTATTTTACATCTTATTAGGGATTATTTACAGCTGTCAAGATAACCACAGCAGGAAGAACTTCAGAGTACTTGACATAATAGCCCAACAGGCGTTGTTGGTAATTTCAGTATGTCTTGATTTAGAAGTCCAGTTGTGAAATTTTGTACGGTCTCCAAGTTATTAATGAACTCAGCACACATATGAAACACAGGTAACTGAGTTACCTATGGTCTATAATATTTTGTTTTCTTTAATCTCAAGGAAGAAAGTTTTCTCAAGCACAGCACGATATACTATATTGCTTCTTATACCTTGCTCTGAACTAAGAATTGAATTTTCTTCTTCTTGAGCTCATAGTATTCTTAGTCTCTTTTTAGCAATGTATACTCCTTCTAATCGAAAACTGCCCTTGGGAAAATCTGTCCCAAAAGGTTTTGAAAGCACAACCTTGAAAGAAAATTAAAAGCTGGAGAAAATCAAATGCCTATCAAAGAAGCATTTTTAACAGAGAGCCTCTATGAATGATTATTCTACTTTCTATCTAAATAGTCTTGCTCCAACAAGAAAATCAAACAAAAATGTACAAAATGTATTGAATCTGTTACATGCATGATGATCTTTATGGGAATGGCATTGAGCATGTTCCATTTTAAAAGAAATATATAAAAGAAATACCTGGATTTTTTTTTATATATATATGTATATGTATAAAAATACTCTGCAATGTCTGACTTATCATATATACCTCACTTACAAGATGGATATCAGAATCTATAAGACGCTGATAATATAATATGTAATCACCATGGAACCACAGATTGGCTACTACTGTTAATTTGAATGTGCGAGACAATTGCATGTAATCCCAGTGCCTTTTTTATTTCTTTTAGACTTTCTATTCTGCAGATTTATTACATTAGTTTCACAAACGATTCTTTTGGCAAGGATTCAAGGTGAATCCATCCTCCCAGCGCACATGTGAATCTACAGTGCAAAAGGGTGTCCTTGTCGAACAGTCACCTCTAGGGCGGCAGAGAGTAGGTTGAGATAGGGTTTATCAATAGACTCCTGCTGTGAATCTCTCCTTTTGAAATTCACTGCAGAGCGCTCATGCCTACTGTCGGTATTCCCCAGCTTTGAAGCTGTCCAGTTGGCAGCTTCAGTAAAGCAAGTATTGTTGATAGCTGCAGGGGACCCAATGCAGACACCTATTTATCAATAATTAAAATAATTGCAGCAGGATATTTGCTACTGTAGTCATCGTAGGTTGTATCCTTATTACGGAGGTTAAATGCTACAAAACCAGTGCCCAACAAAGGATCAAAGGCATTTTTGTAGAGTGTTTTTTTCCAAGCAGCCTGTGCAAGTTTAGTGTCTAGCGTTAGCTGGATTTTCAAAAGAGTTTGACAGAAAGAGAAAAAACTCTAATCTTCAGGAAAAAAACCACTACCTTGTATTCAAAAAGTTTGAGCCAGATGCTCCAAATGAACTAGAAACAATTAGAAGAAACCTTACTTCTCAAAGATCTTCATAATAAAAAAGTGTCAAAGTGACAATACACACCACTAAGAAGCACTATGAGTTTCACTCACTGATGTTTCTGAAGATGTGAGCAAAAGGAGGAACATTCATAAGGCACATGCAGTACCTGAATTAGATTTCATTCTTCACACAGTCATTGAAAATAAAATGCTGCTTTGGGTCACCCTCTGGAGTTACCTCTGAGAGATGCTCTGAAACTTGTTTGTAATGGTGGCTTTGAAATGAGGGGATGGCACAATATGAAGATAAACTTGAATTTCATATTTTAAATAATAAATAAAGAAATAATAAAAACAAAACCTGAGGAAGGTGAAAAGAAGGAAGTTTCCTCAAACACAGATCTGTCTACCCATGTCACATGTGCCTGATGCATTTAAAAAGGGAAACCTTTGCTGAGATTCATACAAACTGTAGCAGTTATGAGCAAATGACACCTCAGGCACCATGAATGTGTTCTCTTTGTATGAACAGCAGTGAAAATACCATTACAGTGTAAATAAAGTTTTATCATCTTATAACACCGATTCTGGTTTGTGAGCGTAAACGCAGCATATTGATTTTTCTAATCTTTGCAAACAAGCAACTCAACTGAGTTACAAGATATTTCATTTTAAAAATAAACACAATTATCACCTTAATTAAAATCTTAAGCTATCCAAAGCACTTCTAGTCTACTAATGTTAACCAATTGGAAAGCTATTTAAATAGACTCCTTTCATTGTTAAACTTCTAACAAATGCCCATAGGGCACTAAATCCTAGATCTTCTGTAATAAAAGTCTGATGATTTTTTAATTAGTTTTTTTAAAAAGAAGACTCCCAGAAGAGTTGCATATTGCATCTCTACCCCAGCTATGGAGACAAATACCAAGAAATACATATCAATTGTACTTTTCACCCAAAATAATCAATAAAGGCCATGAATTCCAGGGTAGACAGATAGTCTCTTGTTTCAGGGATTACAAAGCTGGTCAGCACGGATTGTATTACAGGAAATGGAAATTTATCAACTGGAATTAATGTAGGACGGTGAATTCCCTTTTCCACCTTCATAAATTGGTACCTCATAAGTTCTACTTTTGAAACTCCTCTAAGATGAATGATGAATCAAAGTACAGATTATTCTAGGAAGTGAAGTAAGAGTATGGATTACTCTAGGAAAATAAAGGGACTGGAGGAACAATTCCTGACAAATGACTTCTCTCGTGAACTCAGGCATATATTTGGCTTTCTGATCTAAAAAACCAACCAGTGTAACTTAAATACATTACTCTTATCCAGACTTACCACAGCATCAAAGTTCTGAAGCCACATCCTTTTATGTGTCACATAAGAAGAAAACAGCCACATCTCTGGCAGTTTCTGGCCAAAAGCAAGGATCTTTAAGGGTTACTTGAGCTAATGCAATCATGGTAAAGAGAACTTCAATCTTAATCTAGTAGATCGGGCATTGAAATTGCCTGTGGAAATGTTAAATTTGGCTCCTAGTGTTAGGGTCCTGGAGGATTTCATCAGGTCATAAATCTTGTTATTGATCCATATTTGTCTTCTGGATTGGAAAACACTCAGGTCTTGAGTGGGTTTTGAGGTGTAGAGGAGTGGATAGAAAAAGCAGCAGTGGTGTGCTTGCCTAATATGACATATTATATAATATGACATGGTTAATTCCATAAAAACTCTGAAGGCAATGATCACTTCTGTTTGGCAAGATCTTTCCAAAGCTTGGGGTAAAACCTCACTGAGAGATTAGCATTACAAGGAAGCCTTATATCCTCTAAAAATAGAATAATATATTGCCTTTTTGAATTTATTCTATAGTGAGAATTAGCTCATTCTTTTTAATAAAATTCAAGTGACATTTTTTCAAAGAAATCCTCAAAGAAAATTTATGAAAAATTTCGTTACAGATCAGGGAACAGTGTAAGAAATCATACAAAAAAATTTTCAGAAATTAAAAGTGTGGAATGCACACTCTGTTCTTCATCATGATTTCTCTTTCTACTGAAAGCTAACTGACAACAAATCGAAATCTAATGTTGTTTTTCAAAGGTTACTTGGCAATCATTTCCATAGAATTGCCACTGGTTTACTCTGGACGTAGGCCATGGCAATCCCAAGAACAGGTACAGGCTGGGTAGAGAATGGATTGAGAGCAGCCCTGCCGAGAAGGACTTGGGAGTGTCCGTGGATGAGAAGATCGACATGAGTCAGCACTGTACACTTGCAGCCCGGAAAGCTAACCGTGTCCTGGGCTGCATTGAAAGAAGTGTGGCCAGCAGTGCGAGGGAGGTGATTCTGCCCCTCTACTCCACTCTGGTGAGACCCCATCTGGGGTACTGCATGCAGCTCTGGGGGCCCCAACATAAGAAGGACACGAATCTGTGGTAATGAGTCCAGAGGAGGGTCATGAAGGTGATCAGAGGGCTGGAACACCTCTCCTGTGAAGACAGGCTGAGAGAGGTGAGGTTGTTCAGCCTGGGGAAGAGAAGGCTCCAGGGAGACCTTACTGCAGCATTCCAGTATCTGAAAGGTGCTTACAAGAAAGTTGGAGAGGGAGCTTCTATAAGGGCATGCAGTGATAGGATGAGGGGTAATGGCTTCAAACTGATAGAGGGCAGATTTAGACTAAATATTAGCAAGGAATTTTTCACTGTGAGGTTGGTGAGACACTGTAACAGGTTGCCTAGGGAAGTTGTGGATGACCCATCCCTGGGTCAAGGGTTCAAGGCCAGGTTGGATGGGGCTTTGAGCAACCTGGTCTAGTGGGAGGTTTCCCTGCCCCCAACAGAGGGTTTGGTACTAGATTGTCTTTAAGGTCCCTTCCAACTCTAACCATTCTATGATTTGATGTTATGAAACAGAATTTAGGCCAGAGTGATGAAGATACTTTCCACAAACCCAAGAAAACTCTAGTCTCTAAAGTGAAAAGACTATTAAAACTACGTAAAGACTAAAAGCATTTGCTTTTTCAGATGCTGTGAAATTAAAAGCTTTTACATAACTCTGCTAATAGAGAAAACTCTGGACACATTACTTGTTCTTCAGTGCTCTTAGTGACATTAAACTATTACAGATTTAGTTTATAGTTCAAAACAGAATTATATTAGATGAATCTTAATTAATGTTTTATTCACTTTTAAAAGGCAATTGGAGACATAAGGATGTTGGCATTAGTCACACAAAGTTTTTCTGAAGTCAACTGCTGTGTTTTAAAGGTGCTGTAAGTCTGTAACTGCTAAAAAAACTTTGTTTTTTAAAAAGAAAAACTATAAATTCCACAAACTGAAAGATGGGTAAATGTACAAACTTTCTGTTTCAATTCAGTAAAGCCAGTAGACTTGACCATCTATCTGTTATCTGTTTGGGTTTTTTAAAATAAAACTAGAATACCTCTTTGAAAATATAAGGACTTCGGTTTCAAAGTGTGTGTAGGTAGCTGTATAATCAACTGTATTTGATTTCTTGTTGGGTCCAAGTCTCCAAATCTCACCAAACACGCTATCCACACTTACTAAAGAAAGAGTGTATTAAATCAAGTTCAGGATTTTTTTTATTATTATTCAAAAGAAAACATTGACTAGATATTTATTACTTTATTCTTGAGCTACATCCAATCACTTTTACAATGTATGGCGTGTTTCAGTATTTGACAGAAAAACAAATTGCCAACAAAGAAATAAAATATAAATACAATGTTCTCTCGCATCTCAAAGCACAAATGAAATTAAATACCAATTCCATTCCAGAGTAAATATATTTGATTAGCACAATGACTTAAAGGAATCATTTGTTTCACAAGATGCAGTAAATCTGCCATTTATTCAAATATTGGTAATCACTCTAGTTGAACTCCATAAAGAACATGGAAATTAGAGGAAAGATAAACAAATGCAAATTGGTTGTCACATGGTAAGTACACTATAATGAATTCTCTATCCTATGTAAGTAGCATTGTCCCCAACAGCCTACTATGTTCTTAAACCAGTGAATATATATACATAGATGCTTGACTGACTTTAAGTCAAAACATTTACAGAACAGACTTCTCATGTGTGTTTCTATGAGATCCAGTAGCACACAAATCAGTATGCACTGCTGCTTATTTCTTGACTATGGTGTTAGATTTTCCCCACACTCATTTTCAGCAGATTCAGAGCCCTCCAGCAAACCTGCCTGAACCCTTCAGCCCAGTCCCTTTCCAGGCTCTTTTCTCCCTTGCAGGGTAGGAACAGAAGTCTGGCACAGAAGCAGCAGAAGACAGTAAGAGGCAAGTGGGATTGCTCCCCTTGCCATACGTAGCAGTAGCCGGGAGAGTAGCAGTGGGACTGCGTGCCATGTGAGTGGATTACCCAGCACAGTCCAAGAGCCTTTTTACCCAAACGCTGACAACCCTAAAGGGGAAGATGCCAATGACCACTAGATTAAACAGTAAGCAGGAGATTACCAAGAGATTTTGGAAACAAGGAACTGAGCTTGAAAAGAAGTATGAAAAGACCTTGTCAGTTTGAGAATGCCAGAGTTGCCCCACTGCCATTGCAATCTCTGCCTAGGGCTGGCAGAGCATCCTCACCATTGGGGGTCACAGGGAGCCACATGCAGTCAGGCACTGGTTGTGCATGTTGCAGTGTAGGTCCCACAGCTCGGGACTGTCTCACCAGCCTCTGGGCTGATGTGGGTGTCGGAAAAACCAGAGCACACAGGCAACTGCACGAGTGTGTGCAACTCACACTCCTGGGGGTCAGTTATAAAAGGCTTTTTAGAAATTTATAGGAGTTTCTTACAATTTTATATATGTCTAGCGTTGTGGTTTATCTTCTATATTATTGATATTGATCCTGAATATACGGTTCACTGATTGCTGGTTAACTATGTGTCATTAATAAATCAATAGACCCCTTGGAACAAGATTTGATTTAAAACACCATGAGTTGAGCAGTTTTTCTGTCCAACATTGTTATAGACACACTTCATGCTCAAATACCATGTCTTCAAACAAGCTCTAAACATACGGCAGAGAAGGAACATCCAGAAGCCACAAGAGAGGAACACATATCATACCCAAATGTTAAGTGGAAGCTTTCAATAGTGGACTGGATTGTGGTAAGAGAATGACAGGTGCTGACATCTATGTATTAGTAGATACATAATATGAATGGGTCAGAAAGTGCATACAGTCTTGACCATGTAGGTATAGTCCCTTAAAGTAGATGAAGCTCTAACAGTTAAACAAGAATCAGATTAGGCCAGTTGACTGAGGTATGTCAGTTGAGAGTAACTGCTCTTTGAAGAAAGGCCAGGTGATGAGAAAATGCTCTTATAATACGAACTGTGAAACTCTGTTTTGCAAACCATGAGGATGTAAAATCCTCAGCACTTTATAATAAAAGTTATATGATACAGGTTCAATGCATAATACCACAGCACATACTCTGAAGAATACTATTTCACACTAAACACAGGTCGTATTTATTAAGGCTTACAGTGTTACAATGTAAAATCCTGTTGTACATTCTCTGCATACTCCATTTTGCCAAAGCTTAACAAGACGACTTCTTTAACGTGACACTGTGGAGTGTTGTCAAATGAAGTTTAACATGTAATACTGGGCCCATTCATCCCTAGTAGGCATCCCAGGTTTCTTTTATTCACAGACACCCTGAGGATGATTTAGATGTTGGGTCAACTGAATTATGTTCTGCTATTTCTTTCCACTGATTATAAATAGCGACTCAGCAATGAGGCTCAAAGCCAATGTGCCTTAGGCCTGCAGTAAAGTGCATGGAAGAAGAGTGACTTCTTTTTTTTAGTTTATCTTTTTAAAAATTAGTATTGTGGACAGGCTGTTTCACGAATGACAAGTTTTGTATAAGCAAAGTTAAAGATAAATAAAGACTTCATGCTCTCTAAATCATGATTGCATTTTTAACCTTGTACAACTGTAGCTGAAAAATGCACACTCATTTGTAAAAAGTCTATTTTAACTACATGCAACTTACAATGTATATGTTATCGGCTAAGTAGACATTACCGCATATGCATCTGTTAATTCAGTTGCTAAGATCAGTACAGTTGCATTTGTTTTTATGTGCAAGTTCCAGATTCTCGTTTAACTGAACATTCATTTGTCTGGAAGACTGAATTTATGTGGGCACTAATTTGTTATGGAAAATGAATGCACAGTGCAAGAAAAACACACATTTCTTCTTCATCAGCCGAATTATTTTTAAATTTAGCAACATGACTGATTACTTATGTATGAAATTACATTTTCAAGTAGAGCCATTTCATAGTTACTTATACGTTAGTCTTAAGAATTATTAAGATTTTATTTGTTTTTACCATGAAAATATATAAAGAAAAAAAGAAATTATATTGATAGATTTCATACAAGCATAAAAATATTAAAGAAAAGCATTTGGTTTTAAAATTGAGTCATTCTTCATCCCCAGTTGAATTATTACTCTTTTGCTGTGTTCACAAACAAGTCTCTTGTACAAATTATGATCCACGTATTGGAGTTTTAATACTACTGATGACTTGGTAGAAAATCAGTAGGATAGTGATATATGTTAATTTTCCTTTCTATGAAAGGGAAAATAAAAATAAGTAATAAAACCAATGTTTAAAAATCTCTTATTCTTCTGCTGCTTAATTTATATTCCATAGAAAAAGCAAGAACACAAGTGGAAACTCAAACCTAGTTCCTAATATTCCAATCTGATTCTCACACAATCCCTTACGCTTCCTGTACCACCTAGATGGTTATTTAGTCAGCAGTTACACTACCACCATCTATGCTATGGATTTTATTTGACTGTAAACAGAGAAGCAGACAACATTGGTCCCTTGGAGTTGTCCAGCTACAACTGTCTCGCTAGCCTACTAGGCTTTTTTTTAGAGTTGATGCAATTTTATGCAATGAGTATATTTGGTTGTCCTGTTTCTATTTATTTTTGTGCTCTGGTCCCCACACCATTTTAGTGAGTTAAAAGGTTGCAATGTGTGGCATGCCTTCTATTTGCTAAATGGTTTGGGAGATTATTTGACTGGCACAGCTGTCCATCTTCTTTCACTTTATCTTCACATAGTATTTATACTGAGTCATTTGTTTCCTATTGATATGATGTTGTCAGCCATTCTACAAGTTCTGTTTGGTTTGTCTTCAGAGAATGAATTGTTCATTTATCAACTGATATTGCTTTAATCAGATCCCCTTCTTGAGGGTTTTCTGCCACCCTTTACTACTCCACTTCCAAATCCTAAAATATATTTTATCTATGAAAGGGAAATTCTAATTGTAACTGCTCAGCAGTGGTAATTTCTGACTGAGGAATGATCTAGCATGAAGGGCAAGAAGACCCAACTACAAGAAGTGGTTAAATTGGCTGGAAGCAGGAACGACAGAGACAGAAGGACTCCTTGCTAGGGAGAAAAGTTTCCCTTGGTGATAAGAAACAGCCTCAGTGTTGCTTTGTAGCCATCCTGGAATGAGAGAGCACAGGGGCCCAAGCTCAGGAGCTACCCTTGGGCAGCAGACTTGGGCTGAGGATGGACCCATCTCTCAGGATTATTGCTGGGGCAAGGCTATATGAAGAATCTTCTTGTGACTCATTTTTGCAGAATCCATATAGAACTGCATATTGCAGTGGGACTCTGCTCAATGTATTGTTCATTTTAATTTATTTTTTTATATATATATTTAAACACAAGCATGTTTAATTCATCTTGAGGGATACCACAAAAATTCCCTTAACAGCTATCAACACTACAGAGTTTTAATGGCTTTTGTTTGGTTGTTTTTTGGTTTTGTTTTTTAAATATAGTCTATTTGACACAGCAACACAAGGGATATACTGCACCTTCTATTTCCATGCTAGCTCACATTTTCTGGCTTTCCATGTGTCCCTATCTCTACTCAGTTCCCTATACTATTGTCTGAATTAATTTGTGCTTTTTTAGTGAAAGTAATATGCTCACTCCAAATTCTCTATAGTATGAATGGATATTTTGTCTTTGGAAACAAAGCATATATAGAATTTTTATAGGACTCTACTTCCCAGAGAGATTGTATGTTGTTCTTCAAAATTCTATAAATTTCACGGACTTATGCAACCCTTGGCACTACTGGAAGCCTTGCTATTAACTACAGTGGAATTTGAACTAGGTTTTTAGTTGATTGTTTTATAGGCTGTCTACTTTCAAGGTCTTTTATAATATGAGAACTAGTGATTCAGATTTCTCAGCTCTATTGCCTGTTATTCTGCCTTTCCTTTTATTCCAACAGTTAGGATCAAAGATTCTGTGTATACAAATAATCATATAATTAGCCTGTAAAATCCATAAGATTCTTCATAATCTCATAGGTCATTGAACTGGGATAGTTAGGTCAGTTGATTTATCAAACTAAAGAGAGAGAAAGTAAAAGATCATGATTTCTAACCACACTGTAATGAGAAAAGCATAGTGCTACTTTACTATATTACTTACAATCTCTTGAGCTCTTTCTCAAATATAGCTCTGCATTTCCAGTGAGCAATATTATTCATGGGACACAGCAAACTGATCTTCATATAACCACATAAGCTACCCAGGACTTTAAACGGCAGAAGCCAGTGGAAACATGTTTCTGACCCCCTGAATGACAGAGAATAGCTTTTGTGTCTCCACAGTTTCTATACAGGGATTATTGTCCTCATCAAGAGACTAAATTCCTTTCCCACCTTTGCCCCAAAGTTAGGTAAATTTCATTTATGTATGATTTACAGAATAGAACAGATTATTAATGAAAAAAAAATTGTATTTTATGACTTGTTGCATTTATCTTAATAAATACTATAAATTACATTTCACCAAGTCTGTGAACTAAGCCAGTCCTGCCTATGGTAAAAATGTAGTGGTCAGTGCCAGGCAAACTGAACCAAATAAATAGTGCTGGATATTCTCTACCCCAAATATCAACCTAGCTTTCATTTTTAAACTCAAAAAGGCAATGAAGTCATATATTTTTCCTAATCTATGGGTAGTAAATCAGGAATCTATTTGAAAATTAGCATTACAAAAATAGTTAACTAAGATCTATGGATCCTTGAGTACCTGTTAATTCTCAAAACCACATTTAATATAAAACCCAGCAATTTCTGATTTTATAAATGGTCTTGGATAGAAATACTTATAAATTATTGAGGGATAGGACTGGTAGAGGTACATCAAAGTACTACAAATACAAGTGAAACGTAGCCTTGAAACTGAGCCCACTATTTTCTGCAGTTTGTGTAGCCAACATTATCTTGGAGTTGCTGAATGCCTTCTTTGCTTCGGTCTAAACTGCCAAAGCTGCCCCTCATGAATCCCAGACCCTGGAGACAAAGGGGAAGGTCTGGAGAGAGGAAGACAGAGGGAAGTTGGAAAGGACTGGGTTAGAGACCACTTGACCTAAACAGACAGCCACAAGTCCATGGGCCCTGATGGGATGTGCCCACAAGTGCTGAGAGAACTGGCAGATGTTATTGCTGAGCCACTCTCCATCAGTTTTGAGAGGTCTTGAAGAAGAGGAGAAGTGCCTGAGGACTGGAGGAAGGCAAATATCACTCCAGTCTACAAAAAGGGCAAGAAGGAGGATCCAGGGAACTACAGGCCAATTAGTCTCACCTCTGTCCCTGGGAAAATACGGAGCAACTCATTCTTGATGTCAGCTCCAAACACATTGATGATCAAGAAGTTATAGGAAGTGGTCAGCACGGATTTACCAAGGGTAAATCACGCTTTACCAATCTGATAGCCTACTGTGACATTATAACAGGATGGCTGGATGAGGGGAGAGCAGCAGATGTCATCTACCTTGACTTCAGCAAGGGTTTTGACAGTCTCCCATAACATCCTCATTAGAAGGAAAGTGTGGGCTAGATGAGGGGGCAGTGAGGCGGATTGAGTCCTGGCTGCGTGACAGTACTCACAGGGTTGTAATTAATGGAGCAAGGTCAAGTTGGAGACTGTAACTAGTGGTGTCCCCCAGGGGTCAATACTCGGCCCAGTCCTATTTAACATCAATGACCAAGACGAAGGGACAGAGTGTATCCTCAGCAAGTTCGCTGATGATACCAAATTGGGAAGGCTGTGCCGCCATCCAGTGTGACCTGAACAGGCTGGAGAGGTGGGCAGAGAAGAACCTAATGAGGTTCAACAAGGGCAAATGTAAGGTCACGCACCTAGGGAGGAAGAACCCTGGGCACCAGGATAGGTTAGGGGTGGATCTTCTGGAAAGCACTACTGAGGAGAGGATCTGGGAGTCCTGGTGGACAGCAAACTTCCCATAAGCCAGCAATGTGCCCTTGTTGCCAAGAGGGCCAATGGAATCCTGGGCTG
>JAOXJM010000001.1:196295198-196306247 GCA_026413425.1 Tringa solitaria
GTCGTGGAGTCCCCTTCCCTGGAGATTTTCAAGACCTGCCTTGATGCAGTCCTGACTAATGTGCTCTAGGCAATCCAGCTTTATCAGGGGCGTTGGATTACATGATCTCTATGGTTCCTTCCAACTCTGACAATTCTGTGATTCCGTGATCTTCACTAAGAGCTCCAGAATAAGCAAAAATCAAGATGTGCCTAAAGAAGAATGAGCTATATCTACTACATTTATATGTTTAGCAGCTCCTTCATAATAGGATGTTATCTCTATGGGGAAGTAGGTAAGAAAGTCTGGAGGATAAGAACACATTTTCCCACAGTGCAGAGTCCAGACAATCATGCTACTAAAGATGCATTGAGTTTATATACAGAAAATGAGATGTGCCCCCACCTTTCGTTTCCTAAATTTGAAAGCAAAAATAAGATTACTTTCATTTTGAAGAAATGTTTTTGACTCTTGTTTTATGAGGGTAAAGAATGTCTTATTTCCCACTTCTCTGAAAATTTTCGGATCTAGAATACCGCATCTGGTTTTGGACCACTCAGTACAAGAAAGACAGCGCCCAAGTGGAGGGAGTACAGGGGAGGCCACCGAGTTGGTGGGGGCTGGAGGACACTCTCCACGTGGAGAGTCTGGGGGAGCTGGGCTTGTTCAGCCTGGAGCAGAAGCAACTTTGGGGGATCCTAACAGTAACCCCCGATGCCTACAGGGAGGTGACTGAGGAGACAGAGCCAGGCTCTTCAAAGCACTGCAAGTTGGGAAGACGAGAGATAACAGGTATAAATTGAGATAACAGAGGTTCAGCCTGAATAGGAGAAGCTTTTTCACCATAAAGACAACCAGGCAGCAGCACAAACTAAGAGACCCTCTGTTTCAAGACGCAACTGGATGAAGACCTAAGCAAACTAGTCTGACCTCAGGGCTGTCCTGCCATGAGCAAGAGACTGGACTGGAGACTGCCCAAAGTTCTTTTTCTATCTGAACACTATGATTTTATGAACTTTACTTTTTATATGGAGCTACTTAATTTTAGCAGGTCTGGCAGTCATCTACTTTATCTCATGTGATAGAAAATTCAGGCAAACATCAGTTACAAGAAGTGATTTTACAGTCATAAAATCAATAAATCTGAAGTCTATACTTTTAAAAAGCCCCCATTCAATCCCATTAAAAGAAATTAAAGCAAAGGTAAGAGCCATTTATGTGTGACTGCCAAATTCATTA
Organism: Tringa solitaria; assembly: GCA_026413425.1. Lineage (NCBI taxonomy): Eukaryota > Metazoa > Chordata > Aves > Charadriiformes > Scolopacidae > Tringa > Tringa solitaria. Next base: position 196,296,417 of record JAOXJM010000001.1, read on the forward strand.
ATATTAACTAACAAGACTGTTGACTTCTAAAATTGCTTATGTCAGGTGGCAATGATAAACTTGATAAGACAGTACTTGCAAAATGTCATTAAATATTTTGCAGCTCATTTCTATCAGTACCAAATATTAGATTAAGACAATAACAATGTTCACAAGAATTCGAAAGAATTAATTACAAAACTTCTTTAGAAACCACACTGCATATGTTATTAAAAGGATGAAAATAGCTTTAATTCTGAGGACTTCAGATAGGAAAAATACTCCTGCTATAACAAATAAATACCAATAATTAGTATAATGACAACAAATAATACTCAGCTTTGGTTCTTCTCATCCTGTCAGAGCAGAAGTAATTATTGTTTCCCTGAAACTGCTGATAAAGGAGTTGTGCTGCATATTAGGGATGCTTAACACTTATTTTCATAGTGTCTCTGTTATACTATATAATGTTTTTATTTTTGTGTGAGGCTATGGATTTTACACTATTTTTTGAAAGCATTGCAGAACTCAGAAATATATCCCATTCGCCAAGACCTCTTCTCTAGTTTAAAGCCCAGAAAAGTAATCTTTTGAAGAAGAGCTTTATTTTGCTATTTGGAGCCTAGAACCCTTCAAAAAAAAAAATCCACGTTATGCAAACAAGAGAAATTTTAAGTCATATGGATATTTGGAAGACTTGAGATATAAATGTGGATTCAGGTCTGAAAACCTGAGACAAAATCAAAGTGTGTTGTCAACCTCTTTATCTTTCCTTCTAGCCATGTAAAAAGCAGCATGTTGTAAGCGTATTTATGTCATTTTAGCATATTTTTCTCAAGTCTAGGGAGATGAAACAAAACAAAAATCATAAACATATGTTTTAAAAGCACTTCTAAAAACTTGAAATGTATATGAATGTAATACAAAAACAGATGCACACATGCTTATATGAAGTTAGTTATTCTGAAATGTTGTGTCTGTATAAATGGGATAATGAAAAATCTACATGAGCTTTAAGCTCTATCAATGGCTCTATTATCAATTTCAGCCCATCACTTTTCTGCACTGAAAAAAAATCATGAAAAATATGGGCATCTTCCCAAACTACCTCTAGCTTTGGAATTTCTACTGCTGAATATCACACAAATATCTGAATTCCTTGTAAAATGTTAATAGTTATATAATATCTGAAAAGGCATGGTCAAATAGCTGTCTTCAAGATTCAGATGCTTGTCGCTTTGAACATGTGTATTCACTACTCACAAAGTACATATAGCTAACAATATCAAACATTTTCCTGCTCGTTTCTTAGGAAAGGATGGGTGGCTATTCAATGTCTTCCCCAACATCCATCTACCTACATCTGTCCCCATCATGAATGAATGACTGCCTTGTAGCTAACCTCAGCCTGGCTGTGGGAAACAGTGGTACAATGGGCACAGCTGGACATGCCATGGCCAGGTTAGACACTGGGCTTTCATATTCACTATATGAAAAGTAGGTGTATTTGGTCTCAATGAAAATATTAGAATTGTTTTTAACAAACAGTGGAGCCTGCTTGGACCTTACTGGCTTGACAGGCTTGACATATTGCTGCTTTCCTGCAGAGCATGGTGCCTCCCCAAAATCAGACAAGAAATGGAGGGTGAGGCCCTACCCCACTTAGTTTTGCAAAAGTAGCTAATCATTGAGCAGTAGCATGAGGCACCCACAGTGGAGTGGCTCTGCGTGCAGCTCGTTTGTGTTCATACTGGGATTTCTGATGCTAGAACAGGCAGGGTTGTTCCCTGCCTCAAAAATTAAAGCATGCTTTGTGGCTTAGTGCAATAGCAAAGCCAATCTGATAGCAAGCTGCCACAGAAAGTGGAAGTCTTGCTGCCTTGGAATTTCCCTCACATCTAGTACACTGGTTTAGGCACAAAACAAAATAAAACAAACCAAAAACTTTTCCACAATTCTGCATTGGCTATACAATCTGTAGATCTGCCCCAGGGAGGGGAGGGTAACAAGGAGAGAACTGAACCACGTGTTTTGCAGTGATCTGTCATTGATTAGGCTTCACTGTAATATCAGACTAAGCCTAAGTAACTAAAATAATTTTTTTCTTTAGATCATATTGATATATATAAGAAATTACTTCTTGTAAGGAGAGAAATCTGTAGCAGATCTGAAATCTGAATACATGCAATTACTTAAAACAGTATTTCTACTTTCCTCATTCTGCTATAACAGAAGGCAGTGAACCACTATTAATATGTTACATATTAGATTCTCATCAGTCTGTAGTGAACTGTAAACATATATATCACAATTTAATCCACCAAGTTATGCACTCAGTATTAATGATAATGATACTAATATTTGAATACTTCAGGACTATAGTCTAATAAGACTTCAGACATTAATCTGAAGACTTTCAAAAATTTTATATTAACAGCAAGTCTTAATTTTATAACATTTTAACCTTTGCAAAGCTATGCAGCAGCAAAATAGAAGAGTTTATCACAAAATTAAAAATAAGCAATATGGGATAACATAAAATTGAAGTCTTAAAGTCAATGAGTTCAAGGTCTAAACCATCTGGTATTCTAGTTATTTCCATTGAAAACACACAGGTAAGAAAGAGGCGAATCACTATAGCCACTTCAGGCTTTGAAAAGATGAATCTTCTCAGAATACAAGCATGCCTATTGGCAATGAGATATCAGGCATACAAGTCGAATACCTTTTGAACCTTCATTTTAAAAAAGTGTGATGCAATTAACCTTGCTATCTGTGATAACTCTCATGATTCCCCAGCCTATGTTGTTCTCCCCACCTTGAGAAGGAAGTTGTTACCCATGAGAGATGATTCAGCAGCTAGCAAAGCAGCTGCTGAACTGCCACATTTCCCATCCAGCAGGCAAAACTCTTTATGTAATACTGAAATTTGAGCCCTTAATGTGTGAAACAGACTCCAAAAGAAACCTTTTCTTATTAGAGCATTTATATCTCAAATAGATTTGATGGCATTTGCCACCTGGAGTATTTCTAGATCTATAATTTATAATGTATAATCAAGGCATAGCTATGTAGGTGACTTACATGCTCAACACAAGCCCACGAACCTAAACATCAGTCCTAAGTTAGAAAACAGACATACATGGAGAGCTGAACTCATTCATTGGTGCATTGAAAGTAACCTTTAGTAATACTCTTAACCTGAAATTTGCATTGATATGGAACAAGTATGTTGTATCTAGCATTTCTATGGGAACTTAAATTAAGTTTGAAAAAAACCACAACCAACCAACCAACAACAACAAAAAAGAAAGATTGTATTTCAAACCTATTTCAAACAGAATTAAGAATGCATTTGAATAAACAGTAAACATTTAAAATTTTAAATCCCTCTACCTCTTCAAAAATTACATAGAAGTAACACATAAGAGCAAAGTATCTTCAAAGCAGGACGAATTTCTTTTACAAAATTATTTTGTTCTGATTGGAATGGAGAAACACTGAATATTCAAGCAGCCAATGGGCACATTTCTATATATTTATTTATTTAAGCTCATTAATTAAAGACAGGTTCATATTTTTATTGCAAAAATCACATGGTGTATATGATTTCAAGCTTCCTGGGTCTCAGAAAATTCTGTTAAAGCTAGAGATACAAACAATTAGGGTAAAATGTAAAATGACCAATGTTTGAAGCTGAATGCCACTATATGCACAGGTGGTGAGACTTTCTCCTTTCCACTTTTCTAAGCTCATGCACCCTAAATGTAATCACGATTCCCAGGAAAATGCAATATTCATCACCTTCAGAGCCACAGCTATTTCTCTTTTAGCAACGATAGAGTTAGCATGGATTGCTTTAGCTGGTTATATGCTGAAAAAACAACTTTGGTTAGATTGGGGGAACTATCCCCATGGAAAGTAAACTGGCAGAAGGCCAGAGTCTGCAAAGAAAATTCAAAACCAGCTGCAGCAGAGCATCAATCCAGATCTAAAGTATCAATTTTCAAAATAATCGAATCATTACTTAACACATGAAGTACTCAATAGTACAATATATTATTATATTTGCCCTGAATACATTATAATAACCATTAGAAGTGAATTCAGTAAACACTTTTTTTCACCCACAGTTTTGAGTGAGTAGAATTTCTGGCAGCTACCCAAACAGGTCACCACGAACAGGATAATGTGGCAATCTGTTATCATTAGCTCTGTTGGAAAGGTTTTGAAGACACTAGAGAGAATTAAATGACCTGGAAAACCCAGTCTATGGAAAAGTCTATTGTACTCATCTCCGTTATTTCCACCTCTACGCATCACTGAAACAGTGGAACAACATGATTTGCAGTGGTGACAAAGATAAAGGTCATTTTTCTGTTTTTCTTTTATCCAGCATGAGCCATTTAAGGATTGTTAAATTCCTCGCATACAGAAAATGACCAATTCCTGTCAGGTCCTTCCACTCTCTCAGGATGTTAATCTATTGGAATCTTCACATTTGGAAGGCAATACAGAGTTTTATTTTTGGAAATCACTGCCACATTTGTTCCTCTATATCACTGTTAACAACTGTCAGAATTTCAGATCATCTAAAGTAACAATATACAAAACCCCTATATAGCCCATTTTAGCAACTGTTTTTCCTAACTGGTGCAATTTTTTTCCAGCAAAATTTGAAAGAAAGGGCAGTTCTAAAAAGATCTCTTGAATGCAATGACTACGCCAAGTTCCACATGGTAAAGACAAATAGTATAAAAAGAGTGATATAGCCTATTCAAAAATATGCATCAGAGACACTTCTTTTGTTTATGTAAGCTTTGATGCTGCTGTTCTACATTTATCTGAGTGATTAACTTAAAATGAAGATGACGTGCACCAACTATTCTGATTTAACAGTTGTGTATGTAAGCCTTATTCTTGGGAAATCCAACAAAAGATAAGTCCACAGAAATGAAAGAAACAAAACAGAGGAATTAGCAGACCCTTAGGCGAAAAACCTGGAGATCTTCTGCATTTTGGGAAAGGAAGGATGAAAGTATTCTTAGATCTCAGAGCTGAGAAAAAATTCAAGGAATTGTAGTCAGGGGAGCTAAGTGTTTTCCCTTAATCTGTGTTATTTCATAATGTGCACTTACTGAGAGGTCAAAGGCATGAAGTACCAAAGATACTGTTTTGAGGGCATACTTTTCACCAGTAAATGGTAGTCATTAAATTGGGCCAAATCATTTTAATTCTTTATAGAAGTGGAACAAAACACAGCATGATTTGTGTTTCACTGGCAATTTATGTTATGTTTTTACATAGGAATTCCTAAAAGTGAGCACTTTATAAGGAACAAACCACATGGATTTAAGAACCAGACACAAGGCTCAGTTCTGCTCTATTGCAACAGAGGATGAAGTTAACATTGTGCACAAAGGCTGGCAGCCCAGAAGTTAGTTATGTCACCTGAGATTACAAATTTATGTAGAAAGAATGTCTGCATAAATGATCTTGGCATATTTGTCAAAATTGGGACTATCAAAAGCCTCCAGCCTGCAGACTAACAGAATTCTGATACAGTACAAACAATTATTCAGCCTATAAATAGTTATTATTTTGAGACACAGAAATCTGTAGAAAGTTAAACTTTCTAACAAAGTTGTGACTTAAATTTATCTTTGCTGTCCTTTGGCACAAAAGAGAAGAAAGAGTGATTTTTCATTTATAGCTTAGAAAAAAAACTCTTCCCTCTTCTCTCCTCCTATTGCTCCTCAAGGACATTACAGATACCTCTTAGATGCCAGAAAGCCCCCTTTGCATGCATTCAGAGCCAAAATGCTTTTTTAGATAAAGAATATCTTTCAATAAGTTCCCAACTCTAATAAGGCTTGTACAGAGAAAACAAGTTAAAATTCACCTGCAAATCTTTCCTATACATTCAGTGGTTGCAATACATTGTCAAGAGCAGGAAAATGAGTTAAACTGTATTATATTTGAAATGACACCGTGAATCTACTCATATCAAGTTCATCAGTTCTAATTCAGTTACGTCTGTTTGGAGGTCACTGTCTGTCTCATTCATTACAATGGCTTTCTAGTTTTCTGATGTTTCTCAATTAGTTGGGTAGGCAGGTAAAACATCTGACATCCAACAATGAACTATGTGCTTCCAAATATGTTTGCACAGCCACACATTACACTTCAGCAAGCTCTTTATGTTGACCTATTAATAAACCATAGTTTGAGGTTAAGAATAAAGACTCAAATCAAAAATTAATTAGAGGTGTTCTGAACTACATGATCATAAGTCATTCAGCTATTAAATGATGAAGCACACCAGTTAACAGATAACCGCAGACATTTACTCCATCTTATTTCCATCTGTGGCTGTACTTATGATAAATTTAAAGTGAATATCCATAGTTCATCTGGGTAATGATTATCAAATTCAAATGACTTGTATCTACAGCTGCTATATCACACTGGTTTGCATCACAATAGGCTCTTAATGAGCACATAACTTTTGACATTCACCCACTTCATTAATACAGATTTGTATTATTTGAATATTCTAATAAACATGCACTGAGTCACACAAACGACTTAATATTAGTTGAGAACAAACTCTAGCTGCTATACAGGGTGATTTATTTTTGACCTTTAGGTTTAGCTTCATGAGAACTTGCTTCCTGTAACAAACCCACCATATTCTAGAACTAGGCCAAGCCACATTGAAACATCTGAGAGGTTGTAAGTGCAATATTGACTTTGTCTCTAAAACTTGTCCACAGAGTTTTACAGAGCTAATCAGATGCTATTGAACATGAGACAAAAATTATTTAAAAAGGAGTTATTCAGTGAACCCAGATTGAGAGTATACTGCAGTGATTATTTAAAAGCATTTACAAGGAGTAGTAAACACTTTCAAGATATAACCTTCCATAAAACCGTGGTGAGAAACATAACTATATTATCCAGAAAACTGGATTTCTTTCTTTGATCTATGTTCTATTTCTAAGCTTATGCAGGTTAAAATGCTGGTGAGAGCTGTGTTTGATTTTAATTTTATAAACTGATAAATGCAAGCAATAAAGCTCATAAACATATTCCGAAAGCAGATTAGTTTAAATATCCACTACCTCAACTCTTCTATTGGCCGTACAGAAGCTGTCCTTCAAAACAGAAATGATGTCCACAGAATAGTTCTTGTATGAGTGAAAACTGATGACACTCACGGGCTGGACTGTATCAAAATATATTAGGACTCCTTTTTGGTAATCTGTGGAACAGAAAAAGAAAAAGAAGTCATATGTATTTGTAGAGCTCTATTTGAAGCCTTAGATCATGCAAACCTTCTATGTGGAGATTTGTTCATTTGACTCTCATGTTACATTCCTGGTATGTTGCATAATATGGCAAAGTTGGTTGGCTGTAGGAATTAAATCTGAGATGGTTTTCTTGTTTCAGAATTGATGCAGGATTCGAAAAAAAACCTGTTTTGTTTTATGCTGTTAGGGGAAAAAATGGTATTTCTTACAACAACAAAAAACAGAAACAGGAATGAAAAGTTACTTTTTATCTGCTACCGTATAAAGAAAGGGTAGTACTGAGAAGAATGGAAAAGTTACACATTTACATTATTAGCCCTATATTTTTATGTATTTTCATCTATAACAGAAGGAATATAAAATAGTTTCTGTTGTTCAAACTTAAACCACTTCATGTGCATTTTTCTGAAGATGCTTTCTCATACTATTTTCTTAAAGTGACCTTTTCCATATAACATGCAATTACAACTTTGTTGATTACTTCATTTTCAAATTGTTCGTTTAAAATTACGCTAAAGGCATTTGTCACCATTTGGCTTATCATCTCAAAAAATACAGCATAAAACTTCTTTAGTAAAAGACTTGTTTGAACCAGAGTCTAAGTAGAAAAGATGTCCAATCATTACGTTAAATTGGTAACAACAGAGGAATCACAACACTTTCAGCAAATTTGTACAATTGTTAGCCCCCTCAATTAGAAAAATGCAAAAAGAAACCACAATCAACTAAAGAAAAAAACCACCATTGTCTGGATGTTATGTGAGCTTGTGGATTTATTATCTTTCACATGAAAGCTGCAAACTAGCCTTCCTTCTGCAGAAGTTTTTACTAGCTAAACAATAAATGAAGCAGTATCATCTTAAAGCTTTCATTTTTCCCAGTTTTTCTTGTACTCAACCTGAGTTGTGCTTTCAGATGCTTCTGCCCTTGACTTTGGCAATACTTTATCCTGAATCAAGGAGTCACAAGAATGTCTTCCTGTTCCAAATTATTCTCTACTTAAAATATTTTGCTGGGAATAAGTCAGCAGCTAGGAACTACATCTATTAAATATTTTGGGGCCTAGTAAAAAATAAATGCAAATAAATAAAAGCCAATTAACTGTCCTAGTCAGATCCATCTATGTCATTGCCAGGAAACGTATTAGATGTCTGAAGTTCTTCTACCAAAGGCACTGTGGCAGAACTAACTACCAATTTCATACCTAATGCATTTGAGAATTATGCACAGTCTTTCTGCACTGTATAGGCCTTGAAGCTTGATCTGAAAAATTTACCTAGACCTTCCCTTTAGAAAGCCACGGAATTCAGGGATTGGAGCATATTTTTGACTTATACTGCATATTTAAAAAAAAAAAATAAAAAGTCAGAAATTCTGATGCTGTTCTCATTAACTTTTTGTAGACCAACCTAGTGGATAAGAATTTACCTAAATGATATTACAGCTCAATCCCGTACTGCTTGAATGACTCAAAGATGCATCTGCAGTTCATCAACCATTTAGATTTGTGAGGTAGAGGAAAGCAAACTGCTCACCCTTCTGTTAGAGCTGTCTCACCTTGTAGAAAATGGTGAAATTTTATAAAGTTTATGAAGGGAAAGATTACAGGAAAACAGTGATAAAGTCACCATATCAGAACAGAGAGAATTAGATCTCATTTCTCTTTCTGTTATAGTATTTGTACTTTTTTAAACACTAATGATAATCATCTATGTGAGTAAGCCTACAAATACACTCTTCTTCTGGGCTATCTGTTACTCAAATCACTAAGTAGTAAAAATTCATGATCTAATAAACCTTCAAAACTGTATTTCATGGCACACCTTTGGCACTGTTACTATGGAATGCCACACCTCCCTCCTGTCTTTTTGGCACCTTTTGGTAACAGCAAGTTAGAGACATATACTGAAAGGAGTGAACCATTTCCCATCTTTGAGAGGAACAGCTTCAGCTCCCACTTCCAGGAGAAGCACATCCACACAACCACTATTTATTTCCTCTGACTAAAATATGACAACATCTAATCAGCACTGGATATCGCAGACCTCAGCCATGAAGCATCTATTTACCTAAAAGGTAGAAAAGGCACTATTTACTTCCCTGAATGGAATGGATTCTGTAGCCCAGTGAATAAAATATTACCGCTGCTATTAACAGGCTGTGGTCTTTCTACTGACTTTGCAAGGCCTCAAGACTAGGGCTTGTCAGTTCTACTTTGTTTGAACTGCCTTTACTTAGTTGAACTTTGTTCTGGCTGGTAGAGCTGTAACTGCAATTTTTGAAGTGACCAGGTAACTACGGCCATTTCATTTTGCTTTTGCTCGTCCTTCTATGGTACAATTTTTATATAGATAGTGGTAACAAGTAGTTATTCTGTGCACAATCTATTATTTATGACTCTAAATAATCATGGAATTCTCAGAGTTGGAAGGGACCATCTAGTCCAACTCCCCTGCTAAAGTAGGATTGCCTAGAGCACATTAGTCAGGACTGCATCAAGGCGGGTCTTGAAAATCTCCAGAGAAGGGGACTCCACGAC
>JAOXJM010000001.1:196356067-196367507 GCA_026413425.1 Tringa solitaria
CTTGGTAGTGGCAGTGTCTAGAGCAGGTCATCTCTCATTTGTATCTTCTGAGTTCTGTTTCCCAGTTTATCAATACTTTTGTCGTGATTTGATAGATGATATAATGTTTCCCAAATAATAAGTATATTTAATAGGGCTGAAGGAAATATCAGGTTGCTTTCTGAGAAGGGATACTGTTGAATCAACAAAAGTACTTTCATATTCAAGGTTAACGAAGACCACAGAGTGCTGCTTCAGCACAGTTGATAGCTTGAATCTTTTAAACATGGGAAAAAAAACATGATTTAAGTGTTACATTAAATTTAGCTGGTGAACCACTTATACCCTTTTTGAGGGTATTTTTTTGAGGACTCGAAGATTCTGATTTTTTTTGGATTTCTGTATTAAACAGAATTGGTGTATTTGTACAGTTGTACAGTAATGTAGCAGTGTTTCCTGATAAGCAGTAGAATTTTCTATCATAAGTAACTGATAATGGGAAAGTATCTGCATATCTGTAGATACAGTTTTTTTAAACCAATTTAATGGATATCATTGCTGGCTTAGCAAGGTTACCTACAGATCTCCAGTTAGGAAAAGACTATTTCAACATATCAAGTTCAAATTAAAATAACAATCTAACATTAAAAAAACCCAAACCACCTCTACTTTTTTTCCCCTCCAACATCAGCTAGAACATAATCTGCTCACCCCATTGCTCCCAGTTCAAACACTCATTTCACATAGAACAAATCTTAAGTTTCCTCTTTTTCTCAGATACCATATGACATATGATTTTCCCCATCATTAGCATTGAGTTTGATAGCTTACTAGATTGCATCATGATGTTCTTTTAATTGGATGATTACGTATATGCCCCAGGCAAGTTAGTATGTTAACATCTGATGATTTAGCAAACTGATCTGATTTTGTTTATTTTACTTCTGGCTGAAACATTTTCTACTTTAGTCTCAATTTTCTTGTCTCTCTCAGTTCAAAGTGTAATGTCTTTGTGAAAGCAGCCTAGATTCAGAACCTCTGGGTATTTGCATTAGTGGTAATGAGGGATGCCTTGAGCCACGGGAAAACAATATGTTTTTTTTAATGTACATGCTTAACAGTTGTGCTGGGTCCCTAACTTTAAAAAACCCAGCTTAAATATTTATGAAATGCCATTGTTAATCTTGAATTGATCTTAAATTATACCAGTCTCCACATCAAGATTGTACCTATACCTATTGTATTGCATGTGTCTTACTCTTCAGCCCTCAAGATATAGGACACTCCGAAACAAGTCTACTGCATGGCTTTCATTTTTTTCCCTCCAGTCCTTTGAGAAAGGAATTTCTACAATGAAAGTATGTAGGAAATGCAGAAGGAATAGATGTGTAAACAGACTTAATCACATGTCACAATGAGAAAAGAGTTACTGTGCCCACATTTCAAATTGTGACATGTTCTATAAACTTGTTCTTTGACATTAGTAGAAATTTTCAGTAATATCAGACAAAAATGAATCTGTATCCCTTTGGCTGGGAGATAAAGTCCTCCAACTCTGTCCCTGTGAGGATAAAAATTACTGGGTTAATAATATTAAGTTTTGTTTGATTTGAAGGAATAATTACGTTGTGCCAATACATTACTGCTTACATAGATGTTTCACCTATGCTCTTCTTTATTTCGTTTGATTATAATTCTTTCCCCAAAGACAAACCTGTCTATGAGGCAAATACGCTTGACTGAATAGTAGTGAATATTTAGATAAGGTACCAATGGCTGGAGGGCAACCGCAATATTCAGCAATTATACATACAATACACCGTGCCCCTGTGGGATTCCTGCTGAGAATGTGCTTTGCATTGTGTAGAAACAATCAAGGGCAGAAAAGAGTCATATTAGGCAGTTTAATGTTGGAGGCTGTTTCACAGGATAAGTTTAAAATAATAGATACCAGTGGAGTAAGAACTCTGGGAAGAACCTGAGACAGCGATTTCCTGAGGAATAGAAACCTTTTTGTGCAATTAATGGCATCTGTTACTTCTGCTCTACTAGTTCCATATTGTTTCCTCTGCCCAGACCTGAAGGAGAAAAATAAAGGCTTTCTAGCCAGAATGGAAAAAAACCTCTTTAACTTAAGTCAATAATAGTAATCCAGCTCATTCCAAGTTCCACTGTGGTTACTTGGCCCTCTGAATAGCATAACGAAACATTAGCACATTTCCAAAAAACAACCTTGTACCTGGGCCATGCAGTGTGAAGTACCAAGAAAATGGTAGAAAGATTTTAGACACCCAAGTTAAAGAGAAAATTAATCCCTTGAAAAGGGTTTGTCTGGACTCTACGGGTTACGAAGGACACTTTTAGTGAAAGAAATAAATTGGTTATTACTCGTACATTGGTGATCATCACAGACTCAACGTAAAACACAGTTGCTAAACGGAAAACAAGTTCTGCAGAGGGTATTGGGTTGATGACCCCATTACAGCTAATGACCTTGAACACCACTCAAACTTAGTTTAACGCTCCAAAGCCTGTCTGGCACTGCTCTGTTTTTTATTTAATCAACTCTTAATGCTCTTACATGCCATAGTATAAAAGACAGAAATAAATACCTCAAGGTTGCTTAAATTTAAGCAGTCTTCATTTATTTCAATATCTCTTATAGACGCTGGATTTAAAAATCTCAGCTAAGATATTTGAAATATCCATATAAAATTGAATATTTAATTTTACAGTGACACATAGAATTCACTTTGAAGGCACAGTGATTACTTACATTTCAATAAATATCCCAGCATCTTTGTATGATTAAGCTGAAGTTAACTGAACATTTCTCCTTGTTTGGTTGTAACTTCTTTTCTGTCTACCATCTTTTTGTTCTTTCTAAAATTCTATCTTCTCTGCAGTTTCAGCTAAAAGTTTTGCTCGAGAGTGCCATTAATCTGATTCCTGAACACACCCCAAAATGCTAGCTTGAATTCCATAATAGCTGCAATTTATGTTAGCTTGACTATCATGGGAACTGGGCTGAATCTTTAGTGCTGCAGTGAAAGGCAGAAGCTGAAATTACAATTCCTGGAGTGTTGAACCTAATCATTTTGTTCTGCTCAATCAGCCAAGTTCTACTCATGCAACCTGACTACATAGTTGAGCTGGCCAAGTAGCAGCCTAGATCTGGCCCAGGGGATGAGTTAACCTACGTCTCTGAAAAAAACCAGCAAAACTTTCAGGTTAGAAGTGGAAGAAGAGATCCGTCAGAATTCCTACCCTGTTGAAATTTCTCCAAGGAAGAAGAAAAAGAAAGCAAGACATGAGACAGGACATGGTAGGAGTGTCACAGGGCGTGTGGTGATATGAGGATCTCCATGGGCCACTGCAGAAACTCAGTGGTGTTTTCCCTGTGTGACTAAAAATAAGGGGACAAACTGTAGCGGGAGTGGGAAGAGGGAAAGAAAGAAAATGCTGAGATAGACAACCTACTTAATCAAGGACTAGAGCAAGGTGCTAAAAGCTGTTTGCTTCTTGCATACATTGCAATAAGGATTGCATGAAGACATACAAAGCCTGTAAAAAGATGAGTGGACTGAAATAACTGTGGTCAATACTAAACTTTTCATAGCATCACAATGCATTAGACTTCATCACCATTACATTCATCTCTAAATGGTAAGTTGCGTTGCTTTAAAGCAGCACAATTGCTCTAATCTCAATTGCGTGGATATTTACTGGTATAAGGAGGCTAACAGAAATATACCTAAGGGAAGATTCTGTAAGAAACACTCTTTTATCAAATATATATAATTGCACATTAAGGATTTTACAATTAGGAAGAGACCCAAAGGGTGGGAATTGATCTGGCTGGGACAAGATGGTGGAGAGCATATATTAATGGGTTCACTTTTTGTGTAGAGATGGTGGTGGAACATACAGTCATATGGGGGCCTGGAAAGAGGGACCAGGGACATAAAGAAATAAAGGAAACGTAATGTGAACATAAAGGACATTATAGTGCAGAAGCTGAGGGATAAGAATAAGGAATGTTGGTAGAATTAGCATAGTTAGAGGAAGAAGGATTTAATGGAACTGTAGCGCTCATCCTCTACTCAGTAACATTCAGTAACTCTAAGTTGTCCACTATGACTTTGTCTGGATTACAGTTTAGCTATACCATAGATGAAGAGTACAGCTAATATCAATCCATGCAGGGTTTATTACCTGATACGTGCATAATGTGCAATGCCAGATGAACACATCATGCCACTTTCCAAGGCCAAATATTAATCTAGAAAGCATAGGTTTCCATGGAACCAGTCTGGATTTTTGTTTTGCTGATGCTTGATGGCAGTGATATACTGACAAGCTTTAACATCTTCTCATATTCCATTATGAACGTTTCTCCTTTCATAGGGCTCAGTCTCCCTTTGCCCAAATAATGGAGTACAGACTATCTAGTTTACCCCAGTATATTTTTTATAGGGCAAACTATATAAGTTTGAGTCTACTTAAGTTATAAGTAGCAAACTTGGAAAAAACATCTCACAAAAATCCTAAAATTAGCCAACACTAGTAGACAGCTGTGTTTCACAGTATAGTCAAACACTCTTTCAGTTTTAAATATGAGCTGCTTAAGAGGAATTTAGTTGTAATTTACACCCACAACATAATACAGCCTTTTAAAATCTTTATTGCCATCTTCCACCAATGCCACAACTTGCATTCCTTGTAAACAAGGCATTTCCAAATTGAAGGAAGAAGTATGAAAAAAATCCATTTTTCCAGTTCATGCAGGTCCTCTCTCAAGATTTCACCAATAGACATCTCCCTGTGTTACTGGCATGCAGTTAATGTGGCTACAGTAAAAAAGCCCAAATATTCTTGTCTTACTCTTGACAATAATCTATTTTAAACTGATATGAGTGAGCTGGGACCTTACACTTCAGCCACATGAGTCTTATCTCTGAGAGAGACACATCGTCTACCTAGGCAGTAAACACAGATGATCAGAATGTCTTATTCAAAGCAAATTATTAGTTCCGCATTTTCTGTGAAATTTTGATGATGACAGTGAAGTACAGTCACAGATAAGTGTCATGTAGTGATGCTAGTTTGTACTGAGTTGACTTAAAGGAATGCTTTCAATTTAAAAGTTTCCCTTCTGTGTGATTTGTTAAAGTCTCCAGTTGTTACATGCAACTTCTTATATTGCTAGTACTGAATGAGGTTGGAAAGGGAAAAAATCCCTACTTATTTTTGCTGCAAACTGTACACAATCCTTTTATTATATAGTTACTGTCAGTGCTTCCTTCTGTCTGTTGTTTTCTCTATTGTTTGTGTGTCTCTGAAAAGACAGAGAAACACATGAAAATGAAACGCCAAAAACCATATGAGCTGTCTGTCTGCTTATGATTCCTGACTCTATTAGAGTTTGCGTCTCATAGGAGTCAACCCGAGGTATGGCATCATTTCCATGGACTGTTTGTGCATTTTATATTAGATTACTGGGCAAAAAACCCAAAAGAGTTGAGGTTGAGACCAATCTTTTGGTCTGCTGTCTGCTAGCTGGATGCCTTAACCACTTAGCTAGAGTCAAATTTCCAGCTGCTTGTCCTCCTTTTGTCCTCCAGGTTCTGTTGCCTCTCATACAGAGGTTCAGACTGCAGATGAAGCAGATGCCTAAGCCTAAGGAGCAATAAGATTCCAGAAACTCATTATTTTAGCATTCAGGTAAGAAAAGCCTGAAGTCTTAAGTCTCCTACTTTGTAGTTTAGAGGTTTTATCTTTGGACTTTAAGCAAAAAGTAAACAGTGGTATCAATGCTTCATCTGCAGTCTGAACCTCTGTATGAGAGGCAACAGAACCTGGAGGACAAAAGGAGGACAAGCAGCTGGAAATTTGACTCTAGCTAAGTGGTTAAGGCATCCAGCTAGCAGACAGCAGACCAAAAGATTGGTCTCAACCTCAACTCTTTTGGGTTTTTTGCCCAGTAATCTAATATAAAATGCACAAACAGTCCATGGAAATGATGCCATACCTCGGGTTGACTCCTATGAGACGCAAACTCTAATAGAGTCAGGAATCATAAGCAGACAGACAGCTCATATGGTTTTTGGCGTTTCATTTTCATGTGTTTCTCTGTCTTTTCAGAGACACACAAACAATAGAGAAAACAACAGACAGAAGGAAGCACTGACAGTAACTATATAATAAAAGGATTGTGTACAGTTTGCAGCAAAAATAAGTAGGGATTTTTTCCCTTTCCAACCTCATTCAGTACTAGCAATATAAGAAGTTGCATGTAACAACTGGAGACTTTAACAAATCACACAGAAGGGAAACTTTTAAATTGAAAGCATTCCTTTAAGTCAACTCAGTACAAACTAGCATCACTACATGACACTTATCTGTGACTGTACTTCACTGTCATCATCAAAATTTCACAGAAAATGCGGAACTAATAATTTGCTTTGAATAAGACATTCTGATCATCTGTGTTTACTGCCTAGGTAGACGATGTGTCTCTCTCAGAGATAAGACTCATGTGGCTGAAGTGTAAGGTCCCAGCTCACTCATATCAGTTTAAAATAGATTATTGTCAAGAGTAAGACAAGAATATTTGGGCTTTTTTACTGTAGCCACATTAACTGCATGCCAGTAACACAGGGAGATGTCTATTGGTGAAATCTTGAGAGAGGACCTGCATGAACTGGAAAAATGGATTTTTTTCATACTTCTTCCTTCAATTTGGAAATGCCTTGTTTACAAGGAATGCAAGTTGTGGCATTGGTGGAAGATGGCAATAAAGATTTTAAAAGGCTGTATTATGTTGTGGGTGTAAATTACAACTAAATTCCTCTTAAGCAGCTCATATTTAAAACTGAAAGAGTGTTTGACTATACTGTGAAACACAGCTGTCTACTAGTGTTGGCTAATTTTAGGATTTTTGTGAGATGTTTTTTCCAAGTTTGCTACTTATAACTTAAGTAGACTCAAACTTATATAGTTTGCCCTATAAAAAATATACTGGGGTAAACTAGATAGTCTGTACTCCATTATTTGGGCAAAGGGAGACTGAGCCCTATGAAAGGAGAAACGTTCATAATGGAATATGAGAAGATGTTAAAGCTTGTCAGTATATCACTGCCATCAAGCATCAGCAAAACAAAAATCCAGACTGGTTCCATGGAAACCTATGCTTTCTAGATTAATATTTGGCCTTGGAAAGTGGCATGATGTGTTCATCTGGCATTGCACATTATGCACGTATCAGGTAATAAACCCTGCATGGATTGATATTAGCTGTACTCTTCATCTATGGTATAGCTAAACTGTAATCCAGACAAAGTCATAGTGGACAACTTAGAGTTACTGAATGTTACTGAGTAGAGGATGAGCGCTACAGTTCCATTAAATCCTTCTTCCTCTAACTATGCTAATTCTACCAACATTCCTTATTCTTATCCCTCAGCTTCTGCACTATAATGTCCTTTATGTTCACATTACGTTTCCTTTATTTCTTTATGTCCCTGGTCCCTCTTTCCAGGCCCCCATATGACTGTATGTTCCACCACCATCTCTACACAAAAAGTGAACCCATTAATATATGCTCTCCACCATCTTGTCCCAGCCAGATCAATTCCCACCCTTTGGGTCTCTTCCTAATTGTAAAATCCTTAATGTGCAATTATATATATTTGATAAAAGAGTGTTTCTTACAGAATCTTCCCTTAGGTATATTTCTGTTAGCCTCCTTATACCAGTAAATATCCACGCAATTGAGATTAGAGCAATTGTGCTGCTTTAAAGCAACGCAACTTACCATTTAGAGATGAATGTAATGGTGATGAAGTCTAATGCATTGTGATGCTATGAAAAGTTTAGTATTGACCACAGTTATTTCAGTCCACTCATCTTTTTACAGGCTTTGTATGTCTTCATGCAATCCTTATTGCAATGTATGCAAGAAGCAAACAGCTTTTAGCACCTTGCTCTAGTCCTTGATTAAGTAGGTTGTCTATCTCAGCATTTTCTTTCTTTCCCTCTTCCCACTCCCGCTACAGTTTGTCCCCTTATTTTTAGTCACACAGGGAAAACACCACTGAGTTTCTGCAGTGGCCCATGGAGATCCTCATATCACCACACGCCCTGTGACACTCCTACCATGTCCTGTCTCATGTCTTGCTTTCTTTTTCTTCTTCCTTGGAGAAATTTCAACAGGGTAGGAATTCTGACGGATCTCTTCTTCCACTTCTAACCTGAAAGTTTTGCTGGTTTTTTTCAGAGACGTAGGTTAACTCATCCCCTGGGCCAGATCTAGGCTGCTACTTGGCCAGCTCAACTATGTAGTCAGGTTGCATGAGTAGAACTTGGCTGATTGAGCAGAACAAAATGATTAGGTTCAACACTCCAGGAATTGTAATTTCAGCTTCTGCCTTTCACTGCAGCACTAAAGATTCAGCCCAGTTCCCATGATAGTCAAGCTAACATAAATTGCAGCTATTATGGAATTCAAGCTAGCATTTTGGGGTGTGTTCAGGAATCAGATTAATGGCACTCTCGAGCAAAACTTTTAGCTGAAACTGCAGAGAAGATAGAATTTTAGAAAGAACAAAAAGATGGTAGACAGAAAAGAAGTTACAACCAAACAAGGAGAAATGTTCAGTTAACTTCAGCTTAATCATACAAAGATGCTGGGATATTTATTGAAATGTAAGTAATCACTGTGCCTTCAAAGTGAATTCTATGTGTCACTGTAAAATTAAATATTCAATTTTATATGGATATTTCAAATATCTTAGCTGAGATTTTTAAATCCAGCGTCTATAAGAGATATTGAAATAAATGAAGACTGCTTAAATTTAAGCAACCTTGAGGTATTTATTTCTGTCTTTTATACTATGGCATGTAAGAGCATTAAGAGTTGATTAAATAAAAAACAGAGCAGTGCCAGACAGGCTTTGGAGCGTTAAACTAAGTTTGAGTGGTGTTCAAGGTCATTAGCTGTAATGGGGTCATCAACCCAATACCCTCTGCAGAACTTGTTTTCCGTTTAGCAACTGTGTTTTACGTTGAGTCTGTGATGATCACCAATGTACGAGTAATAACCAATTTATTTCTTTCACTAAAAGTGTCCTTCGTAACCCGTAGAGTCCAGACAAACCCTTTTCAAGGGATTAATTTTCTCTTTAACTTGGGTGTCTAAAATCTTTCTACCATTTTCTTGGTACTTCACACTGCATGGCCCAGGTACAAGGTTGTTTTTTGGAAATGTGCTAATGTTTCGTTATGCTATTCAGAGGGCCAAGTAACCACAGTGGAACTTGGAATGAGCTGGATTACTATTATTGACTTAAGTTAAAGAGGTTTTTTTCCATTCTGGCTAGAAAGCCTTTATTTTTCTCCTTCAGGTCTGGGCAGAGGAAACAATATGGAACTAGTAGAGCAGAAGTAACAGATGCCATTAATTGCACAAAAAGGTTTCTATTCCTCAGGAAATCGCTGTCTCAGGTTCTTCCCAGAGTTCTTACTCCACTGGTATCTATTATTTTAAACTTATCCTGTGAAACAGCCTCCAACATTAAACTGCCTAATATGACTCTTTTCTGCCCTTGATTGTTTCTACACAATGCAAAGCACATTCTCAGCAGGAATCCCACAGGGGCACGGTGTATTGTATGTATAATTGCTGAATATTGCGGTTGCCCTCCAGCCATTGGTACCTTATCTAAATATTCACTACTATTCAGTCAAGCGTATTTGCCTCATAGACAGGTTTGTCTTTGGGGAAAGAATTATAATCAAACGAAATAAAGAAGAGCATAGGTGAAACATCTATGTAAGCAGTAATGTATTGGCACAACGTAATTATTCCTTCAAATCAAACAAAACTTAATATTATTAACCCAGTAATTTTTATCCTCACAGGGACAGAGTTGGAGGACTTTATCTCCCAGCCAAAGGGATACAGATTCATTTTTGTCTGATATTACTGAAAATTTCTACTAATGTCAAAGAACAAGTTTATAGAACATGTCACAATTTGAAATGTGGGCACAGTAACTCTTTTCTCATTGTGACATGTGATTAAGTCTGTTTACACATCTATTCCTTCTGCATTTCCTACATACTTTCATTGTAGAAATTCCTTTCTCAAAGGACTGGAGGGAAAAAAATGAAAGCCATGCAGTAGACTTGTTTCGGAGTGTCCTATATCTTGAGGGCTGAAGAGTAAGACACATGCAATACAATAGGTATAGGTACAATCTTGATGTGGAGACTGGTATAATTTAAGATCAATTCAAGATTAACAATGGCATTTCATAAATATTTAAGCTGGGTTTTTTAAAGTTAGGGACCCAGCACAACTGTTAAGCATGTACATTAAAAAAAACATATTGTTTTCCCGTGGCTCAAGGCATCCCTCATTACCACTAATGCAAATACCCAGAGGTTCTGAATCTAGGCTGCTTTCACAAAGACATTACACTTTGAACTGAGAGAGACAAGAAAATTGAGACTAAAGTAGAAAATGTTTCAGCCAGAAGTAAAATAAACAAAATCAGATCAGTTTGCTAAATCATCAGATGTTAACATACTAACTTGCCTGGGGCATATACGTAATCATCCAATTAAAAGAACATCATGATGCAATCTAGTAAGCTATCAAACTCAATGCTAATGATGGGGAAAATCATATGTCATATGGTATCTGAGAAAAAGAGGAAACTTAAGATTTGTTCTATGTGAAATGAGTGTTTGAACTGGGAGCAATGGGGTGAGCAGATTATGTTCTAGCTGATGTTGGAGGGGAAAAAAAGTAGAGGTGGTTTGGGTTTTTTTAATGTTAGATTGTTATTTTAATTTGAACTTGATATGTTGAAATAGTCTTTTCCTAACTGGAGATCTGTAGGTAACCTTGCTAAGCCAGCAATGATATCCATTAAATTGGTTTAAAAAAACTGTATCTACAGATATGCAGATACTTTCCCATTATCAGTTACTTATGATAGAAAATTCTACTGCTTATCAGGAAACACTGCTACATTACTGTACAACTGTACAAATACACCAATTCTGTTTAATACAGAAATCCAAAAAAAATCAGAATCTTCGAGTCCTCAAAAAAATACCCTCAAAAAGGGTATAAGTGGTTCACCAGCTAAATTTAATGTAACACTTAAATCATGTTTTTTTTCCCATGTTTAAAAGATTCAAGCTATCAACTGTGCTGAAGCAGCACTCTGTGGTCTTCGTTAACCTTGAATATGAAAGTACTTTTGTTGATTCAACAGTATCCCTTCTCAGAAAGCAACCTGATATTTCCTTCAGCCCTATTAAATATACTTATTATTTGGGAAACATTATATCATCTATCAAATCACGACAAAAGTATTGATAAACTGGGAAACAGAACTCAGAAGATACAAATGAGAGATGACCTGCTCTAGACACTGCCACTACCAAG
>JAOXJM010000001.1:196379046-196393184 GCA_026413425.1 Tringa solitaria
CCCTTCCCTTCCCTTCCCTTCCCTTCCCTTCCCTTCCCTTCCCTTCCCTCTTTTCTTTCTCTCTTTGTTTCAGAAAGAGAATATTTATAATCAGTACAATATAGGTAAAGTACAATGATCAATCAAAATGCTTGATATCTTTGCTGGGATTTATATTTCTATAGTTTATATGCCTCTAGTGATACATTTCATCCTTATTTCTAAGTCTAAAAGATGACTTGCCTCCTGGAACTGCTACTCACTCATTTTCTTCAGCTCTCCAAAAAAAAAAAAGGTTGAGATGAACTCAGATTTCTACACCCTGAATGTCTAAAATTAGGTCAGATAAATTTCTTTGAGACTGCACGCACTGAATGATGCATCTCAGGCATCTGTAAAGATCTTGACAGTTTAGAGATGTCTGTGTGACATAATATTATATATTCACCTTAAAGATCATCAAGTTCCAACCACCTTGCCCTGGGCAGGGACACCTCCCACTAGACGAGGTATATTACGTAATCCTATCACAAAATGTGTTCAAGTCTTCAAAATGTTAATGCAATTTCCTCCTTCAGTTGCATGAGACAACATCATCATTGTCAAAATCAAGTTGGAAGACTCACCAGTTGGTTTTTCACGGCTTCTTGAACACGAGTCTGACTCTTCACAGAGAGTTCAGAAAGCCCATCAGCCTTTGGAAGCCATTGAGAGGATGAGTCTACTCTCCAGTACTCTTTTGGTGATCTTCAGGGTGGAGATGAGTGAAAGTCCTGCAAATCTTCAGATATTACACGTTCTGTATATTCCCTTCCTGTTTACTCTACTTAGTTTTCCAAGAGTGGTCTTTGAGGTCTTTGGCCATAGCTTCAAGCTGAGTAAGCCAGAGTCATAAACTCCCAGTCCTGGCAAAAAACACTATCAGAGCTGGCAGTGCTTCTTATCTATCCGTTTTCCAGCTGGTGGCTGTATTTATACACTGTTACTCCTCAGTATGGCATGGAAATAGCCACTAGGAATATATCTATGTTAGTGAAACATTAGTGTAAGTCTACATAGTCATATACTGGTTCCCATGCATTCATGCTCTTTCTGAGCATCCTCCTGGAACAATTATGGCCCATGACAATTAGTACTCTGCAAGATAATGCCCATGTATTATACATGATGCTGCAGTATATTTTCAATAGGAGCACCCAAGGGTCCATATTTTCCGAATCTATCCAGATGGATTTGCAGAGTATTGCATGAGCAAAAAACAAAATTATTCTCAAAAAGTTAATCGAAACTGTATTTTAAATGATGGAACTATTTGTTTTCCAGTTGATGCTTGTTTATTTTCCATTTACTTGGAGTTCTTCAATGTACAAAACTGGCATTAGTTCACACAGTAATATTTTTAGTACTTTATGAGAAATCAATTAAATTATGATTTAGACTTTGCAGGGAGTTAATGGATAGCAATTTAAAGAACTATTGCTGTGCTTCAAGTAACATCAAGTATCTTATTCTGCCTACATAATTTTTGTGTTCCTACCACTTAAGCAGCTATTAGGAAGTGCTCCTGACACTCTTACACTGTGTATCTGCAGAATTCCACCCCGTTGCTTCTGATTCAGATGTTTTATATTGGTTACCATAGCATTTAAGAGACAAGATAAGGCCATTACACAAAACTAGTGTAGCTGCATTTGTTTAGGAAAAAAAAAAAAAAAGTCAAACCCAAGAAAGTGGATTGTAAACTGAAAATCTATGATAATCAGGATTTAAAAAATAATTAAACTTTCTCAGGAAGCTTAGGAACTACATTCAGTCAAACTCAGACTGGAATAATTGTGTATCTGAAGGTGTTCAATATGCTAAAAAGCAGGTGTGATCAAAATAGATTCATAAGCTACATGGAAAAAAAAAAAGCTTATGATTAGATGCAAGTAGTAAAAGAGTGCAATAAGCAGCATTTCCCATGCAGCAGGGCAGGGAGACTGAGGTGTTTTAGCTGCAAAGCACTGCTTTGGTGACTCAGAGCAGCCATAAAACTCACATATGGATTCATCAGCCCGAACATAGCAGGGAATCTGACCTTTCTGAACATGAAGCTGTTGCACATTACTTTCTATTTGCTATTTAAACATATTTGTGAAAAATTTAAGCATTTATTGTGATTTGCATTTTCCTTCAATTGAATTGGTACTGGCTTTATTTTGATCTACTGCCACAAATCTATAGCAGGAGCAACAGAGGAAAGGCACCTGATGCCTTGTTTGCTCAATATACATGCAAACCAAACATGAGAAACAAATTAGGCCACTTACACCTCAGCACCTTAAGGGTACAGCATAAAGTAGATGATTAATTTTTCTCATGAAGAAATGTGTCCCTATTCTATGACTGGTAATGTAAACACTCCAGAGAGACTATGAATAGAGAGATTTTGATGAGATGCCTATTGTGTATTTCTTCCACTGCTACATGATTGCTGTAGTCCACTTTGCAAATCTATTTATATCAGCCCTGCATGTGGCCATTATTATTTCTTTCCTGGAGTTATAGTCAACTGCTGTCTTACTTTCATCTTTCACCTGCAAAAATCTAAATCTTAATATATAGTTTCTCTAGCTGTAACAAAAAAATATACATTATATATATAAATATTCTGGTTTATGATGCCTTCTCAATTAAATCTGCTCTTTAAAACTACGTCTAGCATGTGGGCATGAGTGCTGACTGTGCTTTGTCATGCCTGGGCACAGGTAAGCAGAAAGTATGAGATCAAAACCAAATCTGCTGAGTCCTAGTTAAGAATGCAAGTGGAAATAGGGAATCCATCATCAACAGCTATCCTTGGTTTCCACATGACAACACAGTAGGTGACATAATTTTGGGACATCATGTTTCACAGCTCACCCCCTCATTGTCTGGAGTAAAGATAAACATTTACTGCATTGTAAACATGAATTTATCCAAGATGAACCAACAGAAAAGCCTTTCAAGAATTCTCGACTGTCTCTAAATGTTTAGATTTGTACTCTGTTGTTCTCAGTAACAATTATTTAACTTCTCTGTGAAAAAGGGGACCTTTTACTAATAGGCTTCACACTGCTGACATTTCAGGAGGTTGCTATATTAGTTCTATCATTCAGAGCCATGAATTATTGATTCACCTACACTTTTCTCCTTCAGAGTACTGAACTACTCACCATTGTACTGATACAAATAGCTAGTCAATAAGTAGAATGTAAAATTACTTTATTCAGCTTTAAAAGAATATAATAAAGTTTTAGTATAGCCAGGACTATTAGTAGTGCTAGCCAGGTAGTAAATTTTGTTTGCAGCTTTCAGGTTTTATGCACTAGACTGCCATCTCCAAATTAGTTTCAGCTTCATATTTCATGTAGATTATGCATTCATTTGTAAGGTAAAACTGCTGCTATTCTTCCGGCAGTTCTTTCCTACCTTTGCATTCTCAAACCTCAATGTGCTTCTCCAGGGATCAGAGCTGTCCTTCACCTTCCCTTTATTTACTACAGGATGTAATTTTTTTCTAAGTGACATTTCTGCAGATCAGGAAAGATTGTGGCAATAAATGGAGTTGCACCATGGAAAGAAGTATGGGGGTACTGTTTATTTTCTAAGAAATCATTTGTTATTAAGATTAATAGTTTATATTGGCAAATGAGATAATAATAGACATTCTAAAACATAACCCCTGACAACCCCTGACATTAGCTTTTAAAGGCATGTAGAGTTTGCTGTAAGGGTGGGGAATATTATACAGGGTATTTCAGATATTCCACAAGAGCTGTATTCTGTTACAGCAGCTTCAAAATAAAGATAACCTTAAAAATGCTGATTGTAAAACATCCTGCTGCAGTGGGGATATTTTATCAGAAACCTCCAAAGAGGTTTTGGTGAGCTCATCCTGTTTGCTTACTGGGTGTAGAAATTTTAAATTTTTATTTTGATGCAAGAACTATAATAGATTGACTACTGAGATACTGCGTGCAATACAAAGATAATCACAAGAATAGAAGGCAGTATTGGAATATTTCCCTGTTGTCCAACCTCACACAGAAAAATAGCAAAAGCAGTGATTAGTTACACCTGGACCATTCTCTCTGAAGGTAGTCATTATGCTAGAGCACACATTTAAGACTTCTTTTTATGAGAAAGAGTGTGTTTCAGTCTCTTTAGGTCCTCCATATACTTTTTTCATTTCGGAAGATTTGAATTTTCTCTTAGACAAACTAGGAATTTTACTAAGAATGATCTCTGTAAAATATTTTCTTTTCCATATACCATAAAAACCCCCTCCCAGTCCCACTGTGGTTTTATGGGAAATTAGGTTTTATGGAAAAATTAAAAAGCCAAGAACTTCACTTGCCTATTTTCACACTGTATAGATCATGATCAGATAATTTGTCTCCTGGAAATTCTAAAAAGAATCTGTCTAGCTGAGTCTCTGAAAGCCAAAGAAGTACAGACATACCTGCTTGATATTTGGAAACACCTGTATGGAAACATCTCCAAAACATTCAAAATTCCCTCGTTCTAACTTCTGGGAAAGTGTGTGTCCCCCACAGAATTCAGCTCAGCAAAGCTCGGCACTATGGGGATGTCAGGGCCAGGAGAGGAGTGAGCCCTAAAAGGAGCATGTTGATGGCTGTGGGACTCCTGAGAACATGCAGATTTGGCATCAGCCTCTTCTTTTGCATTGCACTGGGGTATGGCAGAGCTGAAGTGACAGAGCAAACTGTGGGCAAATTTACTCAAAGTGGGTTTTATAGCTTAGGCTGCAGTCCTTGCAGCCTCAGGGGGTGGTCATCATACCTGAAATAGCCACTTCAGAGCAAGCTCAAGTGTATCTATAGTATACTCTAGCCATCTCTTTGACTGCAGTGCTGAAGTACTTTGATTTTTATGCATTACAGCAAGTTTTTATGCTTCCCTCATAACTGGCAGGGGGAAAAAAATAAATTACTTCATCCATAGTTGTTAGGTGCCCTAATTACTTACTTCAAATGATATGATTCTTCCAGAAAACTTTTAGAATAGCTTTAAAAGCTCCCAAAATCTTACAGCTGAAAGATAAATGTATAGGTTATAATTCATTTACACTTTGTAAAAGTATGTAACTTCTCAATAGGTTCCACAAATCATTTCAGTATGGTGTGGTTGCACTTAAACCTCATCAGAAATTAAATCTAAAATTTGCAAGTACTAAACTTTGGGTTCATTTTTATTTTTCATTGGCATAATGCCAACCTGCAACTTCTCTTATTCAGGTCTTGATAATTAGCCAGCTTCTCTAGAGACCATTCCACCTGTTCCATGTCTAAGGACCACATCTAGCTTTAGTGCTTTATCTGTCTTCAATTTTCCTTTGTTACAAACTCCTCTGTTCATTCAAACTGTAAGACTCTGGGGTGTTGAGCACACTGTAACAGCCAGCCAGCAGTATGTGTATATATAGAGAGATTTAAGTTCCTAATTACAGAGAGAGGAAATGGATGAAGATTATTTCTTGAATGCTATTTTTATCCAAGAGATTTATAGGGTCCCTTTCTACTATGCATTACGGTAGTCATTAATTATATGATAAAGTGTTATTTTTTGCACATGGGATCCTTAGAGCTCAACTTCCTAATTCTTGAGCACTGCAGTTTTCAACCTTAATGTAGTTTCAAGGTAATACACAGAAAAAAAATTGTATGATACAGTAGATTGAACCAATATTATGTCTCATTGTTTTCTCTCCTACTTTCTTTTGGAATATTATTGATTTTTAGTGTTTTTGTGCAAGTATAAAGCTAAGCAAGGCTAAATAAGATAGGCATCTTATTGGTTTTAACCCTCCACTGTATTTTCGTTGTTGTCTTTCTTCTCTTTCTGTTTTAAAAATGGCCTACATCTGTGACAATATCTCTTATTCTCTTATTTTTTCTTTTCAGTGAAGGTGACTTTTTTTCATAAACTCAGACTGAGATGGGTGTCAGTTAAAAATTATCACATAAATATGGGTATGCATCAGATGAGGTAACTTTAAAAACAAACAGAAAAGCAAATGCTATTTACAGTAGTGAAGGCAGAAAATCAGTTCCCTGTCTGTCTCTCCATCACCATTGCTGCAAATCCTCTGCATTTGTGGGTCGTATATTTCTGTGGAAAGTTCTACATATTCACTTATGACAGTGATTACTAGGAATCCTGAAGCACTTTAGAGAATCTTTATGTAAGTAGTATAGAAAGCACTGAGCTAACACCATTTATGGTTAGCTGAAGGGTTAGGGAGAAATACGGGGTTCTATATTGTCGGCCTCATTAAGTAATTTCCTTTCTATTTTTAATTCTCATAATTAGCCTGCATTTCATAAGGCATCCTGGAATGGAGCCAGTAAAGAATACGATCACATACTTTGCTTTGAACATGTGCAAAGTCTTCCGCGTACACTAACTTTGAGATATATTTTCAAATTACTTCCACAGAGAGTCAGTGCAAGCTTATCCGTCGGTGCATGTGCAGTCACATTGTGCAGGCAAAGAGAGAGCAAAAAGCGGTGCCACCAGCAGCTCCTCGGCTGGCACACTCTGTCAGTCCCTGGCAGGACCTGGCACCAGGTTCTCTGCCAGAAATGTCAAAATCAGGATTTTAATAAATTAAGTAAAAATAATGCTTGTTTGCCACGTGAATAAGCAGAATTTATGTGTTTTACAACATTAGAAGCAAATTTCTCTGCCCACAACGATTCCACAGTACGTGTTAGTACAACTAAAATATTCTGAAAAGAGGGAGAAAAGTGCACATGATGTCATGTAAAATACTGAAATACATATAGACAACATATCCAAATTTTGAAAGTACCCTTTCCTTGTAGAAGAGTTTAATCAAGAAATGAATATATACTTCTTCTGGAGTTCAAAAATTTTCAAGGAACAAAGAGTTCCTTGAATTCAAAAAGAGTTCTGGGTTTGAGTATACGAGTTGAAATAAATTATTCCATACAAATACTTAAATAAAATACACAGACCAACCCAAAAGATACTACCTTTAATTTCGGCTATGATTGTCAAGGTACACAATAGGTTTAAAATACAGCTAGATGTTTTATTTATATATTTATTATGGGAAAAGCATTAAGCCAAAGTAAGAGGGTGAAATTACATCAGGCTTATTTGAGAGCACAAGCCTAAGGCAAATATGCATTAGTATGACAAAATTTTATAACTAACAGATTGCATTTCTTAGACTTCTGAAGTATGATTCAGTTTAGTAGACAAAGTATTCTGAATAACTTCTGTGTGGAAATACACTTTAATTACTCCCTGAATTTATCATATATTCACCTGGAAGTGAAATATTTGATATAAGTCAGTTTGTATAAAACAGGATTTCAAACAGGTGTTTCAAAGCTGCATATAGGCCCTCAATAAAAATAGTCCTTGATGGAAATAAATTAATCTTTACCTTTTTCAAAAATGAATGAAAAATCTAGAAATATTCCCTTTATTAAGTTATGAGAACATAAAATTTAATTATTTTTGCTTTACATGATAATCAGTACAATTGAAGGCATATGATTTTATATATTCTCTTTAAGTTTAGTGGTGTTTGGACTTTGTTTTCTGTGGGTTTGTTTTTGGGGTTTTTTTGTTCAGTTACTCATCTGTCACTAAACACGTTTTGTATGCATTTTAGGCCACTCAATTAGGTTTCTCAATTTTGGATCAGAAAAGCCTTTCTAGAACTGTCTGCAGCACAGATCATGGGGTTCTTATGTGATTTGCTGAAAACTTTTTACAAATAATGAGACCTTAGTGATTTATAAACCACTTTCAGATAGCATGTCATGTTTTCATGGAAAACTACTCAAATCCAATAGTTCTTTCTTGCTTAAACATACCAAGGGAGCTGACCCAATGTCATCTCATTGACTTAAGCGGGCTGCTAACCACAGCAGAAGCCAACACGTCATATAACAATTCACAAAGAAGGAAGGACTTAAGTAAGTGAACAAAGTATCATTCTGAAACACCATAATTCCTTAAGGTAGAAGAGATGCTTTTCAGAATGGCATTTTGCTGATTTACAGTTGGCACCAGAATTTGAGTTCTGCTTTTGTTGACATAGCACTGACGAAGAAGAATACAGAAGTTTGGGATAGCAACTAAGTCCTTTCAGAAAATGAGGATAAAAGCAACAAAAAACCAAGTAAAACCCCCCAGGACTGTTAAAGCAGATATGAGAGAGGTATATAGATGCTGCGTTTGAATTAGTATTATATTTGTGTTGGACTGGAAGTGCTACACTCCCGCCCCCCATCCCCAGCATCCTGTTTGGTGGAACAATGTTTTAAAGAGCATTTAATAGTAATTTCTAAAATAATAATCAGCACACGCCATGCTGAAGGTTAATCCTTTGGGTATTAATTTAGCTTTATCACAAAGCAGATAGGATGTCTGTATTCATCTCACTGCACTTAACATATTACCAAAATTAAGGTCTCCATAGGCAAAACATAGCTTTATTTCAAAACAGTGAAGCTAAACTGATGCAAAAGTAAATACAGTGTTTATTGCAACCACTTCAGTACACAGCACAAGAATGTGCATTTAGTACTTAAAGAAGTGAATCATCTGAATAATTTGAAAAATACAGGCTCTCCAGATCTCCTGCTTTTTTATACATCCCATATATTCTGCAAATTTCTGGTGGCATATAGAAAGTTCAGTTTCATACTAAAATAGGCTCTGATACTTAATCTTTTAAAAATTGCAGTCAAATATCTTGTTAAAGCAGAAATCTTTATACAGCATATTACATTTCAAAAGACTATCTAAAAACATTCTCAGCTGTAAGATCATTCTACAAATTTAGAAAGATCATTCCTACTATTAAAAATAAAAATATAAAAGAGCTAGCCACAGTCACTAAAACAAATATATTTTAAGTCATGAATTTAGTAGCAAACAATATTGTCCTTGTTTAAACGTGTTTCAACAAGTTGCTCACTGCAAAAAGGAGGATTTACATAGCCATATGACATCACGCTTTATTTCAAAGAGTTAACATATACAGAGTGATCAAAGTCATGTTACTTTCCCCAGACTCACTGAAAACATTGCCTAAAATCAGCATGAAACACTGAATGAATAGCTAAAAAATGCCAGTGTTTATATGGAAAACTATTATGTGACAAACAGGCTCATTTTTTATTACTTATTATTAAGCATGCATGGGCTCGTGAGGTTTTTCATCAACACGTCCACAAGACTGATACAAAATGATAAATAAATATACGAGATGCTATGCTATCATGATCAGTTACCTGTGTTAACGTGGTCACTTGGAATACAGTCAAGTGCTAGACCTTTCCCAGCTTCTCCTTGGCAGATCGCATTCCCATTAGCAATCCAGTACGGCAGAAGGAAAGTGACAGCTTAGCTGTGTAAAATTCACTGTCTATGATACAATTATTGCACTACTGATTACTTCAGACTTTGGCGAGTTAATCCTTGGGGTATTAATTTACTGCTCTGACTGTACAAAACAGATCCTACTGCTTTACCCTTTTGAGGGCTGTCACTGTAATTATTCCATGTGGCACCACCAGTAAGGTTTTCCTGTGCATCTTTCCCAGTAAACAGATTTTAGGATATTTTCAAGTCAGTCAGCTAACAAAGAAGAACTTTATGCTGCTTTAGAGCACTGCAAAATACAGCAATCCTCTTTTGAGAGGAATTTAATAATTTCAAAGCCTTGCTATATTTCAGTTAGGAAGAATCTTCCTTATTTCAAAAAAGTCTTTCTGAAAGAAAGTTTTAAAATAGCATTCTGATCAAACAGAATTCTGGTTTTATATATACTGATATAAGTACAGGTTTGTCAACATATATTTGAAGAAAAAGAAAATGTAAACCACTTTATTCAAAAATGTTAAGCCAGGCTATATCAACAAGTCTGAGTAGTCCAATATTATTTTTTGAATCTGAAATTAAAAGAAAATTAAGCAAATCCCACTTTGGTAAATATAGTGTATTTATTTCACCACAGTTTTTTATCCTAGTGACAAAGTTTTTCATAACAATTGATATCTACTTGGAATTTAGTTGCAACTTTAAAAGTAAAAAATGCTATTAATTGGGAGTAAAACCAAACACCATAAGAAATTCAGTCTTCAAAGCTGGAAACTCCAAGGCAATGATGATACCTACTATGTAGTTAACCTTAAATTTGACACATTTATTCTATTTCCTTCTCTGATATATTGTCTTATTTCAGTGGTACATTTCTTTGTGTGTAGAGGAAAGTGAAGAACAGAGTAGAAACACTCTCAAGAGGTCTTTGTCAAGATCTTTCCTGAGAGTCCTAAATGAGCTAATTAAGCTTGGGAGACAGGGCAGGATTGTTATGGATTAAAGGCTGTCTAGGAGCAAAACGTCAAAGTCTGTGACTGAACAACCGTTTTTCCCTACAATAAAAGTCAACAGTATGCATGTTAAAGTCTCAGGAAGAGTATAATAATTCATCTTATTTATATTATCTTAAAAGAGAGCTAAGAAGCAAAATTTTGCAATGGGATTTTGGGAGGACTGGTAAAGATGTTGCAGACTAAATGTTAAACTGAACAAATTGAGGTGGGTATCATTTTAGAAGATGTAGATCTCTTTGCAAATTTTTAAAATTAATAACTAAGTATTTAATATTACTGGTATAATACTAATTTTTAATAATGATTATTAAGTATTATTACTATACATATTTTTTAATAATAGAAGATACCTAAATAGGATGTTTGGAAAATAAGTCACATGATGAGCAATCTGGAACATATGCTAATGCCTCCATACGAATCAATCTGCAGACTCATTTAATTGCAGTCCCTGAAGCAACCATAAGACCCCCTTCTTTCAGAAGAAAGAGAGGAATACAGAGAAAAAGAACGGGACTGACTGAAGGTATGGAGCTCTTGCCCAAGAAGGACCAACATAATAAGAACTGTAATAATACAGAGAACTTATGTTGTAATTTATTTATTTTTTTTAAAGTATAAAACCTTCTCTGACTGCTTTGGAAGGTTTGTGCTGCTTTCTTTTCAGGCTGCAAACTAGCTCCATCAGGTTTCCCTACTGCTGACAAGCTTTTGATAACACTGCTCATTTGTTCTTTGTGGCTCATCTGAGCTGTTCCTTTTACACATCAGAATGTTGTTGTGTTGAAGAATGCAAGCAGCACCTTTGATCTGGGGACATTTTTTAAAGCAGTCAGTAAAAGACTGGGTAGCAGCAAATTAATAAGTGTTAACTACCAATTTTTTTTTTAATTTTTCTTCTTTAAAAGCAAAACAATAACCTCTCCTGATTATTTTTTTTTAATTACAATTTACAGGTATACCTTAACATCGTCATTGCGTGTTTCCAACAGCATTGGACTGTTATTTAAAAAAGTTATGAATATACCAGCGAAGTAATTTGTTATTGCCATTGTTTGCAGTGTTTCAAAGCAGCATTTATTTAACCAAACATAGGATTTTCATGTCTGCATCTAAGCTAAACATTTTTGTATCCCTTTGTAGTCAAGGAGGAGAAAAAGACACTTTTTAGGTGGGAATTATATCGTCCCAAAGAAAATACCTAAATTCCATCAAATGCATCCAGCTACAAAAGCAGCTGACTCTCTCCCTTGACTATAAAGGGAATCTGATTAGTAATGTCTGCTTGGCTCAGACATTGATGCCTACACTACACATGTCTAAAATGAGGTGAAATAAATTCCTGGTTTCTGCTTTCCTTTCACTTCTGGGTCTTTCATTTGAGTATCATTTCAATACATCACCTGTACCTCTGGAAAGATTCCAAAGGCTTCGTAGTCCTCCTTGAATTTCATATTACTGGAATTTCAAGCACTTGTTTAAGAAGCTGCTAAAGAGCAACTTTGACCTTAAGGAATCAAAAATCATTCCCTCTCAAAATTCACTGAAGAAAATTAATGTCAAATCCAAATTCTGATCTCTTAGGTGATAGAAACAATACAGGGCTGCCTGGCCAGCCATGAGCTCTCTCTTAAAAGACACTGAGGTGGATCTTTAGTAAGCAGAACAAACATTTTCATGCCTGAGTGACATTATTTTGCTGCATTTGCCCTTCAAGTCCTTTGAAAGAAAAAAGAAGCTTCTCAATGCCTTCAAGCTATGATTGAATCAGAATGTATAATGCTTAGGTCATGGGGAATTTAAGCAAAATTTGATGCACAATAGAAAAACAAAGTGATAATAAAAAGTTTGTAACTATTCCAATCAAAGATATTAATCTTAAAATGCACTAATTATTACAATTAAATACACTACTGTATGTCAGTCATCTACCTAGCAGCAAATACAATTAATTTGGATCAGCAATTTTCACTCAGTTTAAAATAAGTGAATGCATTATTTAGACAAAACAAGTTGAACATTCCTCAAATATCCTGATGTGAAACATTGAAAATTGAAACAAGCTTTATATTCTGAAGCAAAATAAGGCCAAAGTCAAACACTGTTGTGCTAGATGCAAAAGTTCTGTGTATGCCACCAATTACATGTCTGCACAAGATAACACAGACCTTTTCCTTTACTTAAGAGGACTTAACTTGAAATAAAAGAACTTAATATACCTTCCAAAGTTGCAGAAATTATGACAATTCTGTTAGATGACTTTTTGACTACAGCTTTACCAAGAGTAGATCCCTCCTTACCCTAAATTAAATTCTCCGAATTCAATAAAAGGTTTGCTAGCAGACACAAAGCAAATAAGCCAACCTCTTTTGAGGGATTTCATGTGCTCATGTCCAACACAGAATAATAGATGGGACTGAGTGATAAAAACAGAGTAGAATTGATTAAATTCCTAAAAGCTAGTTGCTGTTCAGAGCATGCTGTCTTCCTCCATGCCTTCTCCTTTGTAACAGTTTATTCTTCTATATTTTCAATTTTGAAACTTTCTACAGTGGTAGTCACTTATTTCAGTGAGATTCGACATTATATCATCTGAGTGACTTGTGATTGTGTGCATAGAACTGAAGGAAAGAAAAAAAAAAAGAAACTGGATGTTACTTCTTTTGCCAAAATCATTATTATAACCATTTATTGACCTGACTCCAATAATAATAAATACACTTGTACACTGGGAGACAATATAAATCTTTCAATGGGAACAAAGTAGTCTTATGTCTATCATGCTCTGAAACTTTTCAACATTTCTTTCTCTTAAATACATAGAATAAAATAATATAAGGCTGATCCTTTGAGAATTGGTATACATTATCTTTACTACAATGCACAAATGAATGTAGATTGATTCATGTAGGGCAACCCTTTTGTAATAAATGAGTCAACTACTATTGTGTCTTGTCATGTTCACTGCAATCACTTGGCTCTTTTAATACTGTAACAAGACAAATGTACTACACTACAATGTTTTGATATTGACAAAAAAATTACCTGGCCAGAACTGAACAACGGTGCCTGTTGTAGAAAGGATTTTCAGGGCAATTTGAACTATGTGCATGTCCTGAGACAGATTATTGCTCACACCAAGGTGGCCTGTTCTTCACCTGATTGAATGGAGGTCTGAGCATGCTTCCATCAGAGTGCCAGGTACAGGCTGCCTAACTGTGCATGAGCTTACTACAGTAAGTGGATTAAAAATAGCAAGGATGGAAGAATAAGGAGAGTGGAAAGAATATGAAAAACATTTATAAGAATGTGAGTGCAATTTACCCATATGCAAAATCTCAAACACTTCTGAAGATCCAAAACGTTTTAGGCAATTTCTTTTAAGTTAAAAACTAATAATCATTTAACTACGGATTTCAAGCCTGAGGGCAACAGAATCACAGACATACATTTATAATGCACAATATCTGTGGGAAATATTGGAACTTTGGAGGAAAAAAAATATGCAGTTTTATAGGTTTTTGATCCCTACTGTGATTTAAAAAAAATGCTCATGAGAAATATTTTAAAATATGTGTTACTTGATTGATAAGCAAAGAAAAAATGTACAAAATACTTTTCCCCCATTCAGCCTTCAAAACACATCTCAGTCTTCGATATACATCTTAATCTTCAATTCTTGTCCATTCTGGACAAATTTGCTGGACAACATGTACAATGCATGCAGTTACT
>JAOXJM010000001.1:196403054-196419111 GCA_026413425.1 Tringa solitaria
CTAACCCTTTCAGAAATGTTAGCCTATGACTGATGTAGACTGTTGAACATTTTTTAATTCCATATTTGGTACTCCAGGATACTGGTTAACAAGGTATTTCATGAGCTGATTCCAGCATGGCACAACATTTCAATGAAAAGAATATCATATCCAAGCCCTTTTTAGTTATGAGTATGAATTTATGAACCTCAAAATTTTGAAGCTTATTAAGAGACAACCTACAAGGCAGGCAGACTGCCCTGAATCATATAGACAACTTTTCCACTTGCTGCATGCCAGTCCCTGGTATGGCTGCTTCCA
Source organism: Tringa solitaria (assembly GCA_026413425.1). Lineage (NCBI taxonomy): Eukaryota > Metazoa > Chordata > Aves > Charadriiformes > Scolopacidae > Tringa > Tringa solitaria. The sequence goes on from JAOXJM010000001.1 coordinate 196,403,355, forward strand.
CATTTAGAATTTAATTGTCCCTTCTGCCTCCCATTTCTATATTTGCATTTGCAATTACTTTTAATATGACAAATGTGATAGTGATGAACAACAGAACTGTTTGAATAAGTACCCGCCTATGAATGTCCACACATGGACTGAAAATAAGTGAAATGAAGGCTACTATCTTGAATGCCCCATCTATCAAAAATAAACAATGGCATACAGAAAAGCTTCTGTCCTATCTTTTATAGAATATATTTCTCTTATTAATCTGAATATATCCCATGTTATGGTGCGTAGAAATCAGTGCCGGAAAAGATTTTGTTAGGTAAAATGAAAAATACGGAATTTTAGTATTTCCTTGTTATCTTCAATGAATTATGTTAAATAGAAACATTTAAATCAATTGATCTATTAAACTTATGTCTGTGCTAATTGGTCTTACAGGCTGTGTGGTGGGACAGGTCATGCAACCATCTGCATTTAACTCAGTTTTAAAGTTTGCTTTGACATTTACTTTTATGCTTCAGGTGCTGTGATTAAATAGAAATGATGAATGAGTGCTGTAAATGACTACTCAATTGTCTGGGGTACAATGTTACTACTTCTCCGGCGTGACCTCTAACTAATTTCCTCTATCACTTTCTCTCCTGATTTATTCAGAGTAGCGGCTTCTGACTCCCAGATATTTCTAAATCCGACATTTTTCTCACTGTTCAGCTATTGCTCCCTCTCCACAGAGTTTCCATTCACATTTTTAATCAGCAGATGTAATTGTGAAAGGTGTTAGAGTTCCTACAAGCATTCAATACTGAGGTATTGCCTGTTTCAATTGCTGTGGGACAAATTTGTACCAGCTTATCCTTGAGATATCCAGGTTACATCTCTACACCATGGCTACTCAGCTGGGCTTCCCTTGTAGTTGAAAGAGTGAAATAATCACTTCTGGACATAATTTGTCTTATTCTAGACTGAGGTTAAATGTGATCCATAAATGCTTATTTTTTATGACTATCAGGGGAACAAATAATTATTAGATTAAGTATAGATGTTAAACCTTCAGCGAATAGATCTGATGTATGTGCTTATGTCTGGTCAGAGAATAAAATAATCTTACTCTTTCCAGATTCAGAGACACAAAATGCTAGTAATTTCATGGACTGGATGGATTTCACAAGAATTTAATTCCCTTTAAAAAAGGAAAAGGAAGACAAGACAATAATATCAAAGTGATTAATAGTCTGTTGCATGTTGCCAAATGGAGGAAATTATCAAGAGCCTCATAGACAGGTAATTACAGAGATACTGCACAGTCTTCCTGCTTTTTTATTTCCTGTTTAGTAGAACTAAAATTTATTTGATTTGAATTCCACTTACATATTCAAGCTATAGCTACAAGTTGTGTCCACGCTGTTCATATAATTGCACTGAAAAGGGCACTATTTAAGGATACCCTGAGTCTAAAGCTGGCCTTGTTGTGGACAAGCTGATCGTATTTGATCTTCTAGCCAGTCTGAACTTAGCTTGAGCTCTTGCTACTAAACTCATCTAATCTTATACCTGACAGTATTGTAACTCTCCAGTAAGTGACTTCATATGCCTTTGAGGTAGGACTTTGCATTTCCCTCCTCTACGACATCAAAACCACAGAAACCAAAATGTATTTGATCTTTGGGAACATTCTATATTCCACCCAAAACTGAGTTTTTCCCTCTGCTAATCATAACAGGGCCATCCCAGAAACAGTTCTCATATGTTCCCATGACCAGCACAGGTGAGGGCTGCAAACGTGCTGGGTGCTGTTTCATATGGCACTGAAAATGTAGGCAGGAACTTGGGACTTTTTATAAAGAAAAAAGCCAAGGAGTTTAAACTACAAACACTTAATTTTGTAAAAAAAGTGAGGAAGCCTTCCCACACGGAACTGGGAGAGGCTCAAGAGAGCTTAAAGAAAAGGCTGCAAAGGTGAGCTCAATGAGCAAACTGGATTCAATGACTATATAATCATCATACTGAAGGGATTCTTTATTCTGCCACTCTTTACATTTCCTCTTTCAAAAAATTAGTGATTCTTTCTTCATTTTCAATGGAATTTATCCTCTCATTTACGTTCAAAAAGCTGGAGCTCTTGATAGAGCATTTAAAATCCTTGAATAACTCATTATGACATTGCTTTTTATTTTTTATTTCCTAAATAATCTTCACAATTGAATGTAATTTGAAGCCAAGAATTGATTTTGAGTCATTATCTTCCATTGTACAGTCAGTAAACACTTTAGATTCTGCTTAAGGTGTGCATATACTCTTAACAATGAATTCTGGAAGACAAACATGGAAAAGACCATTTTAAATGATGCTCTGAATGACAGCATTATTAGCATGTACAGTAAATTTCTAAGGACCGGTCTGAAAAACTGAGTTGTGAAAAGAAACTATTCAGTATTAAACAATATTTCATTTCCTATAGTATTGCCATTTTTTTTCCTTCTATTTTGTTCTGCTGGTTCTTGTAGGTCATTATTGCTATTACAATTTTAAAATAATTCCGGATAAAGGGGACATTATCAATGAATTAAACAAATTGACATATTGCTTGGACATTTTAATTTGTCAGTGTGACTTATTTACTACTTTTGACAGCTGAACTTATTTTATTAAATTAATATATTATTTTGCATTTCCTGACTACTTGGGACTCAGACCTCTGGTAAAGGCAACTATAATATATTTCTGTATTCTGGACAAAAGTCTTCTACTCAGCCACCAACTTTGTTTTGAGACAAGACTGACTTCTACTCCAGATCTCTTAGTATTCAGAAGAAGCTGGTCTTTAATCAGAAACTTGTCATTAATAAGGAAAAATATCTTTGAGGAATATGTCCAATTCCAAATTTAATTCAAAACCACTTTGTTTATACAGTAGATTATATAGGGCAAAGATAGTTGCTTTTGTCAAGATTATTTTGTCCTATAAACAACAACATTGTTAAATCTACCTAGAATTATCATTTCATTTTGGAGTACATACATTCTCAGAAGACCTGCATACCACAGACTTTAAATAGCAAGGAAAAATCTGCAAGATTCTAGCTTTCTGCTGCTAATAAAGCCTTTATCCAGGCATTGTATTTCCTGACTAGCAAAGCCTGGAGCCTACAAAAGTCCTGTAATCCAAGGACCAGATATCCAGTGTGTGTTTCAGACAGACGGTTAGTGGAGTGGCTACAACAGTTGATTAAATAGTCAACAATATTAAAATCATTCCACATGCAGCGTTTAGGGAAATATCTACACACTGATATTCTGTTTAGATTATTGCGTTTATCTACATAATCGTTGGCCAAAGCTGTTGATATGACCCAGTTTTGCACTTACATCTTTCCAGCTGGATACTGTTAGTAATACATTCTTAATCCGATTCTTAATCCATGGTAAATGGTTAGAATTAAAATCTCTGATAAATGTAAAGGTCTTATTTGAGTTTCATGAAGCGTGTTTGTCTACTTACATAAAAAGGTTAATGTGAATAAGATATCTGTATACTCTGAGGGAAATGGTGCAGAACCTCTGTTGGATTTCTGTTCGAATAAATCCATTCCCAGTTCTCAGCACTGTAAACAGGCTTTTAGTGCAAAGTGCTTGTATAGTTCTGCCAACCTATCCTAAGCAGAGTTTAGGTATTTTGATACCTCTGTCTGTAGAGGTATCTGTCTGAGTAACTTTGATATAAAATCAGTAGAAGTTCAAATTTTTTGTTCTATTTTTAAAGTGTTGTGGTTCATTTTCACTCAGGCCAGCCTATATCGTTATTGATTCTAATTTTGGTGCCACTTTCAGTGGTTAAGCATCTGTATTCTGGTGGGAGTAAAACACCAAAAGGGAGGTGTTTGATTGGCATTTTCCCTGATAGATGTCAAACTAAAAAGGAGATTAGAAAATCTCTGATCAGAGCAACATTTTGGATGTCTTACTTCCCACTTCCTCCTTACCTCAGCAAAAGAGTTAAGTGGTAAAAATTGTGGAGAGGTAATGCGAAGTATTTCCTTATATATCATGTCTATAGTTAGCGTTTCCTATGAGGCAGAAGTGATCAAATGTCATCTTTCCTCTGACTACTAATGTGTGTCTAGTTGTTACCTGATGCAAAGTGTGCACACCTTTGACAGCCATTAGGCCATGCGAACTTTGCAGAAATTTCCTATTAATTTTATCCTTGTCTACCTCTTCCTTAAGTTTAAACCACTGATATTTGGTTGATGCTTTATTTTTACAGGCAATGAGAGTCTGGATTACAGTGTTTTCCGTTTCCTGGTGCAACAACACATACAGCTGTGCGCCATCAGCATACAGCAGGCATTTAAGCCTGTAGCATTTTATAATATTGCTGACTGGTTTAGCACATATGTTGAACAGGGAAGAGAAAAAGATCTATCCGTTTGAACCTGCAGGGCAAAAAGGCTTCTCACTATTGACAGTATTGTCACAACTGAGATTTATCTAAGAGAAAGGAGTATAATCATGAGCAATCCATTCTTTCAATTCCTACTGAATATTTGAGATAATATTGTGGTACCCCATGGAAGACATTGTTAAAAACAATGGATTTATATATGAGGAACAATGTGGATGCCTTTGCTCTGTCTTTAGCTAGGAAGAGATAATGTCTCAGGAAGAATGGCTCTACTCTGTAGCAAAAGTTAAATATAAAGCCTGATTCTGAATGTGAGAAAGTGGCACAAGGCAAACACTGCAGGAGACAGGTAGCAACTATTGTCAAGACACTTAGGCACAACCAGAGATGAAAGTGGAATACCTAAGCATCAGCTCCAGTAACTGCAGAATGCCTGTGCTGGCACTCGGGGCATACTAAAATACCTTTTAAGTGCAGTGTCTGCTAATCTATTTTTAGTTTCCTGACAAACTGCAGACATTCTGAAAAAAATAATGATCCAAACCAAAACAAATCTCTGCCCCTTAACGAAAAGAACAAATATTCCCAAGTTATGCATTTGTCAGTCAGCAGCTTGAATTTAGTTGTGATCATGTCACAGCCACTTTACTGTCTCTGGAGGACCTTAAAGCATATTTTATTTTATGCAAAACATGAATTCCCCAACGTTAGCAGCACAACAAAGTGCTAAACTCCTTCTTTTGATATGTGTCAGCTACACTGTTTCATACCTGTCACCAACTGTTTGTTTTAATCCCATAGTGTAACTTGATGGAATAATAGTGAGGTAATAGATGACTATGGAGGTTCACTATTAAGCATCTTCACAACTTTTCTGGTAGTATTTCAGCATAACAATGTAATAAATGTATTCTGCGTGTAATAGACTTTTTGAACAGTTCACCCCATTTTCTTCCTTGTCCAGGACACCAGAGAGGAGACTGGAATTATCTTTGTTACCTTCCTCAGGCATTATGCTCCCTTGCCTTGCAGAGATGAGCCTCGCTAGAGGCTCTGGTGCCTCAGAAGAGCAATGCCTCTTGCTGAGCATCTCACTGTAGAAAGGCAAGAGGTGACCCTGTGTCTCTCTACAGCTCTTTCTCTACAACCCTTCACAAAACAGAAGATTCATGTCAGGCTAACAAAAAGGCCATTTACTTGAATTAGATACTTCCTACACATTTCATTACACAGTTTCATCACCAGAAATGAAAAGATAACAGCTTTGCAATATTAAGGACAAGTAACAGCCGCTGTGCTGCCGGTAACCATAATGGGTGCAAGCGTATGGCCAGAACCTGAACATTTTTGCTCCTGAAAGACATAAGAATCAAACTGAAAGGTGTGAAAAAATTAACTAGGAAGTATTTTTAGAAGCTGTAGTTGGACATTGTGATATGTGTATTTGTCTGATAATTGAATCTCATAGCAAGGTCTAGAAAAATTACAGCAATACAAAATATGATCTTAAAATTGTAGCTGTACAAAGTATCATGCTAAAGGTGTTTAACACCTGTATGTATGCAGCTGTGTTCATAAGACTAAAGTTCTGCCTGAGATAGGTAGCAGGACAGAAATAAATGTGCAATTCACAGTACTGAATTATAATGCAGTTGTAAAAAGAGAAGTGCTAACGTTGCTATGTTCAGTTTCCTTGACCACTCTGAAAGTCAATTCATTTGAGGAACACAACTTGTTGTGGCTAGCTAGTTAGGCCTGCAGAATGCAAGGTTCTGGAAAAAGCATTCCTCATGCCCAGTTTCTATTTAACATGTTAAGTAGAGATGTGCTCAGTTTTTGATATGGCATCCTGAGGCTTACAAAGAGCAGAAAGCAGCACAGTTACAGAGGGACAAACATCACAAATTGCTGCCATATCTATAAAGGAATCAGATCCTAGTGCTCCTGATCTCCTGCTCTTTTTGCTTTTAATGGCAATCAGCTAACTGTGGCATTAACCTTTATAATAATTATTATTAATTTTAATTTGGATACTTGGAGAAGATATAAAATAAACAATCATGAATTAGTTAAATGACACTGGATACCATTTTTTCTGCCAAGCACAACCGAGATGTAAAGCAATATATAAGAAATAGAAAGTGATGATGGCATTGCCTCCTTGTTTAGCTACTATGTATTTATATAAGCTATTTTCTGGCCTATCAATATATCATACTGTATCCGGTTTGCATGGCAAGATTTTGGTAACGGGGGTGGGGGGACTGCAGGTATGACTTCTGTGGGAAGGTGCTGGAAGCTTCCTATGTGTCCAACAGAGTCAATGCCAGCTTGCTCCAAGATGGACCTGCCAGCCGCCACCAAGCCCCTCAGTGATGGTGGTAGCACCTCTGCATAACATAGTTAGGAAGGGAGAAAAAAATACTGCTGCACAACAGCAGCTGGGAGAGAGGAGTGTGGGAATATGTGAGAGAAACCTGCAGACACCAAGGTCAGTGAAGAAGGAAGGGGAGGAGGTGCTCCAGGCACCAGAGCAGAGATTCCCCTGCAGCCCATGGTGAAGACTGTCCCCCTGCAGCCCATGGGGGTTAATAGTAGAGCAGAGATCCACCTGCAGCCCATGGAGCACCCCACACCGGAGCAGATGGATGCCAAAACAAGGCTGTGTACCCCATGGAGAGCCCGTGCTAGAGCAGACTCCTGGCTGGACCTGTATCCTGTGGAGAGAGATGAGCACCAAACCTGGAGCAGGTTTGCGGGTGGAGCAGTTAATCAAGAACCATGAGAAGGACTCATATCAGAGAAGTTCATGGAGGACTGCCTCCCATGGGAGTGACCCCACGTTGGAGCAGGGGAAGAGTGTGAGGAGTCCTCCCCCTGAGGAGAAAAGAGCGGCAGAGACAGCATGTGATCAACTGACCATAACCCCCATTCCCCGTCCCCCTGCACAGCTCAGGGAAGAAAGCAGAGAAATTGGGATTGAAGTTGAGCCCAGGAAGAAGGGAGGGGTGGAGAGAAGGTGTTTCAAGTTTTGATTTTATTTCTCATAATCTTACTCTCATTTGGTCAGTAATAAATTAAACTTATTAAACAGGTCTATTTTGCTCATGATGGTAATAAGTGAGTGATCTCTCCTTGTCTTTATCTCAGCCCATGTGCCTTTTGTTTTGTTTTCTCTCCCCTCTCCAGCTGAGGAGGGGAGTGAGAGAGCAGCTTGGTGGGCACCTGGAGCCATCCAGGGCCAACCCACCACACATTCACTTTGTTGAATTCATTCAAGTCTAGAGCTTCCAAACAACGATGAGAAACAGGACACAAAATTCACATTACTTTCAGACTAGGTGTTGGGGAGAATTTTTAAAACACTTTTGAAGATTGCAACTCATGCCTCCAGCTCTGACAGGCCATATTATTTACAGCTTTGAAATAAAATTAGACTTAGGTCAGGCACACCATTTATGCCAGATATTTGTATGATTTTGGAGAATAATAATTGGATCTGTGAGCTCAAAATAAAATGCTACTGTTTCAAACAAGGAGTTAGATGACATGAAATGGGAGCTAGGACCTGTTTCATGTCAATGATCTTTCATGTTATTCAGAGAAGTTGCTGCAGCTTGCATTTTGGCATTTTTACTTTTGCTCATGTGCGTACTGCTTTGTGGCTATAGAAATACCAAAGAAAACTAGTCTGTTACTTTGAAACCTATTATTCAGATATTCAAATGTTTTCATCATCCCCCCCACCCCGATGTTACTTCTTTGCTTGTTTCTCTGGTCTGAAGCTTTTAAGATGGGTAGTAGAGGGTTTTTTATTATTATTATTATTTTAGTGCAATATTATTTTAGGGAAGACAAAAAAACATGCCTTCTTCAATTATGCTTTAAATTTCCAGAACGGTCAAGTCAAATTTCTTCTGGGAAAAATATGCTTTCTCATCTGAGTCCATGAACAAGCACAGCCCCCTGCTCACAGCTAATGGGGGGAAGAACAGATGGGGTGTAGGAGATAGGGGGAGCCAAAGCTGTGCCACACAGCAGAGTGACAAGCAGCAATTTGGTCTGCTCCATGAACTGCTAATTAGCAAACAATTAAAACAACAATATACACAGTGGTGTCAGTAATCTCACAGTTATGGGAATTATCCCATGATCTCATAAGATTAAATGAGAATTTTGCTGTTAACTATTTTATCCTCTTTGAAGAAAATGTTCTTATGTTATTGCCTTGTTCAGTAAATCTTTCAAGATGTTGCTTTTATTGTTTTTTGCTTAGATAGAAGTGTAAGTGTACACAGCACTTTACAAAACATGCTGAATGACTAATGCCTGTCTCAAAGAATTTGCAATGGAAATAAAAAAGATACGAAGAACAACTCTTCAGAAAACTGATGAGGTAATGTCAGGAAAAAAAATGAAAAAAGAGAGAGAAACATAGGATGGTTAGGCAAAGAAGAGGACTCTAACTAAGTATTTGCAAATGATTTCTTCTGGAGTATCATCAGCAGTGCTGTACACAGACATTGCTGGGGCAGAAGCAGTCATACCTGAACTGGGAGCTCTGCTGCACTTAAGGGTGCTGTGAAGAGAAGCACATATGGCTAATGGAGCAGATGGGCGCCTGCGTGTATCTCACATCTTTCTCCTGTGCCCACTCTCACTAACAAAAAGCACCAGAGGAGAACACTTCTGAAAGGCAATATGGCCTCCAGAGAGCACAGCTGTGCTGTGCTATTGCCACAGGTGTTGATTCCTTAACCATTAATTGCAGCTCTGAAGTCACTGGGGCAAGGCTTTCCAACAGCCCTTGTCCTGACCACTGTCCCCAGACACAAGTCCCTACGGTTCCTGCCAGAAATACTCCCTATGAAGCTGGAATCTCCAAGATCAGAGCATCTGGGTTTCCTGCTGTGGGAATAAGAACTTAGAGCTATTTTGAACCTCTGTGTCTGGTGGTTTTGAAGTTTATCTCCTCATGTCAAGAGATGCAATATGCTCTAGAGCCAGCTGCTCTGGAATTGCTACCACAGCAGCCCTGGGACATTCCCACTGGCAGACACCTATTAGTACTTCACCTACTCATAAGAAAGACTAGGTTGAGCCTTCCAGTATTTTGTTTTCTCACTTGGTGGGAAGACTTCCTTTGGTTCTGCAGGCCCAGAGCTTCCACGTATCCCAGCCTTAGACTATTTCAAGCATTCCTATCTATTTCTGATTGAATGCTCGGCTAGTTTATTTTTATCCAATCTTACAAAATACTTATCAGGATATCAGAAATTTCATAGTACCATTAGTTCCGCACAAAAACTGGAAGATATAAGAAAAATAAGATCTGGTCCAATTCCTGATGAGTCAATATAAATACTCTTAAACATCCATTAGGTTCTGATTAGGGCCCAGTTAATGCCTTTGTCAATTAAACAGAAGTGTAGATGTTGCTTTCAGTGAAATAACAGTATCTATTTATATTATATTTTATACAGCATATATATCAAAGCATATATATATCAAAGACTCGAAAAGAAAAGGAAAAGACCTTCTTATTTTTGTGTGTGCAATATTTTATGTCAGATGTATTTATTGCTATGTATACATACTACGTTTTGTCTCCACTTTAATCTGTCTGGAGAGGGGGGGAGAGAGGAATTACATCCCCAGCTCCATTTAGCCCTTCTGTATTTAAATATACAAATGTTGAAATAGGTACTAATCCAACCCAAACCCATTTATTCAATATGAAACACATCTACTTGTCTAAATTAGGCAGCAACTTTGTGTTTTAATTGAATACACAGAGAAGCCTTCTGGGGCAGCATTACTGCTCTGCAGTACCTGTTCAGCAAAGCAAGACAGCTCGCTCTGAGCATCTTGGAACTGGGTCTCTGTGCTAACCATAACAGGAAATTATGGGATTTGATTAGAATTAAATGTTAATTACTCAATAATATTGAAGAAAAATAATCTGTAGTACTTAAGCTTGTTAGTTATGTAAAAGTCATAAAGGAGGCCTACTTATTAAGAGATTTAATTAAGCAAACAGGTCTTCATGCCAAAGTCAGCTTTCCAGTCTTATGGAACAACAGTCCAATGATTCTGCTGGGTATACTTAGCTTGTCTGTTGTTCAGTTTTAAGTCCCTATTCAACAAAGAAGTCAAGGATGTGCCTGAGCACCAAAGAGATTTAATCTGACTGATTAAGACTTAAATTTAGGAGCATACTAAATATCCTTCCCAAGCAAGAACTAAATGTTGAAACCAGTGTGATGATTAACAGCTGTGGGTACAATTCAGCCTTAATTTTAAGCAGTTGCTTGAATTGCATATACTTCAAATTGGATGAAGGACTTGGTATCTAATTAAGAAACTTCATATATGGCTTCACCACTGTAGTATCTGAGCACTTCATAATCTCTAATATATCTCTGAAAGAATAGTGTTAATTCTATTGTAGAACTAACACACAGTGAGACTGAAGTGAGAGTAAACTTATGTCTTGCCCATTTGGAGGAAGTCATATTCCAGCCTTACATGCCAAACATCCTTGTAGGGGATTTTATAAGAATTAGGAGCCAAGAGAGGTATTCACACACAAGTCAGCATGAACAGTTAAGGAGAGAATGACATTCACTGATCATACACTGAAATCCAATTTCTGAGAAGACAATGCCACCATTGCCTTGACATTTTATGTAAATGGACCAAATTCAGCATCCTTGAAGCACTGGCAGAATACCTGACAGTGTCTGAAGGACTATCATGGGAGTCTGGATTTAAATCAGAGAGTTTTGTGTTCAGAAGAGGGTAGGGGTTTGAATTACAATGAACTCCAGTGAGGATATAATCATGTGGCTAAAGGAATGAGGAAAATATCGCTATTCCCCTCTCCTTCAGAAACTCACACCTACAAAGTGAGGTCTCATCAGGAATAGGGAAAGACTAATATTTAACATAACAGGAGTTTTATGGAGACACACTTTTTGTGGCTGTGTGTAACATGCAGACAGAAGTAACAGTCTTGGACGACTCAGGGATTAAACAAAAGCAGAGTCTCTTGAATATGAAAAGTAGGCCCTAAATCATGTTTTATTACTCTAGCCTTGAATGACTTTGCACAGATCTCCTATTTCTCAGATTCTTAGACATGGATGTTTTGAGGGTTCAAACAGAGACATAAGAATTCCCACACTGACACAGAGCCAAGCTTAATCTAACCTACTACCACATGTCAAGTACAGACTTTAAAGAAATCCCAGTATGAATAGAGTCTGGCTATTTAGCAAAAGCTTGCGACATTCAACAATTGTTTCAAAATTTTTTATTAGCAGGATGTAAAGCAGCTACTGGATTCAAAAAAGTAAACGAAGCTTGGATATTTTACTGGGGAGGGATAGATTTAGATCATTCTCAGTATTAAGTATTTGCTTGATAAACTGCCCGCACAAGGAAAAAAATGAATACTTAGATGACAGTGAAGATTATTTAAAAGTATTGACCCTCATCAGCCGGCTCAAAGAGAAAAATTTGCCATTTTGAAAACTGAGCTATCCAAAATTCTAAGCTATTTCATACTGTACACAGTGTCATGGGCCATCCATTTCTCATTAACACTTGTAACAGCATTGTTCAGAGAAAATATTTCATACAGGCACAGTGAATTGAAGGAGCCAATTAAAGAAATAGATCATAGTCAATCATACTTATGCATATACTTCAATGTTTTGCTGAGTCAAGGGTTAAAGCAACACACTGCAGGCTAAATAATGGATACAAATAGTTATAATACTACAAGAAAATAAAAAAAAAACAAATTGAATGAAAATACCTTCATTCAACTAAGATGCCAAACATTCCAAATCTAAAATACAGCTTGGCATTCCTAGAGAACTCCTTCAATATCCTGAGGCCAAGTTATGTACAGCTTCATGGAGATTTATTAAAAAAAGAAAAAAAAAATCACTGTGTGAGCAAAAGACCTTAGTTTCTGCTGTATAGATATTCTAAAGTCCAAAGTTGACTTTTTATGCAAATTACACCCGTTGACTTTTACTAACAAAATTGCAGTCCTGCATAGCTGTTACAGAAAACCAACACTGTGGAGCTGCAGGAATTATTCAGATAACATTAGCTAAAATATTTCAGATGGATCCTGACACATGAAAATTTGGATTTGATCATCAAGGACTCAACTTCAAATAAACAAAACAGCACAAAAGTTCATTTATGAGAAAAATACAAAGAAACAATAAACACTTAAAAAAACACCCCCAAACAAACAAACAACAAGTAATCCCATTCCATTCCCTCAACCTTTAGGAAAAAGAAGACAGTAAGGAAAGTCTACTGTGAAAAGACTTCTGTAAAGATTAGATCAGTAACACCTTGTTTAGCTTCTGTCTAATATTTTTTTCTTTATTATAAATTTTCTATAATCCTCTTCCCATGCAAGGGCATATACCTTTCTAGTAATAAATAGGTAGTGCCTGTTTGTGTGAAATTGACGTATGAAGTATGTTAAATATTACCAGTAGTGAGAATGAGTTTAGGTAATCTACAGGCATTAAACCATTGAAGAGGGCTTCAGATACCAAAATGAGCTGATAGCTAAATGCAGAGTAATCCAGAGTACAATAAAAATTTAATGTAGGAATTTTAATACCGTTTTGGTTGTCAGGAATAAAAAGGAAATAGCAATATTGATTTTTGCTGAGAGGTCTATCAAAATGGAGAGTATTACAATTCTAGTTTATATTTCTATACAAAAAATTGCCACTTGGGGAGACTAAATATGACAAGCCTATTAATTAATTAAACTACTAGACAAGTAAATATTCCTTAGAGAGTCTCAACATATAAAACAATATCAGAAGTTGGATTTGCACATTTCTTTCATCAGTAATGCTCCTCTGTTTCAAAAATGAAAGGATATTCTATCAGGCTTGTCTAGAATATTGGAAAAAGCGGACGGTACTAATGTCCATGATTTTGACTCTGAAGTTAAGCCAAACCACACTACATGCTCAGTGTAGACAATGCTACCTGCATACTACAAGATTCTGCATTTGAGCTTAACCAGAAAAACTAACTGAATTCTGCTCTAATTTACATCCAGCAAACCTTTTCCATCCTGCTTCTATTATTTTCAAGATGACAATCCTTGTACCTGTTTATTTTCCTTGAATAGTCAGAATGAACATTCTGTTGTTTCCTTTATAATTATAAAATAGTAGATAATAACCACGTTTTAGATGTTTTACTTATTTTTAAATACCATGTTTTATAGTTCTATGACATCATAAACATGTTTGCTTCAGCTTTTAAATAAATGAATGTGACATTTCATACTTCCTTGCTTTTGATGCTGAGGTTATTGATGGTGAGGATTTATATTAGTGTTGCTAGGAGCACCTTCGCATCTTCTAATCATGCAGCCATTTTCTCTGGTTTCTCTCCAGGGCAGCCTCTCCCTCACCTGCAAACTGACTTCTTCTACAAGACTAGTCTGTCTTACTTCAGTCCTGACATTCTGTCTTGTTTGTGTTCATTTTTCCAGTAAGTTCCTTTTAATTTTCAAATCATATACTACATTGTTGAGCTACTTGGAAATATGCTCCAGTATCAAGGAAAGAGGCTGCTTAAATGCCTTTATATCCACTGCTCAAGCTGCTTTATCACTTTTGTTTTATTACCCACAGTCAGAATAACCGAAATGCAATGTTGATATCTGCCTTTTTTTATTGGTGTGTTATAGGGATTTTTATGTTTTCTTCTATAAATTTCATAGATATTTTCCTCTTACTTTCACTTGTGAAAGATACCAGAAAATACTTTGAGTATTTGAATGAATATTTGCTATGAATGGTTATGTCTTAGGAAATGAATAATATCATGTGAATTCTTTCTTTTTCAACCATAGTTATTCTTTATTTTTTCATTAAGAATATTTACACACATACCCACACAAATCAGTATAAAAAATTTAAATGCTACAACTATCATGAACACTGACATCAGGACAGAAAAACGTATGACATCTGGAAGTCAGTACCACGAGAACTATTGAGTATGATAATTCAATAATCCCCTTGCTGAAAGTCTAAATATGGCAAAAAATATAACAGGATGCTTACAAAATTTATGTATAAGTATATGTTTGTGTGCATAAACTATGATGTTTAATAATCTCTCCTGATCTTCACTTTCACTTACTGAACTAAAAATGAAAATCTGTATGCAAGGCTAGTTGAACATACCTTTCTTAAGTGAATCTTTTCAATCTACTACACTGTTATAGATATTTTTCTCTCCAGATCTCAGAAGCACTTCTCCAAGGTAGGGATTGATATTTACATCTTAAAGGATGAAGGGGTGAATATCAGTAAGGTTAAAAGCCTGCCTGAGGTAGTAGAGTTGGTCGATAACAAACCTGGGATTGGAATCTGTAGCTCATAGTTGCCATCCCAGTATACTGTTTTCCACCGGAAAACAGCTTCCTATTGAAAAAAACTCAAAAACCTCAACCCCTGCCCCCTCCTTCCCCCCAGACAAAACCACCAATACCACACACCCCCTTCCCACAAACTCCTACAAATCTCAAGATAGTTGTTCTGCTCCTAGAATTGATTCATCTTAAGTCTACAACAATGAACAAATGAAGGAGTTTGTAAAACAAGCATGAATCTAAGCCCAGAACTTGAAATGCAGTGATAAATAAATAATAACAAATATTTATGTGAACTTCAATTAGGAATAAGAAACTGCTGTGAAGCTAGACTTACGAAAAAGGAGGGAAGGAGATGAAATGTAATTAGGAGACCTCTCTATTTGCTCTAAGGCAGAGAAAAGGCAGAGAAAAGGCTGAAGAAAAGAACTGCATCAGGAAAGGGGTATGAATAAAATTTTGAGGAGGAAGAAAGAAAGTACATAATGAAGCAGTACAAAGAGCAGAAAACCCAAAAAAAAGTTTTGGTGGATTCCTGTTTTCTCATAGGATCTTAATCAAATATTTTGAAACTTTCATACCATTCACAGTGGGGTGTTTTTACAGGAATTCTGTACTGAAGGAGTAGCACATCCATGCCTTTGACTTGCATGGGTACCACAGCCGTCTCCAGGAGAAATTATTGGACCTGGAAAATTCTGTGTGTTCATACTGACCTCTAGTGACTATTAATAGTGTCCTCCAGCGACTGTAGCCCAAAAGATATGTGTCCCTATTACAAGGCTTCACCTTCAAGGTCTGACCTTGGCTACTTGGTCATGCTGTTGTCATGCTTGTGATATTACAGATATCAAAAAGGTTGGAAATGGGTACTTGTCCTGGGTTGAGAGACACAGGACTAACTTTTCTTCTAATACTGGGGAAAA
>JAOXJM010000001.1:196437867-196460826 GCA_026413425.1 Tringa solitaria
TATTTCAATGAAATAAAATAAATAAAAATCAAGATAAAGGTAACAGAATTCTGATAGGCAGCATCAAACTCTAATTGAATTCTATGTCTAAACAAGAAGTCCTTTAGTCTACATCTCTAACATACAGAACCTAATACTCACAACTAAAATATTCATATAAAGAAGTCTAATATTTGATTCAGAGTTCTCTTAAATTTTCTTGTGGTGTTTTTACACATCTTCTCATGCTTTCAAAAACAAACTTGAATTTCTGAAGTTGCTCAGATGTAATTTGTTCCTGTTTTGTATTTAAGTCTCATCTCCATATTCATTGGACTGTGACATAAAAGATTTTAAGAAGCTCAGAAAATTAAGCGATACATTTTGGCATGGGTCTAATACCAACTATTAAGAAAATGCAGGCCTCTCTATGTACATCTGTACCTATGTAGTCATGTAGACAATGTATTTGTGAGCATGTGTAGGTATTTGTGTATGTATGTAATCACCTTCTCCACCTAAAAAGTGGGGATAACTATTCTTTCTTTATAAGTATCATGAGGTTTAGCTTAATAATTTCTGGCAATTGGTGTGAGATACTCTTAATGAATAACTACATATGGTAAGTGGTAAGGTTAATTATTCCTCTATGACAGAAATCAATCACTATTAAATCCTTTCTAGCTAGATAATGAGGCAATCTTAAATTTTTTGATTTGGCTAAACTGACTTGACAGAGTCTCATTGTGACCATATGTTGGAAACCCAGGAGGATCTCATGGAGATTACAGTGTAGCTCACAAAAAGCCACTGTGCAGGCTCCAAAGGACTGAAAGAGACTATAAAATAAACTATGCCAATTTTAAATTCTTTTTTTGGTATGTTTCCATTTGAATCGGTTGTGTTACTATGGAAGGTTATTTAATACCCTAGCTATGGAATACAAAAAGCCTGTGGTTTTCCTCATGAAGTGTTGTTGCAATATAAAAATAATTATTGAAGTGCTACCTTGAAATAACAATAAAAAACAAAATTGTGATTTTTTTTTAGCCCCAACTTTTATAGTTGACTATAACAATATTTCTTCCATTGGAATGATTAAGATTCAGAACTTGTTGATTTTTTTTTAAGTCCATTCTCCATCACATTTGTCTTTGATATTTAAGTAGGCATGTAAGGAAGAATATTTAAATTCATATATGAGGAAGAGTAGCTAATGAACAGTGATTTGTGAGGCCAAAAAACCATATATATACTTGAATGCTTGCATCTCTCCTACACTGGCAATACACTAGTAGCTGTCTTTTATTCAAAATTCAATTTACTGATTCTGCCATTCTCTGTTAATGACATAAAACATGCAGCAGTATTTAATGGTGTTCATGGATGGGTGGATAAGTAAGCCTCTTCCAAGGGTGGAACATAGACTTTCACAAAGTGGGAAGTTCAAGCTTTCACATCATTAGTGGAGTTTTAGACCATATGCTGCCAAGCTCAAAGGTAGCCAGGCTGAGCTTTCTGTGTCAAACTCATTATCTCTCAAAACAAATGTATTCTCATGCCTTCTGCAAACAGGAGATGAAAGTCTCAGCTTTCAGTCAAGGTCTGGTTTGTTCATAATTAGGATCTATAACATTGCAGAGCATTGTCTTTTTTAAAAAAACCTTTTTCCCCTATTGAATCAAGGAACTTTTAAGTTTCTCTCTCATTCTTGACATTTTATTGCCATCAGTTACATGTGTACAGCAGTTCTAACAGTAAGGAGAAACCCCACTGGAAGATGAGGTTTTAATCTGATTTGCCATTATGCAACTTTTGAATTTCTCCCTGCATACTCTCAGCATAAAATAGTTACAAATTCATGAAAAATTTAGGTGTGCACTGTTGGCCAAATGTTTTTATAGGAAAATGCAATGGTTAGGAAATGGAGAAAGATACCTCACTTCCAAAACTTGGGCATATCTTCCTCTCCAGCTTTTCTGTTGCTTTCTACTCTATCCCTTATTTTTCTAGTTAGTTGCCTCTGATTCTCCCTACCTTTCCTTGTATTTGTTTTCTCTCTTGTTATATTAATTGCACTATATTAACTTCACAACTAAGGTCTGTTCCATCTCAATGGGCCAGAGACAAACCTAACTCTGCAAACAGCATTCCCTACAGGAACTATAACAAGTTTTCAAGACTGTAAATATTTGTGTACAGAACTGAACAGCCAAACATTTCTTGCTAATAAACTGTGAGAGTTTTCTTTTTTTCTTAGCATATTTGTCCTAACTCAGGCTTCCATCCTTAGCAGTGTAAGTCCTCATTAATCAGCAGAAACAGGAAATTCCTCATGTTATGACTAAGTGGACTAGCATAATCTTCTCAGGGTTTTATCAGATAATTTTACTGTTTTGATATTTAAGAAACAAATCTTTAGCCTCAAAATTATATAGAGCACTCTATATTAAAAAAATGCTTGTATGAGACATAAGTTTCTAAGTACCTGAGCCATCAAAGAAAACAAGTCTCAGGAGCCTAAGTGGTTCATCACTGCAAGACTTGAACAGCATATAACTAACTCTATACTTTGTGTCTCACCATTCTTTCAGAGAAAACCTGGGACAGAGAATTGAACTTGACCTTCACAGTCCCAGTCAAAGACCTGATGTCACTTTCTGGACATCTTCTAACTAAACATTTCTTTAATCCAGTCCAGACCATGCCCATTATTTACAAAGAACTTCAAGTTCATGCATAAGCAAATTCTGAGCTAACCACCTATGGTCCGATTCCTTATGCTTAGCAGAGTCTCTGCAATTCAGTGTCACAAGAGGTTATAAAATGTGTTGGCATTTTTTTAAAGGGATGTCTGTGAATAATTTAATTTGTGAATATAAATGGAGGTGAGTGTTTGTAAAGGCTAAGTTTAACCAAGGCTGGATAATCTCATCAAGCTCTTACTGTAATCAGTGGAGGGAGAAGCTCCTCCGGAGGATGACAGAATAGGCACTTTTCTTTGTGCTAACTCCAGAAGGTGCCAGGGAAAATTAGGTTTGCAAGGACAGAATAAATCTCATGAACAATTAAGACTAACTCTATGGTGAACTCTAAAATGCCAAGAGAGAGTTCTTGTGCATGTCTGTTACTTAACTAGTGCATCAGCAGAATGCCAAACAGGGCTGGATAGAAAAAGTTATAGCTATAGTGCAAAACAAATTTTAGTGTCTAATGCCAAACTGCAACTTGATGTGGACCTTTCCAGGGTACAGGGTGTCTTCATGTTTTTAAGATGAGGTGTCTGAAAGTCAGAGAGTAGTTTCTCCCTAAAAATTGTATATATGATATATCATGATGTTCTCATTCCCAGAAGTTGTTTGATTTTTTTCTCTTGGAGAATTCTACACCAAAAAAAGTTAGTCTTATCTCAGGAAATTACCATTTTCACCATGTGTGCTTCCCACCTCTTGCTAGTTCTAAGCAATCAGACCCGCTGACAGAAACCCATGCTGAAAAGTAATAGAAACATAAGATTTCATTTTGGTGCTTGATGGATAAAGAAACCTTAATTTCAAATGCAATATGTAAGGCAAAGTTAATGATATTAGGCAGTTAGTATACTTCAGTTAATTAACTGAAGCAGAAAAATATATTTTTTAGACATTAACCAGAAGAATTTATCAGATAAGGAGAGGGGGTGCATGAGTATGAATTCAGGGAAGAAGTGGAGGGACTGTCTGTGCAAAAAGAGGGAGAGGTGGTCTTCGGTGATTTCTGGAAACAGGACAATCACTGCTTACATAAGCAGTGGAGGTAGGGCCGTAGCATGGTGCTGGTGCAGTTAATAACAGCAGCACACTGCTTCTGCTCATCTGCTCTCCAACACCCCAGCACATGGTCACACAGCACATGAGACACCTTCAGCAGAACACTCAGGTGTTAATGTCAGGAGTCATGGTCAAAGATGCCATAATCATAGAAACATCTAGGTTGGAAGGGACCTTTAAGATCATTGAGGTAATCATAGCTGGAAGTGCTGATTTGACTGTGACAGCAGATTCCTTAGTTCCTGGTTCACAGTCAGGTTCCTTGGATGGAAAAAGCTAGCCTAAGCAAAGGTTGTCCTGGGTCCTAAGAGTCTGGAGTCCTGCACATTGTGTTGCAAGAGTGAGGAATTAGGTGTGGCTTGTTGGCTGAATCAGATAATAACAGTAGATCCTCACTAGCAGTAAGAGGACTGGCAATCTGTGGTGAAAGTTGTCTCTGATAGCCCAGACATAATAATTCAGATTGATACAATAATTTTGGCTGAAAGGGACCTCTGGATCCAACCTGATCCAACCCTTCCACTAAGAAAAGGGTCAGCCTCAAATTTTCAGCAGGTTTCTCAGTGTTACAATCACCTGAGCATCAAGGATCTCCAGTGACAGAGATTCTACAACTTTTCTAATGAACCGGTTGCAATGCTCAACCACCCACACCATGAACAGTATTTTCCTTTACATTCAATCAGAATTTCTCTTCCTGCAACATGCACCAGTTGTCTGTTGCCCTTTTGCTATGTCTCTGAGATCTGTCATGTCTATAGCCACCATTAGGAGGCTGAAGACAGTAACTTCAACACCTCCCCTTAGCCTTCTCTAAGCTGTACAAAACCCTATTCTCCCATTTTTTCATCACATGCTGAATGTTGGCTTCCCAGTGGAGGGGAAGTTTTTTACACAGAGTCTTCCTAAGCTTCATCTATAATTCATTCCCTGTATGGACCAGCTTTAGAACAGCTCTGTACGCGATCCCTTTTTTCAAGAGTCTTATTTCAGTCACCAATACTTTGCATATAAGAAGTATATATGCTTCAAGAACTACTTTTTCATTCAATTTTTAAACAAACAACTCTTACTTATTAATCAAAAGTAAGCCAAGAAATTGCAGACTATAGTAATTACAAGTCTTCCACTACATAGGTAAAGATTTCAGAAGTTTTCTTTTCTCTTGTAAAACTAGTACAAAACCCCGCTGTGGTAATAGTAAAACAAAGGTAAAATTAGCAAGGTTTTATGTAACAAATTTATGTGATCCTTGATTTTTTTGTTTCCAAAAGTAGTTATTCTAGCTGTGCCTAGGTGTAGCAGACAGCTTGATATATAGGATTTGGATATTTATAGAGGACAAATAATTAGAGGAGGAGTAGGAGGGTGATTATTTTGTCAGCATACTTAATTT
Source organism: Tringa solitaria (assembly GCA_026413425.1). Lineage (NCBI taxonomy): Eukaryota > Metazoa > Chordata > Aves > Charadriiformes > Scolopacidae > Tringa > Tringa solitaria. The sequence goes on from JAOXJM010000001.1 coordinate 196,443,052, forward strand.
TGTTTATATAATTTGCATGAACTTTACAACATCAACTTTGTAACTTAAGAAGCTGATCTAATCAAAATAAAGTTAATCAGTTTTCTCCAGAAATCTCAGCTTTCTAGGAAGTTGTACAGTGAGTGTCATTAAATATAGAACATTAGGGGGAAAGATTGTTCTCTATTATCTGTCACAGTGTCTCTTAAAAGCTTTGATCTAAAAGGCCTTTGCTTTTATGGTTAAGAAAAAAAAAGAAGAGTTTGCAATGAAATGGTACCATTTGATGATCTCTGACACATAAATGTTGTTTCATAGAGGCTTTGTATAGAAAACAAAAATACTTTAAAATGTCACCTATAACTGGTTTCTGAAAGAGCACATATTTCAGGTTTGAAGAACAAAATTGTTTTTCCACATATAAACATTCATTTAGGTCCCACTCCCACACCGCACTGACTCCTCCAATAAAGAATATGACTCACATCATTGCTGGTGAAGGATATTGACTTTTCTTTCCTGTACTAAACATCAGACAGGCATCAGAACTACAAAGTTATTAACTAAGATATATCACAAACTAGTGTCCACTGACCCCAAAATAGCTTCAGTTCGGCAGTTACTGAGCTCTCCACATCCTTTCCAGGTGTATGACTAGTTTTTGTTATTATAGTAAGCCCACTAACATCATTTGCTACCTCAAAAGACACATTTGAAGTCACCTGTATTATCTTATCTAAAACCTTTATTAATCAGTTAAATGCAAATCAGGTTAAAAATACCAAATCCCTTCTTTCTTAGGTAACTTCCAGAAACTCTTTTCTTAGTCCTCTTTCATATTTCCTAAGACAACTATCTTTCTTGTGCTAATACTCTTCATTCCCTCCTTTCTTCCCACCATTCTACTTACTGGCTTTTCAAGTAGTCACGCAGTCCTTAGCCTACTCCCAAAAGCCCAGGATGTTGAGACACCTCTTCCTATTCTCATAACAGCTTGACTCATATCCTCTAATTTACTCTACTATCATTCTGTCACAAACGCTTCTGTAATAATCTCATATGTAATCCATCAGGAAACAGTGCATATCAATGTATTTTTTTGTTTGTAAAGTACTAAAGCCGATGAATAAATATTAAGTTGTAATTTTTCAGGCACTCTCTCAGAGTGGAAAGATAAGATATTTAGTTACATATAGTAGCTTAAACATATTTCCAAGAAAAAGTATTCCTAGAACGGTGCATTCGTCCTTCAAACAAGCAAATTCATGCATGTGCCAGTGCTACTACTCTCACAGGCAGCCAAATCTGTATTTATAGTGCTAAAAAGGAAAAACATGTACAATCATTTCCAGGCATGTAGAAACCCATTCACAGGTGCTTTGAGGACGAGGAGTGCCACAGCTGTTAGTTTGTCAAGGGTAAGGTCTGTTAATGAAACTGAATTGCTGGCTTATGGCAAATGAGCATTGTATGTGAATAAACTGACTGTGGTACATCAGTGGCTGAAAACCAACAATATGATAGAAAAAATGTTCCATATAAAACACTGACCTGGGGGACTCAGATGGAGAGTTACGCCTAATTAAAGTAAGTAGAGTCAAACACACAATTCAAACAACAACATCTGTTCGGAAACAAAGCAACTGAAAAAGCATTCATTATTACACTAAGTTTCAGGAATAATTCATTTCAGGCAGGTTAACTGTTTGTCACATAACTCCCAGGCATTTTTCCATGTTTTGATAATAGCAAGGCAACTATGGGATACTTAAATACAGAATGCCTTGAAACAAAGGCATTTAAGCCCTTCCTGGAGAGCCAGCTGTAGTTGTTCCTGTGTTTTTAGCGTAGGAGATAAGACCAGAATAGGAAAAAGTCATATTTCCCCTGAATCCTGCTGCTTCTCTTCTTTCACTCAAAGTGTTTCATCTAAAATGGGAAAAGGACTATACTGTATGATAGTATATCCAACTGAGAGAATAATAAAGTTCAATTCATGCTTTGAAAATCCCATGTTGGGGGTAGGAAATTCACAGTTCAGGTTTTCATTCTCCTTTCTTTTATAATCTTTTTTTTTCCTTCCTCGCAGGTACATTGATGCAAACTCCTGCAAGTAAGAAATCAGTCTCATAGCACAGAAGTAGCTGGTTCACTGAGGCACAGTGGAGTCTCTCCATTGACTTCAACGAGCTTCCAAACAAATAAGAAACTTCCTCTTTATCACAGTTTCCTCCTTTTAGGTATGCAAAAACAATATAGAAGAGAGAGGGAAGAGGCAGGGAATGTGTGATACCATCTGGTATCTTCTCATTGCATAATTTATAGTCATTCTTAAAAATTAAAACTATAATATTCCCCTCCTTTCTTTCTCTGTGACTGATGCTCAAGAACATTGCAGAAGCATATTTAACAACAGTGAATTACTAGATTTGCTAATAAAAATGTGAATGATGGTAAAGTGTTTACATCCTAACTCTTCATCCCTGTTTATGTAACTAGGAAGTACTAAATGACTATGCTTGCTGTGTTACGAGGAAACTCAATAAAAATAATGTCGAGTTCATACAGTGAATAATTCTTAGATTAGCCTGAATAGAAGAATATCTGCGAGGAAAAAAAAAAGGTGAAGAAAGTTCAAGGAATCTTATGTCTTATTATGTTAATAGGACACTAACATGTATGCACGTAAAGCTGTGTGAACTTCATAGCAGTTCATTTCCTTCCAAAAAGACTAGAACTTTTCTTATTTCTATTAATCAGGACACTTCCCTTTTTTTCTTTTCTCTATGTTAGCCATGGAGTTAGTTATATATCTGTTCAATATTATATGCACAAAACCAAAAAGAAGACACTCGAGAAAAAAACCTTAAAAGCAAAATTGTTTAGAGCTATCACTTACTGAACCAAGGAGAACAAAAGACTGAATTACTTATGAGTTTTTACTTTATGATAGGGTTGGGTTTTTTTGTTTTTAATGCAGTTTGAGGATATTTCAGTTATATTTCTTTATCCTCTCTTCTACAAAATTGCAAAGTCTTTTTGATTGCCAACAATAATCCTCTCATCTGGCATTATTAAAACAGTGTTTCACGCTATATTTTTCTCAGCAGTCTTCTCTCTTCTCGTTTGAAAAGATATCTGGAGAGAAAGTTTGAATATTTTTGTATAATCCACTTTATAAATATCCTAAGTGTCAGTATCATAGGACCTGGAGGAAATCTAGACTCTAGTGATGTTACTACTTCAGGAATGTTTTTTCTTTATCGTTTCCCTTTTCTGATTTAATGGACAAAAATATATTATATGTTCTTTAATACTGAATATCCTAAGACAACTCGCTGAAAACTGTGCCAAAAAGGTAGATCTACTCGTTCATTATTGCAAAAATATATTATCACTATATATATACACAGGCATTTTCATCTCAAGTCTTATCTCTTAAAATTAATGGCTAATTCTCTGAAGTTTGAAACCAGGAGCTAAGTGTTTGATTCAAACGCTTGGATTTTTCATTTTTTTTGTAGTCTTTGGACTACAGATCAGTTGTATTGAGTGCCATGTCTAGTACACATGGATACCAACTTCGCTTGAAGCAAAGCTGCACAATAGACATCCATTTTGGTCCAAAACACTCTGGTAACTGTCTTAAAGATAAGAGGGCACAGAGCACACAGGGTGAGGTGGTGTGAAGTATTAGTCAAAATCCCTGACCTCATGCCATGTGCATCAAAATCTCTTTGTCACTTGAAGCCACAAGACACAGCCATCATACTGTGCAAACTCAAAGGCATGAGCAGCTGTGAGAGAAGATTCTATTTGCAAGAAATATGGAATATTTGGAATTTATGACTCAGTTATTCTGCATTTCTTAAATTATTCACTCAATTAACTGAAACATCACAAAAAAAAATACAAACCAGGAGTTAAGGTACTACCTGAATAGATTTAGAAGTGAATTAAAACAGGACCACATTTCTACACATCAATTAGGATTTTTTCAACTATGACATCTCTTTTCTGCACTGGAAGATCTGGAGAATTTTCAGGACAGGAGTTATCTCTGTTGATTTTTCCTCTGAATGCAAAATCACTTGTAAGAGATCTACAAACCCCTTGTAAGTTCTCCCTTTAGTTATAAGTTATACATGATGAGAGATTTGCAGAGAGTGAAAAACACCTGCTAAGTCAGACTGATGTAGCAATAATGCAGTGAAATTAAGAGACTCCAAAACTTCAAGGTTAGTTTTCATCCCAACTATCTGTAAAATTTTAAAATTTTAATTATCTTTTCTAGAAATTATAATTCTGAATAAATTTGCTTCAGAAGAAGTAAAGCATTTCATTAAGATACCTTTAATCATTTCATAATTCTCTGAATCAAAATAAATAAGGTGTTCTGCTAGGTTTCATTTAAAATCAGCTCTAATATTAAGCTGCATTTGAGTGTCACACTGCTAAGAGAAATGTCTCTACTGATGTTTCTGATATCTCTACTTTTCATCTTCTTTAATATATCCACAGTTGCATTTCTCATGAAATGGTATTGAAGTTGTATTTCTATCAGAGGGAGATCTACAACATGCTGCTGAGAGATAAAGAATTTCTTCTGGCCATATGGGATAAAAGAAAACAACAAAAAAATATTCTGAAACTACCCTAAAACTGTAAATGACTCACAATTTCATAAGCACTGATAAGAAAATTCGGTCTTAAAATTTTTGATGTTGCAAAACGAAATACTTTGCACCAGTTAAAAAACATTAAATGTTCTTGGGTTTAACTGAGCAGCATATGACATTTTCATTTTTCTCAGAAAAAGTCTCTCTTTTTTCCTCATTTACAATTTGATTTTGAGACAACTGCAGCTTCCTTTGGGTAAACAAACAAGGAAAAAAATATCCCTTTGTGATATTTGATTCCTAGCTAGTTACTTTGGTAGCACTTTACATCTATTTTGTGTTAACTAGCAATGGCTGGCAGAGGAGTATATGTAAGTATATAACAATCTAGCTCTATTAATAAGAACATAAATTTTAGTAGGAATGCCAAGGCGTAAGCTTCATTTCTACAACAGGCTATTATATTATGGAAATGTGTTTTCTAGCTGTTGTGCCTGTCTAGACTGCTATCAGCAGCTTGTATTCGTTATGAAAGCCTGCAGCTGGTCCATGCAAAGTTTGCTGTTTTGCAGCCCATCTGCTCAGAAGAAGAGATCTGTAACACTGCCCAGTTTGGAGTAATGCTCCCTTATCATTGTAGCTGTAGTTTCTAAATAGAACACTGAAATAATGATGGTTACCTTCTACTTTTAGATCCGAGTAAATTAACTCCTGTCTGGGCAGATGGCTATTCGGCTGGTGAAACCACGGGCAACTGAGAATCAAGCAAACTGGGCTGGGGAGTAGCATCCTTTCATTTCTGTGGCTTGCTTCATCACTGTAGTCCCACTGAAACTGTGATGCTGAGTGTTCTCAAGAGATGAGAAGATGGCAATGAAGCTACATAAAGTGTGAACAAATGGAGGTGTTAAATGCAGGAGACAAAAATAGAAGCCCGTGCTTGGAACTATGTACACTATACAGAGCTAATGCGCTATGACATTTCTAGGATTTCCTGAGCAAGACCTGAACTTGATCTTAACTTTAGCCAAAATTTTAGTAAGCAAGTCCAACAGACTCTCTTTAGCAGTAATCAATATCTTGTCATTAGTAAAAGTTCAATAAAACCCACATCTACACTGTTCTTACATTTTACTGATAGCAGTAGGATTATTTTCTATTATCTACTTATCATTTAATATTATGAAGGGAATTTTTTTTTCTGCAGCTCATTTAAATTAATTCTCTTCTGACATAAAGTGGTTAAGAAGTCACTTTCTGAGGGTCCAAGATTAGCAAACTGAATTATATTGGTTTAGGTTTAGCTTGTTGTCTTGGGATCCCAAATATCCTTATTGATATCAATTACTACTGACTCAAAAAGGAACTGGGGAAGATTATTGAATTTATATAACATACGTCAGTAATGAAAATATTCTCCTTTTTAGTCATAGGTTCAGTTATGGGGCTCTGCAGTGGACCATCTGTTCTTACTCAAATTCTTGCTGACCTGAGATACTAAGATGCTGATAGAGCCAGCAGAAATTGTGTAATATTGATGAGGGAGACTGATTAGTGTCACTTAGCAGCATATATGAGTTCTTTGCATGGATTATTCTGGGCTACTTTGTGTGCTACTGTAGCTTGTTCCTTTGTTCTGTCTCTTGCCTGCCTAGCTGTGATTTCTGGCACCTGCTGTTTTGCTTTTGCCGCCTTCTCCCTGTTGTCATTTGGTTTTTGCTATAAACATCTCCTGCTGCTGATCACATTCTCTACACAAATTCTTAGCCTGGGAGAGCTCTTAAACTCATGTGTCTCGTGACTTGTGAATACATGTCTCTACCTCTGGTTCTAGCCTCACTATGACCATCAGGACCAATTGTGCACGTTTCTAGTATAATGAACCTGATACAACCAGGTTATGATGTACAATGACAAATCAGGAGAAGTAACCAGGCAAATAAAGAGATTTCAAATCCATAAATATACTATATACTAGTAATTTATATTTTTTAATGCATTTAAACTCAAAATTCCTGGAATTTTAAAAGGGAAAAAATAATGAAAAGTTAATATGCTATGGTTAACATAGATCTTAAAGGAGGTATTATTAGATTCTAACTTTGATTAATTAGTTTGCATGGAAAATATGTGTATTATTCTCTTAAGGATTGTATCACGAGAACAGATGGTCTATCTACAAGGCATAGAACTTGACCTGGGTAAACTCTGCTTCCACATATGGTATTCCTGGGGCCTGTTGATGTAACTGCTTTTTGCATGTGTATATTTTCAAAGTGTCTGAGAAACAGTAAAGACTGAGTTGTGACCCACAAAAGACGCTGCTTCTGTAGCATGATACTAAATCTGTTTTATGCCCTGGGTCAGGGCAGAAGGTTATGCAAACGTATATGAATATATGAGGGCAGTGTGAAGATCATATGAGAGTGTGTTGGAAGATCAATGCATGGAACGTGGCTAAGGGCAGAAATATATGGAATAGTTCCTTAGAAAAGAGTAAAATGGTAGTCAGCAAACCATAGTAAAATAAGAAAAGGGAACATGGCTGTCCTTCTTTCTACCCCTTGAATGACATGCATTGCAGGAAATTTAGAAAAAAACAAACCACCTTCTCTTCTAGCAAAGGAACTTATGCTCTTTCTGGCCTTTGCTATTCTATGGAAAAGAAGAAAAGGAAGAGAAGGCATCTCAAAGACTTTCCCATGATTTACATGCACTAGACAGTCAGGATCTGACCTTTAATTTGGCTAGATGTGCATTGATTAGGACTGAATCTCATTAAGACACAATCTACTGGGGGTGGTGCAAGAGAAAATATAATATTGATTAAAAAATAAAATAATCCTCCTCTCTCCCTCCCTCCTGACTGCCTTAGTTCATAATTAGCCTTCCCATATAGCTTTCCTCCTACGTGTTATGTAGCTGTCAGTCTGACAGGAAGCAAGAATGCAATTAGAAATTTCAAATTAGCAGTCAAGCACAGACAAGGGATAGGGGAACCAGCATCATGCCCAGTATGTGGTTTGACTAAAACTTGAATGCAATAACGTGAGCTAAAGATTTTTAATTCAGCATAAAAATATGACTGCTATTATGATTCTGTTACAGTCTGGAAATTGCATAATATTTTTCTTATACAGGATGACCAAGAGAACCAGCTGTTATGCAGCAGTGCAAATAGGGTCGTTTTCCCCTAAAACATAAGACTAAAACCATAGAATCATAGAATAGTTTTGGTTGAAAGGGACATTTAAAGGTCCTCTAGTCCAATCCCCCTGCAATAAGCAGGGACATCTTCAACTAGATCAGGGTGCTCAGAGCCCTGTTCCAACCTGACCTTGAATGAATGTTTCCAGGGAGGATGCATCAACCACCTCTCTGGGCAACCTGTGCCAGCGTTTCACCACCCTCATTGTAAAAAAACTCTTCCTTATATGTAGACTGAATCTATCCTTTCAGTTTAAAACCAATACCCCTTTTCCTATTGCAACAGGTCCTGCTAAAAAGTTTGTCCCCATCTTTCTTACAAGCCCCCTTTAAGTACTGAAAGGCAGCTATAAAGTGTCTCCAGTGAATTCTCTTCTCCAGGCTGAACAACCCCAACTCTCTCAGCCTGTCCTCATAAGAGAGGTGTTGCAGCCCTCTGATCATTTTTGTGGCCCTCCTCTGGACCTGCTCCAACAGGTATTACCTGTACCTCCTGCCCAGGGAGTTTGTGGAGTCCCCTTCTTTGGAGATTTTCAAGAGCCGCCTGGATGCAGTCCTGAGTGGCATGATCTGACATGCTCTGGGTGGTCCTGCTTTAGCAGGGAAGTTGGAGTAGATGATCTCTCTGGTCCCTTCCAACTCTAAAAATTCAGTGAAATTCAGTGCTGAGGCCTCCAGAGCTGGACACAGTTCTCTAGATTGGGTGTCATGAGAGCCATATGCCTTAGCATAGTTTCAAGGAAGATCTCTTCCATGATCTTCCCAGGCACAAAGCTGAGGCTGTGAGGTTGGTAGTACCCTGGGGTCCTCCTTTCCCCCCTTTTTGGTGGTCATGAACCTGATCTTCTCTTACAGTGGAAGGGACTTTGCTCCCCTAGTGCCTGCCTTGTGCTCCATCCACTCAAAAGGTGTGGGGAGAAAAGTTGCCAGTGAAGACTGAGGCAAAGAAGTTGCTGAGTACCTCAGCCTTCTCCTCATTTGTTGCTACTAATTTGCCAGTCTTGCTCAGTGCAGGTGGTATACTTTCTTTGACATTCCTTTTCTGGCTGATATACCTTTAGAAGCTCTTCTCACTATTCTATTCATGTTAAGATCTAGACCTACATTGGCCTTCCTCACCCCATCCCTACACAACTGGGCCGTGACCCTATACTCTTCCCCAGATACCTGTCCCTGCCTCCACTGCCTGTGCATTTCCTTCTTGCCCTTTAGTTTGACCAGCAGGTCTTGACTCAACCATATCTACCTCTTGCGCCCTTTATTTTTTACACCTGGGAATCAAGAGCTCTTGAGCTCTGTGGGAAGTATCTTCAGAGATCTGCCAGCTCTGTTCTGCTGCCTTGTCCCTGAGGACAGTTTCCCAGGGTGCCCTACTGACTAACTCCTTGAAGAGCTGGAAGTCTGTTTTCCCCAAAATTCAGGGTCATGCCTTTACTCTATGCCTGATACATATCTTTCAGGACTGTGAAGTCCACCAGTGCATGATCACTGCAGCCCAGGCTGACTCCAATCTTGATATCACCAATTAGCTAACTTGCGTTGGTGACCAACATGTCCAGTGTGTCTCCTCTGCTGGGGCTGTCTATTACCTGGCTTAAGAAGTTATCCTCAATGCATTCCAAGAGTCTCCTGGATTGCCTACAGCTTGCTGTGTTACTTTTCCAGCAGTTGTCGGGGCGTTTGAAGTCCCGCAGCAGGACGAGAGCCTGCAAGTGTAATGCCTCCTGTATCTGGAGTAACAATTCATCAATAGGCTTCCCTTCCTCGATCGGGCAGCCTGGAGTTAGACACCAGCCACAGGGTTCCTTTTCTTGCCTTGGTCTCTAATTCTTACCCATAAGCTTTCAACCTGCTTGTGGCTAGTTTTCAGACAGCTCTTCACACTCCATTCATTTCTTGATGTAGAGGGCAACGCCTCTGCCTCTCCTTCCTCACCTATCCATTCACTTATCCCTTCTGAACAGCCTGTAGCCTTCGATAGCTGCACTCCAGATTCGTCCCACCAAGTTTCAGTAATGGTAACATTAGCAGCATGATGGATTCCAACTCCTCCTGTTTTCTGCCCATGCTGTGTGCATTATGTAGAGGTATTTCAGCTGGGCTGCTTAAAAGAAAAACTTGTCCAGCACTGGCTCTCCATTAGAGCGGTGGAAACGAACTGAATCAGAAAGGGTAACAACCCCCTTCTTCCCTCTTAACAATCTTTTAGAAAGAGTGTTCAGTTCCATGATAAAGGATCAGAGAGTAATGAGACAATATCCGAATCTTCCCAAGGAAAGCCAGGCTTTTTAAAAAGTGACTGCAGCACTGACACAGTGTTTGAATCAAAAGGATTATTTTTTTTTTATTCTTTTAAAAAGAAAGAAGCAGTTCAAATTCTACTTTATTGGGGAATTATTTGAAATTATTTACTCAGTTTTATCGGGGAACAAGACGCAAGGTGTTAGCAGTTTATACAAGTCCAGGGAAAGGCTGGTTCTATGAGTTTAGATTAGCTTTACCCAAATTTCATTTGAGACTGTCAGCATCGGTTACAAGGTGGTATAGTTCTAATTTAACAATTGCCATCATGTTTATTGTGACTGTTATTTAATTGTAGTGAAATTTCATGGAGGGAGTCTTTACGGGAAAAAAAAAAAGTGGCAAATTAGGGGTATTAGCAAAGTAATTTTCTTTCTGAGAGAAAAATATATTTGAGCTGACCTATTAAAAATGACTGATTTAGTGTTTGGGCTCTTCACAATAATCACTCACTGAGTAATGAACACAGAAAGCCACAGTAAGCATCTTCAGCTGGCCTGTATCACCACAGCACCACTGAGTTCAGCGAAGTGATGATCTACTCTCTGCCAAGATCTCGGCCAAGCTGAAAGTTCAATAAGCTTTATTTCTAATGAACATTTAATAGATTGCTGTGTTTCCATGTTTGTAACCCAGGGTTCAGTGTTATGTGGTCCTCCTAAAAGACTTAAACCAAAGCCAACAGCTCACCTTCAGCTCAGTAAAAAAGAAAAAGCAACTTGTCTTTGTCTGAGAGGGAATGGTACTGAAGGCAAACTAGATAGGAGCAAAAATCATGGAGTCTGAGAGAGGAAATATGAATTTTAGAGCTTCTGCTGGGGTTTATGCATTGCTACAAACCACATTTGGCCCTGTGAAAACAGAAGAAAAACTCCCTCCTTATAATGAGCTTTCAGATATGTAGTTTTTTCTTCTCATCTTGAGAAGCAGAAGAAAAGATAGAAAGAAAAAAAAAACAGAAAAAGAAAAAAGAGAAAAAAGAGGACAAAAACCAAAAAAGCTGGGAAGAAGGAAAAACAATTGATGTAATGAATCTAAAAAAAGCTTCTCTTTGCATTTGGCAATGGTTTGCCATCCAACCATTTGTCCAAATGGCAATGGATAAAATAACTGCAGCTGCACAACATGTTGAGTGGGAATAGTGTGTGTGGGGTAGGGATGTCACTATAGTTCATCATCTGAACAAGGGAATCTGCCCTAGAAACCTGAAGTTTCAATGAGTGGAAGCTTTCTCTCATCTGGGCAACATCGCGGTGATGTTACCATGTTTTTGAAATCAAAATATACCTGGACTCAGAGTGAGGCGGTGCAGTCACTGTTAGCAATCACGCTTCAGGGCCCTCAAATCTTCTGAGTGAAACGCCCCATCAAGAAAACACTCAGTACTCTATTGTCAATGCTTTTTAGCATGGTAGGAGCTTCTGATGGCAGGAAAGTTAAAACCCAAATCGAAAAGAAAAAAAAAAACAAACCCAAGAAAGAAACTGTGGAAAAGCAAGATCCTACTATTACTTGATTAATACAATGTTGTGACACTGAGACTGAGGAAGGAGTAGTAAAAGATCTTTAAAGAAACATGATGAATCTCAGATATGTTGTTTGGAGTTTTATTTTACATGCTCTCGTATTAAAAGCACCCTGTTATACTCATGTCACACTGTTCAGATATTTGCAGCTAATACTCTGTTAATACTGTGTTTTAAGCCTCTTTTCAAAAACATTTGAACTCATTTGTGGCATTCTTTTCATTTCAATCAAAGCTGGCACTTCCTCTTTTACATTTTTTGCCACTATTGCAGGGGTTCAAGAGTTCTTTTAAAAAACGTTGTTTGTCTTGCATTTTAAGAGAAGAGGCTTCCTCCTAGGGCTTCTACTCCCGTCTTATACTGCAGACCACTTCTGCAGACCTACTTATTTAGAAGATGTAATAATTCTATATCTGAAGATACCACTCCCAGCATTTTTCTGTTCCTTTGCGCAAAATTGTTGGGTCTTCCTTAAAATTTTAGTTAAAGAGACAACAGTGTGGATCTCCTTTGAGGGGCAGATAATAAAATCCACTGTCAAATTCACGTAAAAAATTTCCTACAGATTATTCTATGCTCCACTTAACAATGCTGTTAGCATGTGATTCTATGATAATTTTTACCTTTAAGGTTAGTGGATAACCTTCTTTATGGAAATTAGCAGAGAAGAAAAATATATCTTGCCATTTTTTATCTTCCTACTCTCATCTAGATCTACAAAAAATGGGACACCAGCATCAGGAGGTAGGAACAGAGCACGGTACACAGTATTGCAACTACTTTCTGGAAAAGTGCAACAGAAAAATTTGTACTTGTAAGATCTGAGAAAACAAAAACTTAAGTGAATATGTTGTTACTGATATATATCTAATTCACAAAATATTTATTTGTTTCTGTGCAAATGACGACACAAATCCTGAAAAAGAAGTATGGAAAAACAGAAGTCAACTTCTGTATGTCAGAGTTTAGTGTTGAGGATGAGAGTTTAAAAAAAAGAAGTACCTTTTCTCTTGAGAAGAATAAGCACTAAATTTAGTAAGCAGAAACATTACCCTAAGGAGAGACTGGAAACTTCAAAATGAGTTACAAATCAAACACAAACTAATAACTTATGTTAGATACTTTTTTTAAAGCAGAAGCTGAAAAAAAGAATCCCAGCATCAAAGAAAGGAGAAAATGCTGATCTTAACACGTTTAGATATTTTTGAATGCTCGTATTCACAGTTTTCAGGAACCATCAAAACAGGAAAGTCCTCCCTCTCTCTTTCGACTTTTTTTTCTTTACAAGAAGTTTACAAGGTTTACAAGGAGTTCATAATTTATTAGTGTAGTAATTTTGAATGTTTCCATATTTAGAAATGCTTATGGCTCGGAGCCATGCTTACATTTTACCAAAGAGCTTCAGGGAAAGATGCCCAATATGAGATTTAGATAGTTAAATTATTTCAGGAAAGTGTATGTTAGTCAAATCATTTGATCTCTGGTGCAACCTACAGTTATAAATATTGACATATATCTATATATATAGACATATATGAATGAAAATAGGAATTTGGTATTTCTGGCACCAGCTGGGGTTTACTTAGGAGATCTCCTTACAGACTTCATTATTGTCTGTAGCGATTTATCAGCTTCTCGAACTTTTTAATTTACAGTTGTTTAGGTGGCAATATCCTTAGTAGCTGAAGTAGATCTGTCACTGACTGGAATGGCAATAGTAGCAGCTCCTACTTTTGTAGGACTGACGTATTGCATCTCTGTGGTTTCTTGGACACATTCTCTTCTCCTGACTAACAATATTTTCTGACTGCATTTAAGTATTTTCACGTTTGACTGTTCACCCCATCATGTGGAGTAACAGAAACCAGAGAGTGCAGGGAACAGGGATGGCAACGTGGGACTGATTTGTTGGAGCAGAAGAGAATGTAAAATGTCCGGAGATTGCATAGGACTGCCACAGTTGGAGCAACCATAGCACTGACACACCAGGGGCAACTTTGAAGACCCAGTTTGAATTATGGCTCCTGGAACATCCTCAAAGTGCCTAATGCCTGGTGCAAATCACTGAGGCTGGGGAAAAAGCAGCCTCACCTGTGAGAGATATGCACTGGTTGAAACACTGAGTGACTGGCTGAAGGAGCTGGAGGAGGAGGAGGTGGATAGACTGTACACCATCAAGAAGGGATTGACATGGGATCAATGGGTCCTTTGGCAGAACTTGAACCCCATGTTGTGTGGAAGGAGGGGCAGACAGAAGCTGCACCTGAACAAGTGGAGGATGCAGAATCCCAAGAAGGAGAAAGCCAGATGCTCACAAGTTTGGTGACAGGAGGAAAGATTTTTCCCCTCTTTGCAGCTGTGATTTTACAGAATGGATTTAGTGTCCTGATAAAAGCTAAAGAGGAACAAGTTTTCTCACAGCATAGTGGGGAGATATCTGAACTTTGATTTGGGTTTGGATCAGATAATCTCCAAAAGTCTCTTCTAAATTGTTGTTTGATTCTGTTCAATGATTCTATGATATTAGGATCTTTAAATTTCAGATCTGCAGTCATAGATGAATATCCAGGAACATTTGCAGGAAGGCTAGTGTATCCTATGAGCTTGATTCAACTAACTGTGGTAAAGGCAACATCCTTGGGAGCACTGACCTTAATGTTTCCATACTGCATTGCCCACTTTTCCTCTACCACTTATCACTTATCACACACTATCATCCTTAAAACTGAATTCTCCGATCGCATTTACTGATGTTACAGGATACCTCTCACCACTCCAACAACTGTATTACATCCTGCTTCCATTTTCTGATTGAGAAATATGGATTGGTTGGGTTATGTGGTGGCTTGGGCCAGACTGGCCACGGAATACAATACTTCTAATTCCATTTTTAAATGTTTTGTATACCACCAGTAATACTTTGCAAGCTATGCTCTGAATCTTCTTTCATTCTGTGCCTTAGAAGTAGTGAAATTTTTGAAATTATTTTTATATTTTATGTATCATAACCTCAATCCCTGATGTTCATTCAGAATCCATGAAAAACATCTAATAAGGAAGAAACATTTCTACCTTTGATTTTGCAGCTGCCTGTGGAATGGGACTATTTTTAGAATGTTTTAAAGCAACCTGGGTATTACATTAAACACTAACTATGTCCCCATAATCCAAAATGGGTTTTGTTTGTTTCCATACACCAGATACCCTGACAATTTCCTCCTAGGAGGTATAGTATCTCTGGTCTTTTCCTATCTAATGTTAGACATCAGGTATCCCCAGAGAACTTCTTTGTATTACCAGAAAATGAGAAGAAAAATAAAGCCATCTGGTCTATAGGATTTGGATTTCACCAGTTGTCTTATGAGTCATCTGTTCTGGGAATGCCATCAATCCATCTTGTTCGATGCTCTTACAGTTTATACTTGTTCAAATCCACAGTCTTTCAAGTTGATCCTCATTTAAAATGACAAGAATTCAGAATATATGTCAAATCAATCAACTCTATTTTAAGGAACTGAAACTTCTAATTTGGCTTCATTGTTCCTATTTATACCATTCTTCCAATTGCTATTTTATATGTAATTTGTAACTACTAAAAAATACACTCAGTTTATTTTGAATTCTTTTCTCTATGCCAGTATAACATGAGAAGTGCATAGAAATGAGCCACAAATGAAAATGAACAAGTGTTGTAATGATTGAAATTATTTTTTCATTTTGAATTTTCAGTTAAAGCACAAAATGTTTTCATTTCTCGTGAGCTGTATTTTCCAACAGAATACTATTTAATTGTATAATTTTAATCAACTATAGTAATATAATTCTGAAGATTTAAACATTTTTCTTAACTTTTTATTAAAAATTGAAATATTTGGGGATAATTTTTGCCTGAAATAGACACTTTCTATACATTCACTGAATACATGTCCCTGCCACTGAAGTCAGACCATTTGTATGACAAGCAACATATTTGCATGGAAATTAATAGATTTTTATTCAAAGCAGCACATTTTTGCCAATTCTAGTATCTTGTATCCAAACTCAACTATTTTTTAAAACCAATGCGCTTTAATTTTTATCAAGATACTTTTTATCACATTCTTTGTTCCACTGTCTGATAAATTCAACTAAACTAGCAGGTATTATTTGTAGAAACAAATTAATTTGCAGTAAAATCACTGAAAGATAATTTAAATTTACGCAGTTTTATTCAGCAAATTATGTAAATTTTAAAAATAAACTGAGGTTTTATGTATTTTAAGTAGAGTTACATTAATGTCTTACTCTCAGAAGATATTGGGTCATTTTTAATGACTCTATATTTACCAGTTTTACAGTCACATTTATAGTGCTCACAAACATACACCTAAGGGTTGGGTTGGAAACACCTATACTATTTCATGGAAAAAAAAAAGGCAAAAGAAAAAAAAAGGTTCATTTAGTTCATTGTAGAATTGTAAATTATCTTGAAATTGCCTATCAAAATAAGCAGGCAATAAGTATGCTTCAGCTCACACTGAGGCAGACAAGGGACTCTTTCAAGCAACTACTTAGTTAATTGGAATAATGTGCATGTGCCTTTCCTAAATCATAGACTAATCATCTAAGATAACTCAGGTCCAAAGGTTCTTCAGATCTTCAGTCCAACTTCCTGATCAGTTCAGGACCTCCCATGAGATCTGCCAAGGTTTTTGTGGGCTTTGTCCAGTCAGGTTTCGAAAAACCTGAAAGAACAGATACTGCACAACCTCTCTGGGCAACCTGTGCCACTGCCTGCCTGAACCCATGGGGAAAAGATTCTCCTTACAGGTTCAGTGTGCATCTCAAATTTCCATTTATGTCCATTATTTTTTGTCCTCCTGCCCTGCACAGCTGAGAAGAGCCCAGCTTTACCTCGCTGACCAATGACCTCTGCTTTGTCACTGGTGGGTCCTGTCCTGACGTGTCTGCTCCAGGCTGAACAAACACAGCTCCCCCAGTTTCTCCTCACAGGGCAAGTGCTCCAGCCCCCACAATTTTGGATTGATTTTCTGCTCTCAGTCTCCTATCTAAGTCTGCAAGACTCTTACCCACTTTCCATATTGCACAGCTTCAGATGTAAAGCTGGAACACTGAATAGATGTGGTTTCTACAAGGAACCGTTTTAAACAAGCCCAAATTATATAAAGAGCTTTATGGGCTAGAAACGAGGAAGATTTTGAAAAAAAAAGGCTATAATTAGCACCTAGAGGACTTAGATAAATAAAAGTAATGCTTATGCACACCTCATTCACCTCATTCAGTTCGTTTACTTAGATTCTCTGACATACAGACTAACATTTGACCTCACATGGATAATTCACTGATCAACACAATTAATTTTTTAATCTCTATGCTTGTTCTGATATTGCTGAGTATATGCTTGTCTTTCCTTGGCTTTAACATGATCATCTGCTCTTCCTTCCTCTTTCTGACCTCCTCCTTGATCCTGTTTGATGTGTTCCCCTGACCATTTCTTTTTGCACAACAGCACAGCAGGATCGTGCTCCCGTCCTCCCTCCCTACAGGCCCATCTCATCTCCTCACCTTCTGCAAATCCTATATCTATTCTGACAATATCTCCTTACCTTCAGTTTTTTTGACATTTGTGCTCCAGCTAGACTCAGATTACATTCTCTGCAAAACTTCTTTTACAGTTATATTTGCCACAGTTGGTCTGAAACCCTGCTATTATTTTTGCCAGCGAATTTAAAATCTTTATTTATTTTTCTCTACTGCATTTAGCTGAAGTTCAGGAAGGTAACACAGAATCAAACTCTATTCCTTTGCACACCTTTGTAAGACTATTACTGACATCACTACTACTAAGCCAAGAAACTGCTCTTGTGTGACTTCCTCTTTGTATTTCAAATTATACAGATGCATACTTTGCATCCAAGCATTGTAAAGTTTCTATGATTTAGATTTATTTTTGTCCAAAAAAATCTTACCTTAGTCCTTATCATTTACATTTTTCCTATTTTTGGTCCTGTAAACAGTTGGACTAGTTGATCACTGTAGGTCTGTTTCAACTGAACTATTCTGTTTTGTTCTGTTCTGTTCTGTTCTATTCTATTCTGTTCTATTCTATTCTATTCTATTCTATTCTATTCTATTCTATTCTA
>JAOXJM010000001.1:196460926-196473111 GCA_026413425.1 Tringa solitaria
CTATTCTATTCTATTCTATTCTATTCTATTCTATTCTATTCTATTCTATTCTATACTATTCACACCTTCTAGCTACCTCCTTCAGACTGTCAAATGAAAATTTGTTCATATTTCTGGCCAGTTAGTTATATGTTGATCAAATCTTCCTTTCCAACCTGTTCTACTATCCTCCTCTTTCACCTCTGCATTTCATGTGTCCACAGCAGGCTGTCAATATAATTACATTCCTAAAGCTCATTGTGTGCCTATTTTTATACGAAAACCAAAGTCCTGAAAAGTAGTAAAAATATTCAAGTGAAATGTTAAACACATTCCACACTTGTGTACATCAGTCTTATAGAGATATCTCAATTAAAGTGGAAGATATTATAAAATTACTTAATTTCTGCAGATTTTAAAAATATTTTCACATTAATCTGATTTTATTAATCAGTTCACCAAATGATAATTCAAATGTAGGTTTCCAGGTTGTTCTGACAATTCCTTGTATGGATATTATAATGGCAGTGATGATAAACAACATTTTAACCATGTATGGCTACAGTGATGACATTATTCTTTACAATTATTATCCATGTCTTGATCCTGCAAACACTTCAGTATGGCAGCAGCTTTCCCATCTGAGTAGTCTGATTGTACTCAAAGGACCTATTAAATGTGAGTGATATCTTCAGGTTTCAGAGCCAGAAAGCAATTATAGCATCATCTGACCTCTTGCTTTCCAGAGGCCAAAGAATTTTACCCCAAGATATTCATACCAAGCAGAAACTTTCTCTGTGGGTGATGAATGGTAGTTGGCTACTTTTACTCCATCTATCCCATCTTTCTCTCTAACCCCCAAAGCTTGTAAATTAGATCAAATGCTTTAGAGACTATGTGAAACTTGGACGGCACCCTAGCATCCTACTTTGGATCAGAATGCAATTTTGAAGCAAATCTCTTGATTGTTTTAATTTATCTGGATTTGCTTTGCATTGCATAGTGGCTTTGGATTATACAAACTGGATTTTTTACATGATTTGCTTTGCATTGCATAGTGGCTTTGGAGTATACAAACTGGATTTTTTACATGAAACTAAATTAGGAGATAAAGTCTAGGAGTGCACCTGAGGCACTGCAGACACAAGCTGGTGCTCAGTTCACAGGACTGCGCTACATCTAGTCCAAAGAAAAACTCTTCAGAATGTCTATAGTGTAGACAACGGGTCATCAGCACAATCAGTTTTATAGTAGCAGCAATAGCTTTAAAAAAAAGCAGTACACAAAAAATGTGGGCTTTATTTCCTATTTACATCAGTGAAGTTTCAGTTTCCAGCTATTAGGTTCTATAAGGGTTTTTTACCAGTGTTTTTTTTTACTAGAGTAGAAAGTCTTTATCTTCTAGCACCATTGTGTGATACTTAGCATACCCACATTCCACTGATATTATATGATGACCTTCCCTGATATACTGGAGATCAAGAGTGAATCCTAGAATTATTTTCTTATATGGCAAAAGGCAGCAATTAAGGGCAGACTTTCTGGGGAAAGAAAAAAAAAAAAGGTAAAGTGATTCCCTGTGATATCTGACTCCAGTTCTTTAACATAATTACAAACAGATCCACTTTATATTTTGAGGAAAACAGGGAAGTAACTAATTTAAGATCAAATATTTCAAAGTTTAAGTAATCTGAAAAATGTAATACAGATTGAGTTCCTTTATGAATGCTCACCATTAAAGCTCATACAGACAAAACTTTTGTCTGCTTTCAGAAATAGCTGCATTTCTTTATAAATAAATCTATTTTAATAAACAACTACAGTTCAAGGAAGATATCAGTTAATCAGACTCAGGTATACTCTCAACAGCCATAAGTGAGAATTAGTTGTCTGTGATAAAACTTATGAAAAATAAGAATTTTAATTCATTGCAATTGCTAAAAGCATTTTAATCCATGCAAGCGTAGGCAGATCTAAAATTTATAGTCATAAATGTGCCAAATGCATGTAGTTCTGTCTGAATTACATTTTACAGGCACTTATCTGTGGTTGTAAGATATATGTCAAAAGGACTGCCACATAAAAAGCACCATTGTAGAATAGTTTCATCTGCACTTCCTTGCTGAAAATTCATAATAAATGTCACTAGTGTTAGAGCCTACAGTCACTCAGCTTTAATATTCTGAATCATGACCATGAAGACATATTCATGAGAAAAAAAATTGAAAAAAAATAAAATTCCTTCAATGCAAGCTAAAATTTTAGAAATAAAATCTTGTCTGGTGGAAAACGCCATTGAAGATATAAATATAGAATCTAATAAGAATGAGAAAAATATAATAGAATGAGACTTCAACAGAATGAGAAAGAGCAGTTTAATAACTAGGCTTTTACCACACTTGCTCAGAAATTTCTCCCTCTTTTGTTTTCAATTCCATTCATGAAAACCTATAACTGAAAATGTGTAATAAAGGTTAAAGTTGACATAATCCATGACAGCAACATAATTTTACATAGCAAAGGGAATTGTGTTCACTGGGGAATGAAAGAAAATGGAGAGAACTGTAACATCTGACAAATTTTAACTGGAAACATTTTTGCTAAAGGGCAAGGATTCAAAAAGTACTTGCATTTGGTTAAGAACATCTCCTTTCCTTTGTAATAGATGTCTCTGATCAAGGAGAAATATAATAATCACTGGCCTATCTGTAAATGACCTCATCGAAAGCACACTGTGTTTTTAGAATGTATCTTGAATTTTTACCTTACGTTCTAAATTTCCTAACTGTCCTGTATTGAAGGTCTAAGAGAAGAAGTTCTTATTATTAGAGATTTCCAATAAAGAATTCAAGTTGTGTCAAACTGTTTAACCCCTTCTAAGTGCTTTTTATTTTTTTGAGGTTGGTTTTATTTTGACAAACTGGAAGAATATCAGGCTAGCTTTTTGCAATTCACAGTCAAGTTCTGATTTTTCGCTGATTCCAAATCTGAACCAAATGTTCAAATGCTTTTCTTCTCAGTGCAGCATAACAAACCACAAGTGATACTGTACTCCAAGCCCAAAATATATTCAAGTGATGCTGGCTATCTATGCTCTTATTAGATTGTATCAGAGGGAGCCAAGAGAAACTTACATGAAAAACTGCTGCTGATGGTGATGACAATGATGAAATATACATGTATACCTACATGGAAGTTGGAATAGATGACTTCCTGTGGTCCCTTCCAGCCTTAATTATCCTATGACCCTACAATTACCCTCTAAAAAAAATAAATAAATAGAGAGAACATACAGAGAAACTGTGCCACATCAACAATATCAGATTTCACTGATTTTTTTTTTTTAAATTATTTTCTTTCCAGAAATGCCCATTACCTTCCTTCAAAACCCAGCACCTTTTCCTGATGACATTTTTGTCTCATTTATCAAGGAGAAGAACAATATTTATTTAGGTCAATGTTCTCAGGCCTGTGCAATGATTTTGTCACAAATGCCACAGTAAACAAGTAGATGGAACTTGAGAAATCCTCTTTATTATAGCAGTCTCTGATGTTTTCATTAACTGAAGTAGGATTCCCTTAATTTACACTACAATGTTTATTGTTTTACAGTTAATTCTAAAGTGTTACACTTCCAAAGTTACACTAAAGCAGTGGAGAACATTGTGAACAGCGGAAGGATTCATTTTCTTAATAGGATAGTAATTTTTTTTCTTCCATTGAATAGGAATAGCCAAAATATACAAATACAAAGATACTAACAAAAATATTTGCAGACAGCATATTTTCATTAACATGCAAAACACCTTGACATCAAACATGTCAGCATTGCTATCTAAACACTTGTACAATTCTCCTGCACTGATAAGACCAGTTCCAGTTTCCAATGAAATCAATGACAAGTCTCCTGCTAGCTTCAGTGGGCTATGGATCACGTCCACAGTACATCATGTCAGGCAGCTTTTTATTATAATTCCATGCACTTTGCTAAGCTAAAATCTGTGACTTACAAATATGCAAGCTGCAGCAAAGTCTCCATCTTGGTCTCTCTAAAAATGTTAACATATGCCTCTAGGCACGGTACAGGTACTCTAAGCTAAATAAAATCCTAGCTCCTGGTTTCACATGATGAAAAGTACTGATACTCATGCTCAGGTCACCTGAGTGTGAAACAAAAGTAAATTACAACGAGCTCTGTAACTGCCTAAGCAGCACTCAATTCTTACTTGCAACATCTGTAAAAAAAATAAATAAATTACTATTGGATCTGTGGAATAGAGGAAAAGACATAAAAGAGGTAACTTTCTCCTGAGAATGAAGAGCAAATACTACTACAAAATACACAAAAGACAAAGGTTTATAAGAGTAAAAATCTGTATTAGAGGATAAAAGACTTCCTTAGCTTCTAAAAAGCACAGCTGGTTGCACTGCATCTGTGTATTTGGAACAGATTTTTGTTTAAAATTATAAGGTACCTGTGTTACTATCAAGTAGCTGTAATGATGATATTATGTGTAAATTTGTCCTTTATTATCAGGGATGAGGAAACTCTGCTCTTTTATGTCTTTTTTCTGCTCAGCTACTCAGTTGATATGTCACTGTCATTTCATAATAATGTACAAAGGTTATTACTAATGTATTCTTTAGCATCAAGAAACAGTTAAGGTAACATATCCTGTACGTTTTCCACAGTTATGGAATAAATGTAAGAATTGTTTAGGTTAGTGAATTCAAATCTGTGTCATAAATCAGAAAAGAACTTTCTCAATGCTGTTAGTTTTTCTTTCAAATACAGACAATTGAAAAATTCTTGGTGGAACAGTTTTGTCTCCAAATGTAGTTTTGTTAAAAATGAAATTGAATAATGTTGATTTCAATAAAATTTTAATCTGGGGAAAAGTTAAAAAGAAACATTGAAGCTTTATTGGTTTGTTCTTAAAATACTGAACAATTTTGTTATGCTAACAGTTACATTTCATTTTTATTGTTTTGTCACATTTCAACCTCTACAGAAATGTACTACTTTTTTGGTGATTGTATGTATACAATATTATACAGATTGCATAAATACCAGAATGTGGTCTGATACTAAGCCAGAATACTTGACTTTTTTGAAAAAAACAAAAAAACCCACCACAAAAAAAAAAAAAAATCAAAATTTTCATATTTTAAATCCATTTTGGAAAAATCTGTTTTTTATTTTGGTGAAGAACTTTATCTCATATCAAAATGTAATATTTTTCCATTAAATTAAAATTTCAAACACCCCAATCTTGGTATGGCTTCCGGAAAACTCATTATATGACTGAGTTCACAGAAAGACATCTGTGATTCTTTTAAATGTAAAGAAATGTAAAGGATTTGACAAAGTGACACATTGTATTGCTCTTGAACAAAGTGACATGCTCTTAAGATATTAATAAGTGAGATTACATGCATACTGGAGAAAAGCATAAGCATATGAGGAAGGATAAGGACACAAGAAAAACACCATTACGAGTGGCTTAAAATAACTGGCCAAGAGGATGCTTATTTTAAGCAACTCTTGGAGCTTTTCTCCTTCTGAGGGAAGACAAATACATTGGCTTAGAAAAGGGAGGTGAACTAGTAGGTAGCAGCAGTGTAACTTACTCATCATGGTACCACTTCTGCATTGCCCTCTGCATTACAAATCACCAATCCCCAGTCACTGTTTGAGAGAAATTTTAAAAACCTCCTACAAATTAGGTTACTTGTGGGAGAAAATCCATATTCATGAATGCCTACCAGCTGTTCCACTGTATTAGGTGTGCTCCCAGAGCACAAGTTTAGTTCATCCAAGAGGAACTCGGTTCATGTTCTCCAAGCCTGATCTGGGGTGTGACCCAAAGCTGAGTTAGGGGGGATGATAGGAACATTCAGTTCAAAAGTGCACTCTTGATTTGAATGAAAATGCTGCCGTAGATGCATCCTCCACCTCTAGGTCAGACACAATCCACACAGAGAAAGCTCAGCAGTGATTTGCAAAAAAGTTAAAGCTATGACCATATTTTGTGTCTCTCAGCATATGCACAGGAAGAGTGACAGGGCTGCACAATTTACAGAAAAGGTGAGTTAAGCTTGGGTACTACCAGAAGAAAAACCATCAGCTTTTCTGCCTGTGTAACACTGTGCTCTGAGCATAAGAAAATCTTGTAAAAATCTTTCTATATTTCTCTCCACTTGCTGAATCAATTACTGCTGAAATACATGTTTCTCAGAGGCAAGCAACAAGAATTGAGCATGGTGAGATAAGGCACAGCAAAGACAAAATATCCATCAGAAATTGATGGAGCACTGAATTGGTTGAATTCCCACAATTCTGGGATTTTAGGAATAGTCACAAGGTGCATCTGTCAAATTGAGATGAGCATTTGCTCAATTTCTTGTGGTATCTAAACCAGACAGGTTTGGCATAAAGAAATGTTTTAGGTCTATATACAGCAGGTATATAAAATATTAATAGGCTTGGCTGTGTTAAATAAAAAATAATTGGCAGTATCCATTCTCCTCATGGCAGATATTAATCTTTTCTTGTTGTTGTTACACTGCCTAACTTTAATAGTCCACATAATTTAGTATATATCTTCTTTCCACTTGTATGAGCAGTTAGTGAAAAGGTTCTGATCATTCACTGAAAATTTGTATCACAGGAGATGGGTAGTTAAATCTTGATTTTTTTCCTAGGCTGTAAAAAAAGCATATTTTTAAACATACACATTAATTCAAGCATGTTGTAGAAATACCTTTCTACAAGACTGCACCATCTGGAGAAGATAACCAAAACTTTCATATTTTTATTATAGATATATATGCATAAATATAAGTAACAAAAATATGTATCTATATACATATTTCAGAGATCCCTCAATTGCCATAAAGAAAGAAGGATTTTCAAGGAAATTTAGGGGAAACTTAAAACAAATCTCTTCATTTTATTGATGTGTTACTGGAGATGCTGTTCAGAATGTGAATTATTCATAACCCAGAACTGTCAGAAGTTAACTTTAAATACCTGAGGGGATATCTAGTCAAAGCAGATAGTTTTGGGGTGTTCGCATTTCAGCATGACATTACCAAGAATCATATTTTTTAATGGTAAGTTGCCTATGATGCTAAATTTGGTGTAGAAGAATATGGAAGTGTTTTTCATAAAGAAAGTTTGACTAGAATATGAAGGGAAAAGTAGTGTTTCTGTCACTTTCAAGATAAAAGAGCATGAAGAAAGATGCAGAAAAAGAATTTTTGGGTGAGACTTCATAGTTAGATAGGCAGGATGATATATCAAAAGGTCATTATGCCATTCTAACATTAATATCGATTTACAGAAATATAAAAGCCCAGATGATCCTACTACGGTCAACTATTTTATTACTCTTGGAATTGAAAATTTAATTTCATTATTATTTTCCTTTAAAATACTTATTAATTACGAGAAAACTCCTTTGTGATGAGGGGTTAACGAATTGCCTTGAAAAATGAATTAAAAAAAACCTCTAAGTGTCCAAGAAGCATATTTTTATGATTTTATTGATAGTACTAATTGTTTTCTTGGTTCAGAATGTTTTTTTGCTTCAGAACTCATGTCTAGTAAAGAATATTCTAAAAGATTAAGCTATAATATTTTCTATTGAAGTTGAATAAAAATACAATATACTGAAATTCTGATAATTTAACTCCGTTTTACTTTTCTTCATGTATTTAGCTATGACTAATCATTTCAGATTGGCACTCAAATGGTTTCTTTAATCCTCAACATTTTCAGAGGATAACCATTATTTTTTCCTAGTTCAATGCAGGTTTTAATTTTATAGGGACCATCACCTGAAAGGATAAATTACAGTAGAGTGAGATTTACAGCAAAGCTCTTCTCCCAGAAGCATTACAACGTAAACTGCTACAGCAGAAGGATTTAGAAGACAAAAAGAATGGTCTGTTTTGCAGATGATGAAGGTATGGCAGGGGAATGAAGTTTTAGACACTTTTTAAAAAGAAGGAGAGAAGGATGCCTGGGGTATTTAATATCCAGAGTGTTGCAAGTCTGCTGTCTGAGGACAGCAGTGTACATTCAGCACAGAAATGAGAGAATCGGCTCAAGTTAGTGGTGGATTAGGAAGGACACAATAGAAATTCTTGCCTCCTGCTGAATCCTGCTTAAAAGGAATGGTCTAGTCAGGAGCGTGGCTCGATGCCAGCTCATTCTTCATCTTAATATCCATGCTTGCACTTCCTCATCATTCCAATTTCTGTTTAAGAAGACTATAAGGCAAAGATGTGTCATCCATTTCTATGAGTTTATTTGCTGATGGTCATCTCAGGACTGTGAAAATTTCGGTCTTTTTGGTGAAAAATCTTATTTCCCTTTCCATCTCAATTTGTATAACCAACAGCTTTGTTTCATTCTGGTCAATTGAGTTATTCTAATTTACATCGATGAGTATTTATATGTAAAAATTTTTAGCAAGCACTTCACTCAAGTAATGTGGATATTCATCTCATGTAACTGCATATATCTAACCCTATTCATCTATATCTATGCGGGTCACCCCAGTCTCCCTCTATAGAGAAGAGAAAAAACCAGTTACTTTTAGGACACAATTAATCTAATTTGGTTTCAATATCTACCTTAAGGTGAGATTGATGATGGTCTAGAAATACATACAAGGAAGGTCTAGGGTGACTAGATTAGATGAAGACATCTACATTGTACATGTCTTATTTCATTAGATTTTTTTTTCCTCTAGATATATTACTATATAATGGTATTGATATTCATATATCAAGGAATGTGTTTCGTCTTTGTAAAAGGGCAAAAATACATGCTTTATGTCTTTCTTACAAGTGTTAGACAAAACAGAAGTGCTATGGGGAGAAATTAATGCCTCTTTGTTTCAAAGTTGACCAACCAGTTTTGAGTCCGTGTGTTTGTCACTTGAGCTTTATACCTTGATCTCATGCAACAAAGGGCCAAAATTAAATGACCTTTTAATTCAGGACTTGTCTTTCCCTCAGTTTTCTATTACTTTACCATCACAAGAAGCTGCTGTGAATGTAATGCACATGGATTCTGTTGTGCTAAATCTTAGAAAGGATGCTGTTTTCTTATAAAGTATTGAGTAAATAATGTATTTATTTTTTATATTGCTTATTTATTATGCAGAAGTTCAGTCCCAGATCTCATTGTTATTGCAAGATGTAACCAAAATCTACTAATAGTACCCCCTTTGCTAGAGAAGGGTCTATGTTTTGTTCTTGTACTTATTCCTTATGAAAGATTGTTTCTGTGAAAAATAAAATAACTTTTCCTGTCTAGAGATGGCGCAGAAATAAACTGACGATCCTGTGTCTGACTATAATAGGTCATGTTCCATTATCATTTACAGGAGCGTAAAGTGAGGTGAAATTATATGGCATTCCTGAAAAGAAAAAAAAAATAATTAAAAATGAAAAGGTTTCATCTTTATGAGGTACAGATGGAATATCTAGCTATATATCTGTACTGCTTTGGGTAGTCATGCCTCTGTTTGGGCTCAAATTCACCAAAGTGATCTGAGTCAGCCACATTCATGCCATAAGCATAAGCATTAGCATCTCTGCTTTATCTGTTGCATCATACCTTGCTTTAAAAGCAATGAACACCAATTACCTAGTAGTAACACACAAATTTTCACTTCTCCACAACAGAATTTTAACACATATCTTATCTGAATAATTTCCTCCATCTTCCCACCTCTGGAAGAAACATTTTCTATCTCCTGCCCCTGTGTGAACTCTGAACTGGCCAAGCGTGATGCTTCCTGTTGCTTTTGAGTTGAATGAAGGCCTGTGACTATAAGATTTTATATAGATGCACCATCAGCAGATGACTAAGCAATTCCTTGGCCTTTGTAAAGGGGAGCAATGACTCTACTTGCCCCTTCAAACAGACCATGGTGGAAAGAAAGGTAGCCATGACCATACCCTTCACATTCAACATGAAGTTCCAAAGCAGAAAACGAGTGTGTAACTAGAAAGGACCAGTATTCTATCATACCATTGGCCTGAGGGACCAACATGACTCTTCCTGCGGCCACTGGTGTTTTTCTTGTCTCCAGGAATTACTGAATCTGCAGATGTCATGTGCCTGTCCTGGGGCAGTGCTTGAGTGGGATTTATAGAATCATGGAATGGTTTGGGTTGGAAGGGACCTTAAAGATCATCTAATTCCAGCCACCCTGCTGTGGGGCATTGTGTGTGGAATCATCTTACATATTTTTACACATCTAAAAGCTCCAACCTAACCTTGTTCCTTAAGATTTTTTCTCTAATTAATGGAAAGGAAGAGGTAACATCCAAAAGTAAACTGTTACACATCTCTCAGAACTTGAGGTTTTGGGGTAGCATGAGAGAAATGGTATTGGGGTGGTTTAAGACAATTTTCCTTTTTTTACTGCCTGAATAAGCATCACACTGATGACTCTTCTCCAGCTTTTCTGCACTAATCACATCTTATTTCAATTTAAATCTCATTATTTATGCCCATTGGAACAATTAATTATATTGGTTTTGTGTTGATCAGCCAATCAAAGAATTTCACTCTTAGTTTGGATTGGTGTTAGAAAATACTTACAAATATTTCCCCCGAGATGTGTAACAAAGACTGTCAGACTTTATAATTCATCACCGAATGGATGAACTTACCAGTGTAATTCAAAGAAGTCTACAAAGGCAGCATTTTCAAATTTGTTCAACTTTATTGTAGGAATGAAACTAAATGATAAAAAGCATCAAAAGGATCATTTTTCAGAAGTATAAAGTAACAATAAATAATAGATTACAAGAGAGTACATTGTTGCTGTTGACTGGCTTTGATTGTCACCTTTACAAGTATATGCACTAAGAAAACAATTATTTTGCAGAATTCTTTTTGGCACAATAATACATTAAAAGCACAATTGAAGTTATACTTCATATATACCTTATTACTCCACAACATTGAATCCCACCCCATCACACAGTATCCTTAAGTGTGCCATATCTAAACAGCAACAAAACATTAAAGATTGTATTACTGTTGCAGTTCCTAGCATAAAAATAAAGAAATAATAACTGCGTACCATAAATGAAATCTGAAAGGTCAAAACCTGTATCTGTTACTTCCATACAAAGTAATTTAATTTCTCTGCATTCACATGCATGAATTTTAGCAGTGTGTTGAGCAGTAGTAAGGGACTTTAGCAAGAGTTTTTAATTTGTTTTTCTTTTATTAGATTAATCAAATTTTGCATATGTTATATTATAAATTTCTTCAGTAGCACCTTTACCCAGCTGATCTTTCTTATTCATTAAATACAGATGTGGATAATTTTGCTGACTAATTTTCAGCAAAATTTATTTTAACTATTTTTAGTAGAGATTTTGGTTTTTATCAAATAAAGACCTGCCCATAAAATGAGACAGTTGCATTGTAACAAAGAAGTATTTGTCTTGAGCCAGTAACTTGAAATAATTTTTAAAGCAATCTGGTGTCCTAACACTGTAAAACCAAATCTAGTTTTGGGTGTAAACAGCAGTATTCCACATCAGAGTGACTTGGTCCATTGTTATCTCTTCTGTAACAGATAAACACAGGTTCACTGATAATCCAAATTAGATGCTCAAATTTTATCACGAGTCCAAGACATTATTTCAAACATGTTTTATTAGCATGGACTAGATGTAAAATATGTCAGTTGAGAGGAGTTTGCACTGAAAAAAGTTGGCTAAAAAGATAGAATAGAGATCATTAGGATGGAACTGTCTGAGAAACAGAAAATACCACAAATGTGCACATTGGTCTGAGGTTTCGATGAAAGGTCAAAGCCAGGAGGCATCAGTTACTTAGATTCTTTCAAAGAATATAATAAAAGAGTGGCCTGGGAAAACAAAACTGAGTCTGACATGCCTAAGCCTAAAAAATATTCTGGTATGGAAAAAAAATTAATGGGGGTCAAACACATTGAATTCTCAAATCCCAGATCCTGAACAGGATAAAATAAAACTTTCAAACCCCCACTAGCATTGCAGATGTACTCCTTTTTCAAAAATGTTTTGTAAAATTAGCTTATGAAACAAATCAACAAAATCTTTTCACCTTTATCTTTTCATAGGAGGAGAAACATAGGAGGTTCCACTCAAATATGAGAAAAAACTTCTTCACAGTGAGGGTG
>JAOXJM010000001.1:196474035-196502109 GCA_026413425.1 Tringa solitaria
CACCTTAATAAATATTTCACTACTTCACTCTAACTAGTGAAGCTGATCACTCCGTCCGTGACCGAATGACCGAATGTACTATTAGGTTTAAAGAGTTTGTTTCCTGTACAGAGATACCACTGGGTCTAAAAAACTTAAGAGAAATAGTCCAAAAGGCCTTATGTGTTTGGCACACAATATAGATGTACCCATTTTGAATATAATCAAGACTATTACTCTGTACCATGCTCTGCATCCTGATTCTCCTGTCCTGCCGCCCTTGCAGTCCTTTCAGCTACTGAACCTCAGCTTGAAGAAACAAAGTTACACAAGTGTTAAGTGTATATTTCTACAAATCAGATTAGGGTCCTGTTAATATCTTTACTGACTGGGCAAATCTGCCCCCTAGAAACCTTTTAACTCATTTACTCATTTAACAGTTTCAGTGTGCTTCAAAACTCATTTAACTGTTTCAATGGGCTTCTTGTAACTGTGGTTGATAGTTACAACATATAGGACCCAAGTTAAATAGTCACTGTGACATGTACCTCCATTCAAGGGTTTAAATAGCTCTCTTTGTTGATGGGAACAAAGACAAGTATCTTTACAT
Organism: Tringa solitaria; assembly: GCA_026413425.1. Taxonomy (NCBI): domain Eukaryota; kingdom Metazoa; phylum Chordata; class Aves; order Charadriiformes; family Scolopacidae; genus Tringa; species Tringa solitaria. The sequence goes on from JAOXJM010000001.1 coordinate 196,474,625, forward strand.
TTTGAACTTCAAACATGTAAATTACTTCTGGAGGAAAACAAAAAATCCTCCTGAAAAGGTTGTATGTATCCATGTTAACTTTTACACTAGTTTATCTCTGAGATAAACATTTGAAATACAACAAATTCCATTTAAACCTAAAAAACCACCCTTTTTATTATGATGGTCATCAAGCACTGAAACAGGTTCCCCAGAGGGTCTGTGGAGTCTTCATCCTTGGAGAGATTCAAAACTCAACTGGATATAGCTTGGGCAACCTGCTGTAGGTGACCCTGCTCTGAACAGGGAGTTGGACCAGGCAATCTCCAGAGATGCCTTCCCTGTTCAGTTGCTCTGTGATTCTGTGTTTCTGTGAAGTAATCACACATAATCTTACCTCAGCTTCTTCCTGTGCCAGTGGAGCAGAATATATTTTGTCCTCTATAGCAGTACAGCATGCATGAAATTTTGAAGGACAAGGAGGCAGTGGAAGAAATAAACTGTTTTTCTGGAAAATTTCTAGGGTTAAACTAGTCAAGCACACTGAAAGCAACATATGAGAGAAGTGAGAATGCTGTGTGGAAGTGTATGTAAATTATAAAGGTGACATCCCAAACATTTGCATACACTATAAACGTTCAGCAATCCAAAGGCACCTTTAAATACAATACTGTCATGGAAAGTTCAGTCACAGACTTGTCTCTTGGAACTGAAGACTCCAGTAAGCACTAGAAGGTACCACTGCATAAAAAGATGGACAAATCCTATGAAGTTTAATGTGGCATTCTAAAATGTTTAAAGAAAGCACTTGCACTTCTTTACAAAAGGGAAAGAACACTCTATCCATTACAGTTTTCACGTTCAAATACAAGAGTAGCTTGCAAGTGATTTCAAGAAATTCCTAAATAAATAATCAGTGAGGATTCTTACCACTTTGCAACACAGGATGAGAGAAGTGGAAACAATAAAAAAATCCTGAAAAAACCAACTCTGAATACTGAGATATGTAAAAAGAAAGGCATCATCAATGAGAGTAATGCAACTGCATCTAAGTAAAGCCTGACACTTCCTTGTATTTCCTTATACTAAAATGGAAAGTCTTTTAGAGCCAGTGGGTCTTTAAGCCCTAATACTGAAACTGAAAGGTGACAATCTGAGGGCAGCAAGAGCTCCAGCTCTGAAATTGAAACTGAAAAGAGACAACCCAGAGGCAACATTCATTCGAACCCTGGTGATCAGTCTGAAAGAATAGAGCTTGAGGGCAAAAACCACTCAGACCCTGGCAGTAAATTTGAAAGGAGAGAGCTTTAGGGCAGGAATTGCTCAGGCCTTAATAATGAGCTGGGATGGACAGATCTTCAGGACAGCCCCCACTCAGGACCTGGGACTGGAAATGTAAGGAGTTAGCAGGGGAGACTGTGTGCATCCTACAGACTCTGATAATGAGCCTCACTGAACCTCTGTTATAATCTAGCCATTACCAAATACTGAATTTAAATGAATGCGCTGCACTGCATACTAAAAAGTCTGGAATTAGAATGAAGTAAGGGCAAAAGCAGGAAAGGCAACACAGCTCATCCAAGAATGATGCTACAGCCTTCAGTGTGCAAATCCAAGTTATCAGTTTCCATTAACAAAATTGACTGGTCAAAGAGCTTGCCTAATGCAAGATATGTCTAATCAAATGGCATTTCCTTTTTTCAGGATATTCAAAATCTGCAGTAAAACTTAACAAAAGTGACTTTTTCTGCACAGTACATAGGCTATATAACTGCATTTGCTTTGTTTTGTATTACTAGTATAGTAATCAAATCCAGACTGCCCAAGTTAGGTATCCTGGTATCTAAAAGAGAGATGGTTCTTCCCCACTATGCAATCCTGACTTAATAAGCCAGGATCCTAAAGTTCATATGTAAGGTAGTTGAGTGTGAGAAGCACCCTGGAGGCCTCCAGCGGGCAGCTCAGAGCCCCTACAGTGGTCAACTGCTCTGAAGACTCAGTTTAATACAGGAGATTTTGGAGTTGTGCTCCTTGAAGGTCCTCTGTGTTCATCCGATTAGCATCTAATGCCATAAACACCCCCTGACAGCTATTGATAACCAAAGCATAAACTCTGGAATAAACCTAAAGAACTGCGAAATGGAATTATACCTCTTTAAATGCATAATTACTTTCTCTGCATGTTTCATTCTATTACATATTGAATTGCGCTTCATTTTCTGTGTTTTTTTTTTTAACTTTCTTAAAAAATACCTCCAATTAAAAGCATGTCCACTTTTCAGAGCCAACTGCAACTGGTTTTAAGGGGGTTTGTCACAATATTTCAACCATTTCAAATGTATGCTGAGCGTGCTATTTCTTCATAGGTAGTAATAAGCTTCCAAACCTTTATTCTCATTATCCACAAACTATTTTTTGTTTTAATTTAGAAATGGGATGACTTGCAGATTCTTCCCATGTCCACAGATTCTCTTTTTTCCTTTAATGAGGTAGCAGTTGATGCCTCTTATTGGGAATATCTGACTGTTCTGCTTCACGGCAATTCTTATATATTCAAGAATTATGGAAGTAATCACACTCTGTAGGAATACATCCCACTACAGCTAGTGATACGGTTCTCAGATTTCCAATTTACATGTTTTGAATTAATGACGGTTTACTCTGCTGTATAATAAAATGGGTAGTTATGACTGGAGCTAATTCATTACATAGTACTTTATTTCTGAGATTCACAGTCTTCCCATGTACAGGACACGAAGTAAGCAATTACAATAAGCATACATCTGTTAAGATATAAGGAAACGTTTAGAGTACCTAAACCAGTCTTTGAAAAGACACTAATCACCATGTAATTTAAAAGACTTTTAAAGAATGTATTTGTCATCTGAAACTGATTAGAAAAAAAGTAAATTGGGAGAAACTGAGAGATGGAGCTTTAGGTACAGTCTCATTTTTAATATAATGTGGATTTCATTCACTAGTAGAATCGTTGAATGGTTAGAGTTGGAAGGGACCTTAAAGATCATTGAGTTCCAACCCCCCTGCCATAGGCAGGGACACCTCCCACTAGAGCAGGTTGCTCAAAGCCCTATCCAGCCTAGTCTTGAACACTTCCAGGGATGGGGCTTCCACACCTTCTCTGGGCAATCTGTTCCCACCCTCACAATAAAGGATTTCTTCCTAATGTCTCATCTAAATCTACCCTCTTTCTGTTTGAAAGGGTTAGCCCTTATCCTATCGATAAACTCTCTGATAGAGTCCCTCTCCATCTTACCTGTAGGCCCCTTTTAGGAACTGGAAGGCCGCTATAATGTCTCCCTGGAACCTTCTCTTCTCCATGCTGAACAACCCCTTCTCTCTCAGCCTGTCTTCATAGGAGAGGTGCTCCATCCGTCTGATCATCATGGCCCATAGTAGTTTCATTTATACCATTTGTTCAGCACTGCCATTGAAGGGAAGATCAGACTGATGTTGCCTGGTCTCCAACATAGCACTCAATAAATATCCTTGAACATACTTTGCATGACGTTTTTTCTTAGTATACAAAAAATTTGAGTATCTTTATCCTTCAGAAAAGTTAAGAACTGGTCTTTGCTCTTTGGAGTCTTACCAGGTTAGTTGCAAGCAGAACAGCCTATGCAAATAACCTACTAGAGGAAGATAATCCATCTAGAAAGGGAACTATTATCTACCTGGTGATTTTTCCAGCTTGCAGTGCTATCTCATGTTTAAGAGGAGAAACATTAAGTTAAGCATTTGAACTAGAAAAAGATTCTCAGTTGAATATGGCTGTAATTACCTAGTAGATACACAAATACTATTTTAAATGACAAAACTTAAATACGGGCAAAGAAGAGACTTCCCTCAAATGTTATCTGCTTTATTGTTTTATCATCATTTGCAATGATTAAAAATATGTAAACACTACAACTAGGGCATAGGATGAGGTATTAGAGCTTTTAAAGGGAACTACAACACTGAACAAATAGTAGTATTCATTTAATCCATGTTTGTATGGTTACAATGCTGAAAGAGCAATACCAGTGGAGAGTGTTCCCCATAGGTGAACAGCTGTGAATTACACAAACCCCAGTCTTTCTCAGAATTGTTGGCAGTGTTCATCTTTACAGTATTTAGGTCCTTAGTCTAAGTCAGCGGAGTTGGGCCTTGCCGCAGTTTGCAATGGAAGAACAAGGAGGATTTTAATAGGGTAAGGAGGCTTTTTCCAGAGTGTATATGTATTTTCATATGGAGTTCCTTAACTGCTTCTCTTAATTATTATTCTCAATTTAAATTAAGTTAGACTCCAGAACTCATAGTCTTTTATCAAGAAAAAGAAATTAATTAATTCCTAAGCATACATCTATTTCTCTCGTACAGAATTCTGTACTGCTAAATATTTATCTAATATTTATCTAATAAGATAAATTTTGTTAACTTTTTCTAACTATGATAATGTTTACATTTTTGGTGTAAGTTATGTGATCATCTCTTTTCCTCTTCTTAAAGGCAAATAATGAATATTCTACATAAAGTGATATTTTGAAAGGCAGATTATACTGCAGTCTTAAAAATCTCAGTAACTAAAAAGCCACTGGTACGTTATGGAAGTATTTAAAATAGCTGATTTTTATATAACAAAGGAAAAGATATTTCCGAGTATGAGCAAGTCCATGCTCTCTCTTTTATAAAAGAAGTTGATCTAATAAAAGACTTCAAAGCTGTAACATTACTGTTTGAGAAATGTTATGCTTGCTGCTTTAGTCAACAAAGCAAAATAATAACTGAATGCTCAAATCCTTACTGTGGTGCAAAATATTTTCAAGAGGCAAGAACTTATTTTTTAGTTCAAAGTCAGAGAAAATACAATTGAAATTGTGATTTATTGAAGTCTTTGAAGAAACAAGAGATGTTCTGAGGTTACACAAATAAAGTCCAGTCGCCAGCACTATGCTAGATTGAACGTCAATATGAAATTCTGAATCAAGGAATCACATTAGTGGAAGACTTAATCAGGATGTTATCTCAGACACGGAATTCAGGTTATGGCCAAATATCAGACTCTTAGACATGATTCTGAAATTCAGCTTAATTAGCTAAAAACATTCAACTTTAACAGAAATTATAAATGCATCTCAGCATCTGCTCCTTGTTGTAGTTTAAGTCATTTTCCATTTAATCTATGAACCGGCATAAAAAAATTGACATCTTAGGAAGTACAGGCTGTAGCTGGGCATTGACTGTAAAACCTTTTGGGCAAAGTAAAAGAGTTGAAGAGAGGTATTCTGAAAATTACTTTACATGCATGATTTTATTATGCTTCTAAATTAAAAGATATGGCAGCTTATTCCTACCTCATTCATGAGCCTGCCATTGTAAGCAAAAATAAAAATAGTATGTTTTTATATCTATATGAAAACACTATGTGCATATATTAGTATACACACACTTATTCAAACCTGTATAGAACTTTTTCCCAAATAGATCTTTTTAAAATCTAAAACTAAAATTTTAATACAATGCTGATCTAGTTCTATTGCATATGACAAGTAAATTGGGAACCAAGAGCTATTATTTGCAGACTGAAAGGTGATATTTTCTTTTCCTTAACTTTTTTTATTTACATTTAAGTAAAAAATCTCTGGTTAGTTATTAATGAAACCTAAAGAAAGTATTTTTAAAGTAAAAAAAAATATAATATCTCACTTCATTTAATAAGATGTGAAGTCTTTTATTTGCTTTTTGTTTGCTTATGGGGATACCTTCTCTGCAAACATCTCAGAACACAGGAGAATTCAGTTAGGAAGATTTAGAGTGTTGAAGTATTCGCTTGAAAAAGTAAAATACAAAATCAAATACAATAGGACAGAAAAAAAAAAGACATATATTTTATTTTGAACGGGCCATTTTTCAAATAGTGAATTCAACCCTTTAGAGTCAACACAGAAGTCCATGTAATAAAATTTCAAAACAAATATAGTGCACAACATATTGAAAAAGGTTTACCAGCTTTAACAAGAGCATTCTCTTCTTTCATCAAACACTTCTCTGCAGCTTTTGAGAAAATAGATCTGTACACAAAACACTGCACTGCCTCGACAAACAAAGCAACACTTGACATGAATTCATGAATAGACAGGAGCGTTAGTGCCAATGTTCACAATGCACCACATGCTAACAGTCAGCATTAATGTCTTGAATTAAAGCCTAATGAACTCATTGGGAGTGTTTCCACTGAGGGCACTGAGCTGTGGATCAAGCCCATGGTGTACAGCTTAGTGTGCTTCTCACCAGGCTTTGCATCAGGCAATGTGACTCTACCTGCATTTGAACATCACCAGCTCAGGCTCAGTAATGCGAACATGACTATGACTTTCTTCTAGTAGGAGTCACTGGGGATTTTAAAGATGGATAATTATCCTATCTGTTTCATAGGCAGTGAGGCTAAGCCTCATAGGCTCTCCAAACTCCATCTCTCAGTCAGCAAAGTGTGTTTCTTCTTCCCCTGCTACAGCATTTCCACTGTAACACTGGAAAATTGACAAACCCATTTGCAATTAAGAAAAATTCTTCTGTTTGAGGATACAAGGAATGGCCACAGAACTACTGAAAAGTGTTTAATTATTGTGAGCTTAGAGCAAAGCATGTAATTTTTTAATTTTTTTTTTTGCCAGCAAAACCTCCTTAGAAATCAAAATAAAGAGTCTGAAGAGACCTGTGCAAACTCTTCCCACAGATCTGCTCTACAAGTATAAATTCCACCCTTGAATAGCTGTTTAATAATTAACCTAATGTATGAGGTCTTGAAGGTGGGATCAAACAAGTGGGCTGATGGGGATGGCTACGATGGCTCCAGCACATACAGATGCTGGAGATGACCGTGTGTATATAAAGGGAAGTGCCAACAGAAAAAAAGTAGATGAACATAAGACATCTAGAATGGACTGCATTCCTTTGCAAACTATTATAGGTCTTGTGGTGAAATATCAAAACCGACACAGCAATTGCCTACATCTGTTCAAGTAAGTATTTCCCAGATCCTTGCCAGCTTAACTGACCATTAGCTTTCCTGCAGTATCTTCTTGTCTGTACTTTTAGAAATAAAATTTAGATGAAGGATACATGCTGGGACACAGCATCCCCTCTCATGCTGTAGGTTATGTTAAAGACTGTAATAAAGGTGTAATAAATTAAGTAAGATTTTCAGAAATGTATTGTTTTATGCTGTAGCAGCTAACTAAAATTTATGCTGTATCAGCTATTTAAAAAATAAAGCGGAAAGATGTCAATCTGCCACTGAAGGAAGACAAAGAGAGCCGCTGGTAACTTAGCCTTTCTGAAAGCCAGTCCACTTATAATTGTTATCTGAATTTGGTATTGGGAACCTGGCTATAGATCATCATCAAATATCCTTACATCTTCTAGAATTCTCATTTTCTTTGATAAAGGCATACCAAGCATACATACCAGAAACCACCAATCTAACACATGAGCAAATGCAAAGAAGCCTTCTGTCATCCTCAGGCCTCTTGCCTTTTCCCACAGCTCTCTGACAGCATCTTTATTAAAGAGTATCACCATCCACTTTCCTTCCCTGTCCAAATTCCTCCTTTCCCCCCGCCTCAACATTTCACTATGCACATGCAGATTATAGAAGGCAGCCTTTAACCTTGATTCAAGGGTAGGGCTGTTATAATTTTCCCTCCTTCTTCCATGAAAGATAATGTCAGTTATTTGTCAGCAAAAGTCCAAGAGGAATATTCTCACACTGCTGCAAAGACAGGCTAGAGCACCTAAATCAAGCAGCATTACTCAGTGAGCATACCTCATCTTTAAGGAGTCATTTATTGCTGTTACTCCTGTTGAGCATCTTTCTCCTCAATACAAAACTAGAATTTTTTTATTCACAGTACAATTCAGTTACTGTGGAATCAGTGCATACAAAATGTACCCAGCACCTCTTAAAAATAAGGCAGCATCCAGCAAGACATGAGGTTTCTGCCAGTTTAACTTCTGTCAGTGTTTCCATTGACTTACAGTATTTTTTTAGCATCCAGCAATGGCAGAGAGAATGCTAAAGTAGAGTGTTTGCAAATTAAACGGAAAAACCTAAGGAAGGCTCATTTTCTCTTAAAACATTCTTGTGTGTGTGGAAACGAAGATTTGCATGCATTCGTATTCAATAGAAATGACTGGGCAGGGGATAATATCGCTACATGAATTTTAAAGCTTTCAGACACCCACATCTCTAACTGTTTCAGTCCAACTGCTTTGTAGATAATGCACTATGTTTAATTCTTACTAGAACACCTGCTTCATAATGCTCAATCTTGACATTAGAAAATTAATTAAAATATATTAAATTCATAATACTGCATCATTCTGTGTAATGCAACATTTAGTGCTAAAGAGCAGCTATTGAATGACACTCCTGGTGAATGGAGCCAGAATGTCTGGTCATTAGATGATACCAGCAATATTTTAGGTAGTAAACAGATGTCAAATGAATTCATCAATACAAATAAAAATCTGCTTAACAGGATCTAAACCCAATCTTTTAAAGCATCAGTAATTTAATTGTGCTTTCCACACACAAAGTATAAACTTATATTTTTTACTTGAAATGACCTTCGTTTTAGAATGCTACAACAACAAAGCAAGGAAGGGAGCAAAACAAACATTCAAGCAAGCCTCCAAAACCAACACAGTTCCTCCTTCTCTTGCGATGCACTGCAGAACCTTCCAGTAAAACATAATGTAATTAGACTACTCTGTCACCTTCTGCATGTTGTGCTTTCTTTACTCTCATCTTTCCTATTTAAATAATCTATTTCCAGAAGTGAAAATAAAACGAAAGCTCATGGGCTTGTTTGAATCTGCATCAGTTTGCTGTACGGTTCCAGGTGCTTTGTTTTATCTTCAGCACTCAGTAATAATTAGTGAAAACTCAGCCCTAAATTTGGAAGCCAAATTTTCTGCAACGAATACAGAGTCCTGGATTACACAGAAAACCAGAATTCAACAGAATTAAGCACTGTGTAGTCTTAAATACTATATACACTTCCCTTGTACTTCTGTTGTAAAAAATAAGTCATCTAATTTTTTGTTTTCTCACAGTGATTCTTCTAACGTATTTTCCAAGCTGTTTGGACTTTTGAGTATGGTGATGTTCCTCCTCAACATGCTTTCAGATGCCAAATCCTACAAAAGGAACGCATTTAACATCTCTGTATAAATTTAATCTTCTATACATGTTGGAAAAGACCCACTACTCATGTTATTTTCTCTAGATTATCCAACAGGCATTCTTTTCCATACAGTAAATATGATTAAATTTTTAGGGCCACACAAAGCTCTGGGCTTTTTTGTTAAACACACTTCCTTTTCAGACATCTCCCATCACCCACTTCTTCACTACTTCTATTGGAAATCATAAGGAAAAGTGATTGAAAAATACTTTTTGGTAGCAAATATTGGGGAAAAAAATGAGTTTTTAGCAGGAAAATTTGTAATTTGATTAATTTATATCCTAAAAAATAAAATTTGAAAGTTTATTTTTTAGATTTTTTTTCCTTCAAAATTGCATCTTAAAAATTTAGTTAAAACCCAAGCCAGACTAATAAGAATTTTTGGTTTTATTTCACTCGTGACTATTCAAAGTTTGGCCTTTTATATATAAAAGGATAAGAATGCAGTTTTGTTATTTCAGATTTGTGGAGAAATGGAGGAAGATTTCCCTTTCACCTCTACTAATTATTTTATTTCTTGTTAGTCTTTTTATAGCTACCCAGAGTTGGCAGCTTGGGAACAGCTAAATCACCGCATCCCAATAAAGCGAGCCAAAATTACCTTACCATCTTGGCCGGTCAGGTTCAAAAACTAGTATTCAGACAGCTTGGAGCTCTGGCTATATTTTAGTTCTCTGTATGCTCTTTGAGGTGATTTGTACTCTTTGAGGAAAAATATCTACACAGTGACCAATCTTGCCTTATTCTTTCACAGAACATGGGAGAGCTTTTCCCTTGACCCCCCAATACTCCCAATATGAATAGTCAGAAACTTGCCCAGAGAAAATTATACAGATCTTTTTTTTCTCTCTTTTTTTTCCCCTTCTTTCCTCTTTTCTCTGGATTCACTTGGTATTCTCTTGCTATATAATAGACTGACCTACTTCTTTCCATTTAGCATACTTTTAATAGTTTCATCATGTACAGTCAAATAGTTCTTGATGTTGTCTATCAGTGTTGCTTTTCATCACTGTAAAATTCTCTTTGGCTCTTCTATAATTATACTTCTGCCTTCTTCTTGTCTGTAATTCTTTAGACTATTTAAACATCACCTGCATGATCCAGTGCGCTCTTTAATATTTTTAAGCAAGATAATGTATACTTTATCAATTTGAACTTCCTGGTGTAGTTAGTGTTTATCGTGTAATTCTGAACAAATTCCCACTGTGTAAGGTGGACAGGCTGTCACTAAAAGGGGATGCTTCTAGCTGTAGTTTTCCAGTTATGACAATCACACTTTACAACAGAGCTTAGGCAGGCTGGCAAGGGACGAGGTGATCTGCAAGAGGTTAATCTGTTAGAGGACAGAATTGCCATTTTTCACCTTTCCTTATTAGTCCTGAAATGAATAGAGCAGAAAATGCAGATAAACTGAATTAAATAGGGTGAGATCGCAAAGACTTAAGGTTCAGGATGGAGTGCTTGGATCCACTGCTAGCTGTTTCATTCTTTTCTATTTAGCAGATGTGGTCCTGGCAGCAGAACTGAGGACTCCTTCTCAGTGATTCAATTATTAGCAGCAATGAAGTATCCTCTAGCATGTGCTCTGTCTCCATCCAGCAGCGAGCATCTAATTCCCTTCTGTAAAACCAGGGAGCACTAACCATGCTACACCAATATACCTGTGCATTCGCATCCTCCCCAACTCCTCACAAAACTGAACCCACGATTCTGTCTTGGGGAATGGCTCTAACCATGGAGATATTCCAGTCATGAAACAGCCCCTCTTGCATTTTAACAGAATGAGTGTTATGCTGTGTTATGCTTTTATTTTAAAAACCTAACTCTTAAGAAGTGGTTCAGTGATATCCATTGTGAATGACCGGGTCAAATTCTGGTGCCCCCAGTGGGATATCGGGCTTGTACTTGTCATCATTGTTTGCCTTTGGCATACTCTAGGCATCTCCATGTTGAACATGCAGATTTTAACTGGCTTTTTGCTGGTGCCCAACTCTCCTCCTACTCCGCACACTGAGTCTAAGAGGTAGAAAAGGTTTCTAGATCCTATTCAGGTAGTTGAAAGTGCTGATAGTGATATATGATACCTTTAATAAACTTATTAATTAGTCCATTCTTCCATAGACTTACATTCCACTGTTGATAATATATAGCATGCTAGGAAAAATAATAAAATGAAAAGAGGCCCAGAATGCCACTTCATCATACTCATAGCCTGGACTTTCTCTGCAGTAATTATCCTCTGAATTTTCAAATCAATTTTTAATTTTCACCTATACTTTCACTAAAAGGTAATACTTAAAAAGCAGGAACCATGCTATGGTCTCCTATTTTTCCATTCCTGATGATTTCTGAAATGACCATGATGGGAAGGTAAAGGATGCTTTGACTAAACTAGCAATCATGTTTTAGTGACTGTCTGTGGCCAACATCTGGCACTCTGGTACTGACTGAGGTTTGCAAAGCTTTTCATATTCCCAGAAGCCCTTTGAATATTGAGAGCTGATGTTTCGACACATTCTCTTCCTCCTGCAGCTGGGCCCAGGCTTGCTAACTTGCAAAACGGACAAAATGCCCACAGTTTTCACATGCTCCACACGCATCGTAATTACTACAGTTACCCTGCATGGTTCTTGTTGACATGTAGATGTTGGCCTTAACTACTCAGAGCCAGTGGCTTATGCACAATGATTCAAAATATTCCCTAGCACACATCGCCAACAATTCACTGCTGCGTGCAGGAGGGATGTGCATGGGTGCAAACACATGCCTGTGTGTGTACATAAATCCCTCCCTGGCGCCGGCAGTGATGCACTGGCCCTGTAGCTGATGCTGTGAAGCAGGAAATCCAATTATACCTAACTTAGCATGCATAACTAAAAATGTTATTATTGGTCATAAAATTATCCAGCCCTTTTAAAAATCAAATCTATGAACTATGTGAGTGTACTCCTCAGGCTGACTTCACGCTGTGTGAGGAAGTGCTCCCTTTAATTTGTTTTAACTTTCCCTGCATTACGCAGGCCTCATTTCACTGTGAGGGAAGGTCGAGGGAAAGTGGCTAATTTTCACTGTAAAGTGTCTGGGAATTTGAGCTTAGGCAAACTTCTGCCCCTCCTGTGACTGCACAGAGTTTTCTCAGTCTCTATATGGCATTTCCCAAGTCAAAGCACCACCACAACAACAATATCTGTTTTCCAAATATGTCCTAAAATGAAATGTCACGACTTTGATGAACAGCTTCTGTAGCAAAACAGCGTGTGTGTGACAAAATGGCAACACATTGTTTACACAAAAAATGAGCATAAGAAAATAAAATGATGCTGAACAGCAAAATTTCATGTTAGTTAAAAAAAATAAAATCCCATTAGAGTCAATAGCAAACCACATTATCTATTAAAACCTTGAGCATATACAGATTCATCATCTTGACAAACAGGGTAGATGAGAGTTAACAAAGATCATCACTATTTATTGTGCTGTGAATTCCTCTCATAAAACTTTCCAAGGGGGAAAACTCACCCACAGCCCCACAGTGGACAGGCTGCAAACCATGGAGGTTTCATTGGCAAGGCAGGTGGACTCTGCCCAAAGCTCTACGGTACCTTCTTCCTCTGTCTGGAGAGATATTTTATGTCCACTAAAATAAATTCTTTTCCCCAAAATTCAGCACCTTGGCAATATAAGCCCTGACATGACTTACTTCAATTTTCCCAGAAAAATCCCCTGAACATTAACTTCCATAAATGTATTTCAGGACGTGAGTCCTTGAGGATGCCTGCACAAACTATTTTATTTGTATTTGGAGAGTGGAAAAAAAATGTTATATTTGTGATTTTCCCCATGCTGCTAGTAAACCAGACAAGCTTAATGGTGCAGTAAAAAATGTATTAATCAAAAGTTCAGGTCAGATTTTTATACACTGGTAGCAGAGGTTACAAATAACACAAACAAAATCCCAATTGAGATTGAGTGCTTGCAAAGTGACTGCTTCCTAGCTGCTCAGCCTCCCTTACTGAGGACAGTAAGATATCTCTCAGAAATCACAGGTGACAGTCACAGTTCAAAGTCTTCTCAATTTTGCTCACAGTTCTGAAAAACACATCAGCTTTCCCTGTGCACTCATACATACATACATTTGAAATTACTGTTTGGGATACAAATGCATTGGGTTTGGGTACTTGGGTACTTAAAGATCATTTTCTCCCCTCCTTGGTTCACACCTCATCTAGTACAAGCTCTGCAAATTGCCCAAATGTTGTGAATTGCTATTCTAAAAGATGGGCACCTTATCTGTTACGAAAAGCTGTTACCTTTTTGCCTTAGTCAGCCACGAACATTAAATATCATACAAGAAATCTGCTTATTCTGAAAGCTCATGGATTTTATTACCTTGGCAACAAAGTGATCTGTTCAAACTGCTTTTTGCTTCCAGTTTTAGAGGTTTCTGTGTCACAGAAAAAGCCATGAAGAGCAGATGAAAAGGTAACTGACCCCTTCCCGTACACTTGTACCAGTTTTCACAGAGGGGAGAATGGACATATTGTGAAAATGAGATGCCTGTTTGCTCAGAACCAGTGGTAGTTAATAGATGAACTGGATTAAAAATAGATTCTCAGTTTTGTGACAATCAGTAATAAAATCCCAGTTGGGAATGGAACATTATGTTCAACATACCAACAGAATACTTTTAATTTAGAGAAGAAAAACAATAGGAAAAAAACCAAAATATTTGAAAAAAATTACTGTTTACTTTTTCACATCAATTTTCTCAGTTGCATTAAAAAATAATCATCCAAAGATTATTTGTCATCAAAGATTATTACAAATACAAAAAAAAATAAATCAAATCACTTAGTATTGAAGTTCCAGATACTCAGTTTTTCTCAGAAGATTGTGGTGTCTGGTTGATTGTTTCCAAATGAGAAAAAAAAAAAAAGTAACAGTGACACATACCTCTAATGTTTCAATGCTGTCATACTGGTACATGTCAGTGACAGGTGAAAAGCCTCCCATCCCAGCACAAGGATGAGACGGAGCCAATTTCCCATGCGGCAGGGCCTGCATCCCTGCCCAGACAATGTCTCCCTTCCATCGCTCAAGAGCACGTTTCCAGGAAACTTCTCTTATTCAAACGGCAAGGGACTTGCAGCATGGTCTTTAAAATGTTGAAGGCAGCAGGCTCTACTGAAAAATACAACCAAAGCTTGATCTTTCCCTGAAAAACAACCACATACAAATGGCACGGTGGACTTCTGTATTAATCATTTTGCCGTGACTTTTGTGTCAAGTACAACAGGTTAGCAGATATTTTTGTGGGTTTTCTGTCGACCCTACAAATTCAGTATGAAATATGAAAATCAAGTGAGGCTCTCTCCTAAGTACAATCAGGATTAATAAAAGAGTTGGAGGGGAAAACTGCTCTGAGTTGCAGCCTCATTGTGGGATGCAGTAATAAAGCTAATTCATCCAAGTGGGCACAGTGAGGGAGCCCTGTGGATGTCTTTCAGAGTGGTGTACCAGCCAGAAAATAATATCCTCACATGGCACACGTTGCACTTGCAGCTAGTCTCCAGGAAAAAAATATAAATGGGAGTGCGACTTTCTGATTATTTTATGCTGTTGAACATGAACTACATTTGACTGAATCAAACAGCTTGTTTAAAATTAGCTTGAGATGCACTTATCAGATAGTCAATATTTTTGAGATTTTGAAAATAAGGAAAAAAAGATATAAAAATGAAGTATTCAGGTTTACAAGACAAACCACAGAAGCGAAGAGATTTTTAAGGTTAAGGAGTACGGTGTTTGAATGCTTTGGATAGAAATATGAAAAATGGCTGCAATTCCAAAAGTACAATCTCATGCCATGAAGTAAATATTAGGTGTAATTATGATTCCCTTCTTAAAGGTACTTGTCCAGGACTTCACCTAAGTTTAACTAAAATGCAGTTAAGGTTATTTAAGTGTATGTTCAGTTTAAGTTGTGTATGAAATTGCTCAAAACATTGCATATGCGTTTCCTGAAGTCAAAACTACAATGACTGCTGGATTTCAGCACACTCAACACATAAGCTTTGTCTGCTATGTGGGCAGGGTCTGGGTTTTCTCTTCCCCAGACCATCAATATTTATGAGAAAAAGCCAGAAAATTTGACTAAGAGTGATATCTTTTTTGTTTGTCTTGCCCTGAATATACAAAGGAATGAAAATAAGTCAGCACCTGAGATTTAAATGGGAATGAGTCTCCTATAGGAGCTCATATGGAGATCTTGCTAATAAGTTAGTAATTGAACTGCATTAAACTGCTTTCTATCAGCTCCCCCTCCTGTTTTTGTTTTTGTTTTTTTTTTTTGTTTTTACCATTTCTTTTCTGACAGCTTCTACATTTTCCTACCCTCCTTTTTAACATTATTTTTAGGTCTTCTTCCATCTCCTGCTGCCCTTGCCGGTCAGAAGCAGTTACGGGAGCCTACCTTTGCTCACAGCTCAGCTTTCTTGCCCAGACTGTAGCTGTAACCTGGCACCCTCCAAGAATCGATTGGTCACTCAGATCAAAACATTAAATATTTAAAGTGGCACCACACCATTCATAAAGTGAAACGTAAGTGTTTGTTTACTCTCTGCTAATTATTTTAGTCCAAGCAGGCAGACTCAACTGCCTACATTATTAATTAAACCTCTAAAAACGAGCTAAGGACAGGAAATGTTCCTCTCTGCTGGTAACAGTGCTAAAGAGTAATCTGTAACTCTCATTAGCCGTATGATAACATGAACATTTTTTCCCCCAAATTGTGCCAACACAAAGCTAAATAAATCATATCAGTCTGTATTTCCAAATGGTTTGGACAGAAGCTTACTAGTCCTGAAACCTCAGATGTTAACCATCTTTAGGAGGTACAACTAGTGTTACTAATTTCCTTTTGTTTGAGGCTATCTGTGGACTCAAGTACCAAAGACGCATGGTGTCTAAAATAGCATGCTTCAAAGCAGATTAGTTTGAAGATTATCTTAAAGGAAAATGGAAGGTTTCCCCAAAGGTCATGCCATAGCAATATATGATAATCCACATGCAACTTCTACCAGTGGTCTATTTCTTTACAACTATATTTATATTTGCTATAAGTACATTATATAAATACTCGTCACTGGCCTTTGTGATCAAGAACTGCACAAAAAAACCCTAAGAGTTATACGTTTTGATACCTAGTTCAATAGTTTCATTGCACAACCTGAAGCAATGCAAGATTCCGGAGCTGGGATTTTCAATGATGACCTGAAAGTCTGTTCCATTCTGTCAAAAAGTTTCACACAGTGGTCGAGTGCTGATTTGCAGTTTAGGACTAGAAACACTCAAAACTCTCATTTTTGTTAGACACAGGGGGACAGATCCAAAGGGAATGGAAAAGACTAGTTATAGCATGCAAAGAGATGGGGTGGATGTAAGCACACACGTCTGTGAACTGCAACTTTTGAGTGTTGCAGAATATAAAGCCAACCACTCTGTTGTGTGTCTCCACAGGACTCTGGAGCCTAATTATAGAGCTGTATGAAAAAGTTCTGCTTGTCAGCAGAACCGGCAGGGGGAAAAAAAAATCCACATTTTTGCACATTCACAGAAGAATAAAATATTTAGGCAGAAAATCATCATTGCTGCAGATGGACACTTACCGAACAAAAATGCGTAATTTTTGTTCAGCTCTGCTTGTCGCTAGCAAAGCCAGAATACATTTGGTCACAGATTTACAGATTTAAAATCCAATTTAGAATTCCTCAATCTCTGTCAGTGGTGAAACATGCTTCATAGAGTAGTAGGGGCTGAAGGCTGCAGGTAAATTCAAGGTAGGGGACCTAGCCTAATATGAGCAGGCAGGGCTCCACCCAATTTGGTGTTGCTGCTCTTTCTCATGCCAGCATGGAATTTGGCTCTGGATTCAGTCTGAGTGAGGATTAGCCACAAAAGCCTGATCACAATTGCAACAAGGGAAAATGTGAGGATATGTCCATGTTGCAGCAATGAGGAAAGAGAACTAGAAGAACCAGAAGAGACAGGATGAACTGTTAAAGAAAATGGCAATCAGCAGTTGCTACTGGCCAATGGACTTCAACTGCCTGCTTTGATTATATTTAAGGACACACTCTCTAAACGTATGATCTAGGTGAGAAGAAATATGTATATAAAAGAGCTACTCTATACCCAGAATGTGTCACAAAGATCACTAAGGTATTTTAAAGATAAATATAAGTTGACAGGACAGTATTTACAATACTTCTGATTCCCAGTGGTGTTCAGGTAACAGCCTCTACCCAGTATATCAAAAAACCTCAATAACCCAGGTCAGTGCCCTGTGTGTGTGTTGTGTGACCCTTCATATTCCCCATAGATGGACGGCTCATTTGCAGGTGTAGGGCCGTGACGCAGAAGAGGAATAATTTATGTGGTCTCTCTCCTTCCTCTCCTCACTTAGAATTGAACAGAGAAAAAGGGATTCATCACTGCACGGTCCCCACCATTTCCATACTACCCAACCTATGTTTACAGCCTCACAGCGGAAAGCCTGGCTCTTAAACTCAAGCTGTAGTGACCTGTGCTTTCAGCTCTGGATAAGTGTTTTTCTCTTAAGCTTGTTAAATGTGGTGTGAATTTTATGTGAAAGTGCTTTTTTCTTATTTCTTTTTTCTTTCTTTTCCCTCAGCATCATCTAATTTGGCAGTCCTTGGAGTGCTAAAGAGTCTCTTTAATGTATCTCAAGCCACAAGGACTCTGACTTTACTGCATTAACAAAATACATTTATTTGCTGCCTTTATATGTGGCAAAGGGAGTGATGAAGGGTTGTGTTTTCAATACTTCCTTCATCTCCTTCTTCTTTGTCTGACTGGCAATAAAATCCAAATTACAGAAAAGGCAAATCAAGCATACAAATTACGAACACTAATTTCATGCCAGCCAACATGTGGGAAAATCTCAGGTGATGGGGAAATCAAAGGAAAATGGCAAAAAAATTGACTGCATTAGAGAGAAAAAAATTGTAGCTGAAGTCACAAAATCCAATCCTATTTTTATACACTACTAACTACTAAATTAAAAATAAAAATTAATAGAAAGCAGCAGAAATTTTCTGTGATAGGACCTCCTGTCCATAGTCTGCCAAATTTTCTATTGACCGAATTGTTGGGTCGTTTTCTAAAACAAGGAAAAAGGATTTCTTCCTATGTCTCTGAGGTGTCTTAAAATCTGTCATATGGCATGAGGAAGTAAAATAACTCTATGTCCAGTGTGCTTGACCCTGAAAGTTAATTTTGTTTGGTTTAATTTTCACTTTCAAGTTAACGGATGGAGTTTTTCTCAGCCACTTCAAAGAGGAAGACTAGGCCAAATACAAAATAAACCTTTCTTTTTGCTTTTCTCTGTTACCTCATCACAATACTCTAAAAACCCCAGAAATAATAACAAAAAGTCCAAAATCAGTGCCTTGCATATAGCTGTTTACAGTCTGTTTCTTCCACTGACAAAAGTATTCCAGATCTTATTATACCACCTACAGGTAGTTTTTAGAGAAATACTTGGGATCCCCTAAGCTGCTTAGTTACACTCCTGTAGGTTGCAAAAAGCAAGCATGTCCATTACGTTTTTTGGAGAGGTTTCTCATAACCCACATGCTTTTGACTTTAAACCAGTCCCCACACAACAGCCTGCTATCTTTTCTGAAATCTTAGATAACACAGGAAACTAACACACAGTTGTTGAAACAGACAGTATTTTTAGTAAATATTAAAATTGTTCACTGATCATTCTGTTTTATATGCCAGCTTTTATTTGATACAGAATATCAAAGAGGAAGTCACGTAATCATTTTCATTGAAGCAAAATAACCAAAACCTATGATATATCCCTTTTTCTCTCATACTTGATTCTTGTTTACAGATCCTATAATCCTATGTATGCATGCACACTTTGTTTATAATGTCAAGATATTTTTGCAAGCTTTGAAAGAAATCCTTAGCAAACTCCTTTACATTCCTTTACTAATTACCTTTACAACTGAAGTCATGCTCTTTAAAAAGAACTACTTTGCAAAGCTTGACAGGGAAGAAATCTTGATAGTAACTTATAACATAAACTAACATAAATTTTGAACAAGTAACTTCTGGTGGTAAATTACCTTTTAAGGGTATAATCTTTAGTACTCTCACATGCTTAATGCTTCTCAACTTGCTCAACCTTTCTTATTTATTTTCTAAAAAACATTTTGCTTTTTGCAGGGCTTGATCAACCAGTCTAACTGTCTTTCTTTTACTTTGCAGAAAATATTTAAGAATTTAATCCAAATTCAACTGAATTATGCTACTTTGATGCTGCGTATTTTCTCCTGTTGTTGATGAATATGCCCCTTGTGCAAACATCCTCCTCCTATGTGATGCCTTCAGTAATGTCTCAATTCATTGCTGATAACATTCAAATTTCCTCCAGAGATGCCTTGTGAAGTCACACACAGAGGATTATGCCCATCAGTGAATGACTCAGGCACAAAGTGATTGATAAGGTAAATAAATACTTAGGTGTTAGCAATCAGTCAGTTGTGATATACAGGGGGGAAAACAAGACTGCAGACATTTCAGCTATACATCATGTTTTCTAAATTTTCTCTTTGTCTGCCGATGGTCCTCTTAATAAATTATCCTCCCTCATTATCTGATCTGTTCTACATTTTCAATTATGCCTCTTCTCAAAACCACGTAACAGTCAGTCTTTCTCAGCCAAAATCTATTTCAATGTCCAGCCCACATCTGCAATGTCCAGGCAGTGGAAATACTACACAACTGGTTTTGAGCTGAGAAGCTCTTCAAATACACATCAAAGAGATATTATGACATCAGAGAAGTCATAGCTTTATTCCCAGGTTCCCTGGGTTTTATGTAAGCAATAATACATGACGCTGCAGATGTTACAGTGGAGTAAGAACACTTTGAGCATCTTCCATAGCATGAGACTGAGAAATCAAGAACTTGTATCACCTCAGATGTGTGGAAGTCAAAAATCAAAGACTAAGGCCATGGCACAGGAGTCAGTAGATTATTTGGTTCCTTTAACTCATGATCTTTGGATTGATAAAACAAAAAAGTTTTAAAAAGGAGAACTTATCTTCTCAAAGAATCTCATGTGAAAGTCCATATACTTGTTTTTAATAAGATTTGATCTGCATGAGATTTTGTAAAACCAAAGAATGTTTTATTTTAGAAAAGAGATCTAAAAAGTACACATTTGAGAAGTAATTGTGGACTTCTGGTACAGTCTCTAAACGAAATTGCAAGACGTTTTACAGCATGTAGGTGTGCCCATTACACATGTCATAGCATTGCAGGTTGTGGGGTTTTTTCTGGTGTAGGAGGTGATCTTGAAGAAATCTGTACATGAGATAGTAGCATGGCTGTGAAACACAGATGTCTTCCCTTAGATGTAAGCCTCTCAAAGATCAGAAATAACAGCAAAAAGGGAAGAGCTCTTGAGTTAAGCCATACATTCTTTGATTCAAAGACCATTTTGTGTTTACAGCTCCTAATAGAATGAAAACTTGATTTATGACTCTAGTGCCTCGCTGCTTTGATGATGATAATAGTAAGGTTTATACTAGAGTCAGAGGACTTTCTAATAAACCGAAAAATCTTCTATAGCAATCAGAGTTCTAGTCCAAATACTATTTAGTATGGACTTGTGACGTGAATTAGATAGTTGAAGCAACTTAATTTTAAAGTGGCCTCTGCATCTTTGTAAAAAAATCATAGAATATTTTGGGTTGAAAGGGACCTTTACATGTCATCTAGTCCAATCCCCCTGCAATAAGCAGGGACATCTTCAACTTGCTGAAAACCCCATTAAACCTGACCTTGAATGTTTCCAGGGATGGGGCATCTACGATCTCTCCGGGCAACCTGTGCCAGTGTTTCACAACCCTCACTGTAAAAAATTCCTTCCTTATACCCAGTCTGAATGTCCCCTCTTTCAGTTTATAAATATTACACCTTGCAACAAGCCCTGTTAAAAATCTGTACCCATATTCCTTATAAACCCCCTTTAAGTACTGAAAAACCGCAATATGGTCTCCCCAGATGTACCTACATGTTATGCCATGAAAGAAAAATCTACCATTTACATGTGCAATCAGTGAAATGTGCATTAAAGCAGCTTAAATAGTAGGTACAGAACTAAATTTGACCTTTTTTTAAGGTTTGAAAGTGTTTGTGCAACTTTAAATACATTCTTTAATATCATTAATTTAGTCCAGAAAGTGGGCTTTATAAGGATAATACTCCAGGAACTGAATGCTTGTAGAAAAAAATAGTAAGCATAGAAAAACAAATGGAATAGCATTTTAATTTGTCTCTACATCCAGAACTTCAAATGCTTATTTGGAATACAACCACGTTTTTGCATACTAGACATACTGACATTCCTATACAGGAACAAGACAGCTCATGAAATTTTCAGTATTTTCTATTCTATCCCTTTCAGAATCTGTCCATGCTGTCCCCCATCCGGAGGGCGTGTGTGTGTGGAAATCCAGCTATCACAGGAATAAATGTAAAGATAAATGAATAATCCTGATTACATCACAGTAATATGCACGTGACAAAGCTCAATGACTCTGCCAGACCGAGTGCTGAATGTCACAGAAGTGTTCCAGCATGTTCGGAAAAAAAATTTTTGAGTGACTATAATACTTAACTTTTGTAAACTGTTGTCTGTGAGAACAACCTCAGAAAAAAAAGTAAAATATATGCTGTGATTTTGTTGATTCATTTTTGTGCAGTTTTGGTCATTACAGTCCCGGTTTATTTGGAGATCTGCAACTAACTAAGAGCAGACAGCATACAAAAGTCTGTGAAGTAAGATAATGGGGATAATAACTGGTTATCTTTCAGAAAAGATAATGCGTGTGTACTTAAACAGGTAATAATTAATCACTTTTTCCAAAAGTAAATTTCTGTCAAGCTCCTTGCCAATTACTACTTAGCTTTGAGAGCACATTTTGGGGGCGATTATTGCAACAAACACATCTTCCGGCTATGTCTTTTTATGGCTAAGCATGAACTAAGATTTTCAAAGTTTATTGTCTGAATGTCTTCTCAAAATAACATCATGGGGAGGTTAAGCCGCTCGATTAGCTTCTTCTGGTACTATGACCACAAAGTCTTTTTCATTTACCTGCCTATCTCCTTGTGTAGCTACTACTCTTGGTCGAATGCATAGCTAAAGCAGGTTCGTTACAACCTATAGCAGGGATGTTACAGCCACAGGGCAATGTTCCTCACATAGTTAATGAGACTATAAAACCAATAAAAATAAAATGATGTTCATGAATTCTTGCAAAGTGATGCTATTTGGTAAGTGAAGACACCAAAAAGACTGAACTGATGCTATGTCTACATCAGTTACAAAGTCATACATTTAGTCTTGATCAAAATGATGGGGCTAGGAGTCCCACTGGATAGATAGTAAATCTTAAACTTCTGGCTATTAAAAACTAAGAATTTCTCACTCACAAGGAGACTGAAGCCACAGTCCCTGTATGTTGAATGGAAAGTTGTCATCCCTTACCCCTCACAGTAACTGTGATGAACTACCTTCAATGTTTACCTGCTTTTAGTTCCAGCAGCAGAAGGTTCTCCAAAGATATCCTGTTTTAACACCATTTACAATAAAACCTTTAAGAGCATACTGAAAAAGGAAACTCCCAAAAGAGGCTTCTGATGGATGGAAAGAGTTTGATGCATTTTCTATTTGTAGGTATGGGAACGGAGAAGAGTTATCAATTTTTCCCGAGACTGACATGTAAGTTTGGTCCCGAAGGAGATGTAAAGAGGTGAACTATGGTGTTGGTAACTACTACATGACAGCATGAATTACTCTGTCATTCTGACATAACTTCATGGCTCTGTAAGCTTAGGAGCTAGTCTGAGTGGATGCCTGCACAGAGTAAGTATGGGCGTGTGTGATCACGAACCTCATGGATGGTAATTCTAATGTTTTGATACATTCACAGCATACAGAATCTGACATCATATTCCCTTGCTATACATGCACTTGTAACACCTAAAATTTGATGTGTGGTCTTTATGAAGTACACTGAGAAATCATCCTGAACTTCCTTTTAGATAGCAGCATATAAGCAAAGATCACATTTTCTTATGATTCATGCACTTTGGGATATTTTCATAAATCAGCCAAGAAATTAATTATAAAAACAAACAAGTTACATTTTCTTCCACTAACCAGAAAGTGTTACTGTTCCTTACAGCTTGTAAAGACACAGAATCGTTACTCTGATATATAGTATATGGGTGTATAAAAACAGATACATGTACATATACACGCATTATGAGGCTTTGAAACCTTAAATTTAAGTAAGATCGGAATGTATTTATCTTACCAATTTTTAAAAATGTCCTGATTTTTTAAAAGGCACTGGCCCATAATGTAGTGTTATTGATCAGGATTGCTTAGATGATAAAACTCCGTATGGACTCCATCGCCTCCAGAGAGAGTATTTTTCCCTTGTAAAGTGCTAAGAAGTTGTTAATACAGGGTCTAACAGACCCTGAAAAAGCATAAGAGAAGCCATGCACAGAAAGAAGAAAATCTGTGAAACAAAACACTTACCAATATAATATTAGCAAGCAAATATTTATTTGACACTGATTCTCGGGAATTAGGAATGCAGTATAAACTGTGGTGGATTTCAATTCAGTATTTTAGAGTCCGAGAAATTTTTCAAATGATTGAGGTGGTTCTGAAACTGAGAGAAAGTGCAACACAGAAGCGGTTCACAGGAGCATATGGAGGGAGCAGACCAACAGTGGCAAACTACGCAGTGAATTCAGAGGAACTAAAATCTGTGTTGCAGGCTACATGCAGAAAGACAAAATCATTCAGAAAAAACATTTTTTTCTATACCACTGAACCAATCACCTCAAATGGCTCAACGCCAGACCCTTGGCACGTATATCCTTAACATTTTGCTTCCTATACCTTTAGTAAAGACTTGCATTAATTACTTATAATAAATATTCCTATCGTTATACTAATCAGAAAATTTTCAGTGTGCTGAAGCTGTTCAGTGGAACAGATTTTTCTGTATTCTAGGAAATTGGATTTATTTTTATTTTAACATGTCAGCTTTATAACAAGCAAGAAAGAAAACTGGATCTCAGACAGTCACTTCAAGTATCGTACTTTTAACCTCCTCCTTTCATCCAGAGCTCTTTACCTTTACTGACACCCTCTGGTCCCTGTCTCTAAGTCAGGTTTGAATTCATTCCAGCACTCCTTCCAAAATTTACTTTCCAAATCAATATTTTGTGGAGCACAGAACCGGACATTTTCTGAAACCCCTATAAATCATATCACTGATTCCCCAATAGTTTACCATGTCAGCAATTTATTCAGGGGACTCAGGCAAATTTGCCAGTCATGACCTTCCTGTATTGAATCTGTGCTGACAGTCCTCTAAGTTATGCATTTCTTAAAATTGCCCTTTATTATTTTCTAACAGCAGAGTTTTTAATCATAACTTTTATCTTAGCTGCAAGGATTCATTGCTCAAGGTCTGTTTTCAAAGCTGCGTTCTTCCAAGTTCTTGACTATAATTCAGCCACTCAAGAGTTTTTGTATTTCTGTTTTTATTCTTAGTACATCTGCCCTGGTTATAAAATGAAATTAAGATCCCTTCCCCTGACGTTTTAACCCAGAATTCAATGTATGACCTTCAGCTTTATATCGATCAACAAACCTAAGATCTACACTCTTCATCTCCAGACCATCTATAGCTATCTTCGCATGTTTATGACACGCTCTGCTAGTTCTGACTTTTTGTATGGGCATTTGCTTTATAAGTGTATGAAACAGAAGAACTGCATGTTGAATAATCCACTTGTAAAACTATTTAGCTGGGATCACCTTCAAGAATGCTTAACACTTCACCTTTTTTCCTTTATATATTTGTTGTCTTCCAGGACTTTGTCTTCTTAACCACATCTCTTAATCATTCACATAGCTAAAAGTACATTGCCACAAAGGGCCACATGAAATATTGGTACATGAAATATTCCTCCGTTACTTACTATAGTTCACATGTCAGTTTTCTGTCTTCCTTTTCATACACCTCACACTGGTAAAGAAGTGTCTTCCCTCCCAACAAGACAGATATTGAAAAGATTTTGGGTATTTATTTGTTGGGTTTATTTTTTTACTTGAAACTTTGCAGAGAAATTCTAGAGTGCTTAAAGGCAATTTATGAAAAACTATTTTCAAATTCTACCAGATATTTTTATTGCACTTTAAAGTGATGGCCCAATTATTGCTAATTCTTTTGATATCCACTGTAATAATATTAATCACGATGAACTGATTTTGTGTTAATATTGATTGCCATAAAGTACCTCTGAAGAAGTTCTAATATAACTCAGCAATAATTAATTGCACTTTTATTAATTGGAAAACGTCATCCAAATTTTAATTATCAGGAATTCCCCTTAGCTTTTGGCTAACAGTGAGCATGTAATTTATTTGTAGTTTCAAACTTTAGGGTCTGATCCAAGCTCACTGAAGACAAGAGGAATGCTGTAACTCCTTAGAAAAATATGGCATCAGGTCCTTCATTAAAAAGCATTACTGAAACTGTGTCATTCAAAGAAAGTGTTACTTTTAAAATTAAAACAATGAACAAACTTTGCAAAAAACGTTACGTTAAATTTCTGAAATATTGCAACACGTAGAAAACTTTAGTCCTAAGCGGTCACATCACACCACCTTGTGCAACTTCTGTTTTATGAAGTTCTGTGCTCAACAGGAATGAAACTAAACATCTGAGGAAGTACAGATACAGCAATAGATGCGAATTTTTTCTCTGAGATAAAAATCTTAAAAGCACTGTTTCATGCTCAGTGTTACAGATGTAACTCTCCGTTCATCTTCTTGCCAGCTCATAGACATTCCACAGTCTTATCCACTGTCCTCATATCAGAGAGGAAAAATCAGTGCATCTTTATGTAATTCCATCTCCTCTGTCTGTCAGCAAAGGAGAACAGCCCAAGCACCACACTTTTCTAATTCAGGAGGTAATTGTTTATCCCAAAGCCAAGTACCTTTCTGAACTTCGTAACAACACAACTTTTAGTGCATCCCTGTAAACTCAATACACTAGGTTATTTTCTTTTTCACCCTCAAGCATTAGCACGGTAGCTCTTCCAAACAAACAAACCAAAAAATATCACATTAAAATAGGCATTCTTTCTCTGGAGTATGTATTTGTTCTGAAAGCCCCACATCCCTCTTCACAACTCATTCACTGCAGTAGTTTGGTAGCTAGTTAAATGACACAAAGCATACAGTAGATCACAGTAATTTCTGCTTCAACTTTTCTGCTCAATTATGACAACAATTTCAACCTGAGATTCAAAACAAAAGCAGAACAGATAAACCCGGAGCAGGAGCCCGAAAACGGGAATCTCTCACCATCGCTGGCTTCACAGCAGACTGCTCAGAGGGATGCCGCGATGGATATTACAACAAATAACCTGCACACACTCCGAAGTCTGACCAGGGAAAGCAGTGCCTGGGCTGGGGGAACGGCAGACACTTACCGCTGCTGTGGCACCGTCTCTCTCCCGCCCTGACTCTCAGTCTCTCTCTCCCATCCTCCTGACAGCCTCAAATATAGCAGTCCCTTATGGTGCTGAGCCTGTGGGGAGCAGAGGATTGCAGAGTTGGGGTTTTTTTTTTTTTTTCTTTCTTGCTTTTTTTTTTTTTTTCAATTTTTCAAACCATCCAGCGGTAGTTCTCCAGACCCCACCGCCTCTTCTCCTCCTCCTCTTCCTTGCCTAGCTCACAGATGAAGAGCCCCAGGTGAAGGCATCCGCGCCGGCAGCTCCCGCCAGCCCCTCCCGGCCCCGCCGTGCCCCCTCCCCGGTGGGGGGGACCGAGGCACCTCCCCCGGCCGCTCCCGGGGGGGGGCGGCGGCGGCTCTGCCCGCCCCTGGCTGGACGTGGGGGGGTGGAGGGGGCTGTGTGTGTGTGTGTGTGTGTGTGTTCCGCATCATATCGCCGCCCGCGGCTCGCCCCTACCCCTAAGCTTACGAGGATCCCCCCCCCCCCCCATCCCCTCTTCTCCCTTCCTCCTCCTCGGCGCCGTCCTCCCCGGTTTTCTCCTCTTCCCCTCTCCTCTGCCCCGGAGCGTAAAGGCAAAAGGGCGACCTGACGAGTGCT
>JAOXJM010000001.1:196502183-196520857 GCA_026413425.1 Tringa solitaria
ACCCCCCTTCCAGGTAGATGTAATTATTTTATTTTTTTTTCTTAAAATGCATTTTATTCGCCTCCAGCGGTGATGACCCTCCCTCCCCTGCGCGCCCTGCAGAGCCGCCCCTGATTCCTGCTCCGCACCCGCGCAATCTCCGCCTTTATACCGCGGTGGCTGTTGACTGGGAAAAAACCGGGTACCGGGTGCGGGCAGCCCCATCCCTCCCTCATCCCTTCCCCACCATCCCTCCGCCTCCCACCGCAGACCGCTCTAACGCACCGCACCGCACCGCACCGCTGCGCCCTCCTCCCCCCCCAGCCAACCCCCGCCTCCGCGCCGGCACTGCGCGGGCCGCGCAACAGCTTCCCCGCCGCACCACCCCCGCGGCCGCTGCGCGGGTGCGGAGCCCAGCCGGGGCTGGCGGCGCCGCGCGTTCCCGCCCGCCTTTTCCGCGTTCCTCGGCCGCTCCGTGCCCATCCCGAGCTGTTGGTGCGCGCTCCCGCTCTGCGCCTTTAATGGCTACCCGCAGGAGCCAGCCTGATTTTAAACCTTTTCTTTTTTTCTTGTGGCAATGCCAACTTTCTGCTTTAACAGTTAATACTTCCTCCGCCCTTCTACACTTTCCTTTCATTTTTTTCTTTTTTTTTTCTTTTTTTTTTTTTTTGCCTTCTGTAGGTAATTAGGTCTCTTTTTATTTTTTTTTAATTTATGGATTAACCGAGTAACTGTTGTCTAAGTGTCTATTCTATGAGATTTTTCTCTACTTTGGTGACTCCATTTCAATGGTTTATGCTTTCTGAACCTCTGTGGTGTACAAATATATGTGTATGTTTGCATTGTTCTTTACTAATTTGTCTTTGTGTTTATTTATTTTTCCTATCCCGGGTATTTTGTAATTAGTTTTTAGAACTTGTCCTGTATTTGTTTTAGATTCAAGGGAAAGAGGAATTGTTTAATTTTGGAATTTGCTGGGGGTTCTTACACAACTCTTGTCTTAAATCTTGGCAATAAGAATGTGGGTTTTTTTTCTCTGTGTCTTTTACTTGTCTTTTGTATTGAAGCCTCTAGCAAGATAAGTTATCAGTGATGAGTGAGACAGTTTTATACACTTTCATGGTCTTGTATACTATTTGGAATTCTGTCAGAGGATTTACAGCTCAACGTCATGGTGAATAAATTCTGTACACTAATACCTGTGAGGATGAGCTGAAAAGAAAAAAAACCTCACTTTCAATTGCTTTTTTCATTATTTAAGATTGCAAATTTCTGTTTCTTCATCATCATCTATCACTGTCTTAATTATCATAGTGAAAGCATGAGAACAAACATGCCATCAGAAATGGACTTTGTCTGCATACACTGTCCCATACAAACACAGAAGAAGGTTGTCTCCAGAACTGTGGAAGGATCTCTAGGCATTTTTCTGTTGGGCAAGTAATACTGCAACTTGACATATCAGAGCTTCTCTTCGTTGACTCAATTTGAGAAAATGATCATCTGGTCATTATTTCCAGTGTTACTAGGTTACAAGACAGCATTTAATCAGAAGCCAGGAATAGTGACTGCATTAATTCTGATCTTATGAATAACTTATGAGACTCCATTTCTCAGTATTTCCAAAGTGAATGTTAAAGCTAGAAGCATTTTTGCTAATAAATGATTTTTTTTTACATACGTACATACATAGTTATTTATGACAATAGTGAGGAATTACTTGTGAAGAGGTGACTTTCAATGGTTACTTGTTTTAACAGGTAGAGATGGAATTAAAAGAAATACAGATTTTTTTAAGTCATAAAGACTGGACTTTACGGCCTTTATCTCCCCTTGTGAAGCAGGGTTATTTTTAAAGACCACCATAAGGCAGACATGTCATACCCGTTAGGCAACATTATTTTTGCTTTTAGCTCACTTTTACTTAGAGTTCTTGTTAAGGTACACATTTATTTTGAATGGCAACTTTTATGTTTGCTTCCTTCTTTCTAACTTCACATCAGCAATATTTCTACAAGGACATATTTTTACCTTTTCCTTTAATATAATTAGGAATGGACTGTGTATGTATGAGTACCAGTTTTATCTTCCTTTAAAAGCGAAGTGGCACACAGCTTTTAAACAGGTTAAAATTTTATTTGATTTGTGTATCCTTTGCAAGGTCAGTTCTGGTTTTACTCCATCACTGTAAGTTCATGAGCTGGTTTATGGCATTATGTCCAATGTTTAATGCATAGACAGTGAATAATATTCACCCCTTTGTTACAGTATTACCATTGCTATAGACTTTAAGTCAACATAACTGCATTTTACATATCTGATCTAGTTGTCTAACCGTCTCCATATAAATGCCTTAATCTCTCTATCTCAGTGTCCTCAGTGGGCAAGCAAACAGATGCAGCACATCTGCAGAGTCTGAGTTGTTTCTGAGCTCTTCTCTGATTTGTTTTGCACATCTTTCCTTTTCATTCACTCTCTCTTCTTTTAAGCAGAGCATAATGTATTCTTTTCCTTTGCCACATGGAGAGCTGCCTGAGCAATACCATTATTATTGGGATATTTCTCAACCAATTGCAGAATATAAGTAAAAGATAGGGAGTGCATTTTGAAGAAAATTTGCACAAATTTCTCCCCCACATCTGTGTTGGCAACAGTACTGGGGGTGTAACTTTAGAGTAGCGTGAGAGCTTCTCTCTCTCTTTGCCTCCCCATTTATAATGAGTTGTTCCTTCAGGAACTGGA
The DNA here is from genome assembly GCA_026413425.1 of Tringa solitaria. Classification (NCBI taxonomy): domain Eukaryota; kingdom Metazoa; phylum Chordata; class Aves; order Charadriiformes; family Scolopacidae; genus Tringa; species Tringa solitaria. The sequence goes on from JAOXJM010000001.1 coordinate 196,504,905, forward strand.
GGACAGGATTTGACAAATCCTAATTTTTGGAAGGTATGCATTGTCCCTGTTCTAGTACATAACTGTATAATTTTAGTGGCAACCACTATATTTTGTCCTCCCCTAGAACATCTGGATAGTCTCATTCAGTTCCTTGTGGCTGCATAATTAGAGTTATAAGAAAATTTTGTAGGGGCATAAGCAGAATTATGTGTAAATGTGACATAATTCTTCAGGCCCTCGGCAAACAGCAAAAGATTCAGAGCCTACCATGAAAGCTTTCAGTTATAGCACGTAATTAACAAACTCGAGATGTTAGCAATGGGAAGAAGTTGCTGCATAAAATAAACAAAAAAAGACCAACCTCTGGGGACTTGAATCTCCTAAATTTCCAGAAGTGTAGACAGATGACAGCTGGGCCAACGTAAAGACTGGGAGAAACTTATCCTATTTCAAAAACTTCTGAAGCAGCAGAATGAAGCATGTTCCATATCACAGCCTTATATCATTCCACAACTGCTTTTTTGATTCTGCAAGAGAAACCTGCAAGAGAAACTGAATGTATTGCTGGGTTGAACCATGGTCTAAGAGAGGATGGCAGAGCTGTACTGCAGTTACACAGGCACTTTAAGGATGGTGAGGCCAATCTGTTCCTTGGTGGAAAACCCCTGTATAAACTTCCGCTACTGCCTGGTTGAAGAGAAAATGGGCTGGGTACTACATATTTTGATATACCCTGGTATAGGCAGTACGTTACTAACAAAATAATGGTCATCAAAGAGGTAACTAGCAATTCTGTGGCACCGAGACAGGCTGGGAGTTCCCTTGTGTCTGCAGAAGTCACAGCCACTGGGAGAGCCATAGGGAAGCGACAGACATGAATACCTTAGCCTTACACCAAACCCATTTATACACTGATTCCCCACTCAGTGTTATTGGCTTTGTGAGGAACTGGTCCAAAGAAAAGCAGAGGAACAGGTTCTTAAAAATCAATATCCTGGCTACTGACAGAAGCAGAATAAACTGACCATCAGTAAGGTTCCTCTTACTTTTCTGTGCATGCTTTGTGCAAGTGCAATGTAGTTTTGTAGTTTCAGAGTAAAGATCGGGAGGGATTTGCAGATTCATATTCTCTCCTGGCTTTCCTAACCTTGTGAGAGACATACCTGGAACATCTGTTATGAGATAATATGCATTGCTTTTGATGCTGTGATACAACTGCACTAGTTAGTATGCTGGGAAAAGCAAACCTATAATTTTCCTCATTCCTTCCAGCTTGATCTTCACCATATGCAGAGGAAGCATGTAGTGTCCCCTGGAGACTTGCTTTAAAACATGGAGCAAAGCTCCTACTGCACATGGGAGCAAAATGCACAAAGGGGTAAAGAGTGGAAAGAAAATAGATGTGTTTACCACTGTAGCCATCCCATGGTAACATCAACTGTTCAGATAGAGAACTAGTTGGGGGATGTGGTAAGTCATAATCCTCAAAGTAGAGAAAGACAAAAAGGGAAAAAATGAGAGGTTCTGTAAGCACCACAGAATTTTAAAATAACAACCTTTAATTATACCTGCATGTTCCAGCAACAAAGAAAAATGGATAGTAACAAAGATAAAGTCCAGAATCTTCCTAATCCACATCTCAGAAGAGCCAAGAGCAGGAAGGATGAAAAGACTGCCTTCCGTTCAATTACACGATGGTCAGAGTCCATGCCATTTGAATGCAGACAGTGGTAGATACTAAATTTAGGTTCTTAACTGATATTTCAATACCTAAATATAAGTGGCCTGATTTTTTCAAAGACGTTGAACAATTCCAGATTCCTCTGATTTTTCTTGGTACTTATGAAAAACACCAGACTCTTTTGTTTAAGTATCTAACAATGGTACTCATAATTCTGCCCTTATAGACCAGAGCATTAGCATTAGTCTGCTCTGTAAAATATTTGAAGACACCATTTTGCCTCCCTAACCAAATAACCCCTTTTCCATTATGAAAACAGAAAAACAGAAAGGGAGATTATATCTATAAATCACATCCTTGATTCTGAGAAAATCCTGATTATTGTCAGATCATTCTGTTAATCTCAGTCTGCCAGAAGTGTCAACAATTCTACTTGAGTTCCTGACCATCCTGTTACACCACAGAATAAAGCATTTGACTGTGAATGTCTGAAAATGAGGGGGTTTGTAGTAGTTGCAATTAAAATAGCACAAATCAACATTCCCTAGTTTACCTACCTGCCTGCCCAAGGGGATTAAATTCAACATTTGGCTTTTCCCTTTGATGTTTTATCCTTTATATGACAGTTTCCTAGGAATGGCAAATTTCGAACACTCTGTATGAAAATAATACAAATAAAAGCTAGCATGAGGTTATTTCTTCAAGTGCAACCAGAAGAGCCTGCTTGACTCCAGTATTAACATGCTGAGCACCTAATAAATCTAGGTATGTAAAGATACTAGGTATTAATTTAATAAAATAAATTGATTTAAGCTAATAATAAATTTTTTTGATGGTGACTTGAGAAGTGAAAGCACAAATGAAGATGACTTTGAAACCTTTAAAAGTTTTCTGAAAAAAGCACAATTATCTGATGATCTTTCATCTTACGAACAAAAAACGAAACAAATTGAACTGAGGTTATACCATATAATTTATGAAATATATACATAGATTTCAGCGTAACACACAGAACATTAATTATAGAACTTATTTCACAGCTGTTCTATGAAAGCTCAAATAAAATGTGTCTACGATTAAAACTGAATATATACTGACTTCATTAACTTAACAGCTGCACCAATAACCAATACCAGGGAACATACCCTACTTTGTTAATGTCTTGATACCATCTGCAACAATCAAAACTATTGGGTTTTAATGTGGATGATGTCTTACTAGTATTGTGATCACAGCTACCGTGATATGCTTACACATGCTACTACAGTGAATTGATCTATTTCAAGGGAACTTCAAGGGTTATGTGCTGTAAGACAGTTGCCTAAACGCAAATGTCTTTGCCAGAAATTCAGAAACAGAAATTCCTGGTGGCTTCTTTCCAGTACTCATGCACTCAAACATGAATTTCTCATGTGCCTAAACAAACAAACCTCAGAGCAAAAATGGGGGAGGAGACAGATGTGGCATAGGAAACTTTTATGCTAACTGTTGCTTTTTAATGTTTTGACATTGCAACTTGCCATTTTCACCCATGTTTCAAAGTGTAACTTCCAGCTTTAAAAAGAAAATAAAAGCAACCACCACACAAAAAAAATAATCAGAAATCCCATCATACAGAATCGTAAAGACATTCAAGCAAATGTATTAGTTTTTGTAAAATTTGCTTCACAGACTCTCTAATGCAAAATCAGTAACAGACAACAAGAGGCATAAAATCATACACGAGCAAGGTGTGATTCCATTGAATTTATACCGCACTGTGTCTTCAGTGGTGGGTTCTCCTCCAGGCTCTGTTTTGAGGTGTGAACTTAATCCCTTCTATCTGCTCCTCCGAGTTTTTATAAGCAATGTCCTAGGTATTGCAATCTGTCTGTTACTGCAAGTGTTTGAGTTATAACGTTACACAGTTGGGTCCTCTCTGCCTCTGCAATCCTTCCAAATTTCCATTACAAGTCCTACTTTACATTGTTACTTTTCCTGCCTTGTTTCCTTATTTCTATTCTTCCACACCCTTTTTTGGTCTCAATTTATGACTTATGTAACTTTCACAGTTCTAATTCCCATGTTCCTTATGTTCCTCCTCCCAGACTCACTTCACTTATTAATGATAGTCCCTTCCCCATCTTCAACCTTCCTGCACTTCCTTTTTCAGGCTCTTTGTCCCATTCTTCTCCTTCCCTCAGCAGTTGTCTCTTGCCACATATTTTTTGTCCTTGCCTCATATGTCTTGATGCTTTTTTCATATTTCCTGAACTTCCATGTCACTTGAGAACCAACAAAAGAAATACCTTTAAGTTCTAGGAAAATAGTCTGTTAGTTCACAAGTTCACATCTGTTAGTTCACAAGTTCACAATAGAAAATCAGGAAGAGTCTTCCTTGATCTTTGAAAATGTGGTCTGGATCATGCTCAGTCATTGTCCAGGTGTGAAACTTGCTCAGACATATCAAAGCACCGAGTTGGAATGCAGAAACTGTGAGGAACATATCTGTCCGACCTTTAGGACTTTCCAAGCTACTGTGGAGGGATTTTTGTCAGGTGTTTACAGCATGGAAAAATGTAGTTTTGTCCCTGGGATGGTATCAGACACACCTCTGGCTTAAAAACAAATTCAGTAACAGCTGAATTTGATATAGTTTTACATCAGTGAAAGAGTATTTTTCCTTTAGCTTTCGTTCAGAAGTGGCTGAATCATTTTTGTTGAAACGTTCCTAAAAATCAAAATAAATTATCTGTCTGACAGACACCCAGTGGAGAAAATATCAATCCAAATGCAAAAATTTGGCAAAGTTAAAAGTAGCTTCAATCAGAATCTTCTAATGAGAAGTATCAAGCAAGAATAACTCCAAAGACTCTACCAGCTCCCTCTATAATAAATACATATTTTTTGTATTAAATTATAATCTATGTTATTAGTAATTGCAGTGACTATTAACCATCTCTCTGCTTTCCTTTCAAAAAGTTAGCATAAAGGTTGTAAGGGCTTTTAAAAAAGTTGTCTTATGTCAGTCTTCTTTATAAAAGATGTGGCAGGTTGGATAACAGATTATTCTTTTAATGCACAGCCATATATGTTCCTTTAACCAGGAATGGCTGCCCAGCTGGATAGATAGCTGCTTTCCTGCTTGTCCCTGGAGGCTAGAGGCTGAGTTACGTGGCATCCCCTGAAAAGGAGAATTGCAGGTCTCCAGGAGTGAGAGAAAATTGTGGAAAATTTCATCTGTCTCTCCAAGTCAAATGGAGAGGGATGGACAGACAGACACAGCTGTCATGGAAACCGCAGTGTGGTAGAGGCTTCTGAGAGCAAGCTCACAATGGGGCCTCAGGGAGAGAGAAACCAGCTTTTATAGTCAGCATGGGATTTGTTGTTGAAAAGGCAGCGCTCTGCAAGGATATAACAGGAAATGGGGACAGTTTTGTTGTTATGTTTTTTTTTTAAATCTTGTTCTCAGTTTTCATTATTTTAAAATGCTATTTTTTAGCTTGTGTTTCAATAAAAAACAGCTTTTAAGCTTCAGAGTGCGTTGGTACTTTTGGAGGGTGTCTCTTGCTCTAAGGAATTGTGGAGACAGATCCAACTCAGAGCTCTATCTTATGGTTCCACCTTAGAAGATTTACTTTAAAAAAAAAAAAAAAAAAAAAAGAAGATAACTTTTACTCCATACTGAACTACTTCTGAATGATTAGGTGAAGGATGCATTAAGTATTTAGTAGGATTTCAGTTGTTGTGAAACTTCAGTCTATGAGTGTAAAGGACCTTTACCATAGGAAAGACTGGAAACAGTGTTATAAAATTAACTAAAATCTGTTATATAGATTTTGTATTAGCATAGAATTAAGGTTTTGACAAATACATTTCTGATTTTAATTGAACAGACTGAAAGCAAAATTGTTCACTTGTGAAAGACATTTTGGCAGATGTATAGCCAAGTGCCATTTAGTGAAGTTTAAAGAGCGATGACAACATATAAGAATTTTTTTAGCATACTAATAACATAATTTAAAAGCAGAGGCAATTTTTAAAGAATTAAATTGCATACTCTGCATGTGTAGGAAAACAAATGCAGAAAACAGTAAAAATGTTTTCTGCCTCTGAAAAGGTTTTATTTTCTTAGGGTTAGTATACACACTAATTGAATAATAAACTTCGAAATTGCATTTTTCAAAGCATTCTGGTCTATTGTCTCCATAACAGATTCAAAACACTGACAGACTAATCCAGCTCGTATTAGGTACATAATGCATGTTACATAAATGGCATAATTATGTTTTTACTGTATTTGATAGATTTTAACATGCTCTTTAAATGTCATTATATTATGAGAAGCTGCTGCAAAAAAATGTCATCTTGCTGCTTCATATTTATGTCCCCATCAGGGACTTCCATAGCAGTTTTGAAAACTTAAAGGAGTGTTAACTGCCACTATTGCCATCTCAGGATGGTGTGGGAATATCTTTTTACCTGACGCATCCTCCTCCTTCACCACTGCCAATTATAACAGAGGTGGTCTCCAGGGTTTACTGACAATTTCTTTGGTGATGAGTGAGAGCAGCTGTTGCTCACTTAGAATGGCTCTGCAACACCAACAGTGACTAAAAGTTGTGTGTCTTGGCTTTTAGATAACAATATGCCATTTTGTATCATCTCTTGGACCTTGAGAAGAGCCATATTTCCTCCATATGTCTGTTCATAACAGCTTTCTGAGTGCCAATGTGACTGAAGGTTCGCGGTTCCAACAGCACATCCATATTGCCCATTTATATCTGCATATGTGAAAGAGGAGCAGTGAAATGTATAGGATTGCTAATTGTGTTTGCTGTGTGCATGCCAGGATTTAAATGACATTGATCAGGATTGCTAAGATGCCAATAAAAAGCAGACTTCTGATAGAGAGTGAGGAATTAGTCACACCTGAAACTTTTAGTTCGTTTTAAAATAGCAGTGCTGAATCTTGTTTGATTATATTGTGAAATCTATCATAATAAATGGAGTCTAGAATACTACTAGTGATTCAAATGGGGAGAGGGTTGATTTTAGGCATTTACACCGGGTTTTGAAAAGTGCTTAAAATTTTTATGGATGATTTCCTCCAAAACATGCAAAAAGTATTAATAGTTCTGAAAAGAAGAGAACTAATATTTCTGAAATCATGGAAGGTATTGTGGAAATCAACCAAGTACACAGACACAGCTCTCTGTAATTGGCTGTCTATCAAGAACCCTATCAGAACTTCCTTAGGGGCAAAGATGACTCTCATTTGTTTAATGACTCTCATTCACTTTTAAACAACGCCTCTAATCCTCTCACAAATCAGTTGGTAAAATTCAAGTTTATTGTCAAACATTCATACTTACTGTATGGGAGAAGGAGTACTTCATTGTGTATTGATATCCTTATGTCAGTGTTGGTCACTACAACATGGTCATAAGAGGATTAAAACAAGAGGAACTGCAGGTTTCCAGGATAGCTCTAATTCCCCCAGTTCCATGAACCACCTCCTCCAATTTCTGTAGATTTGTGCTGGGAGGAAGCTGAAATTACACTCTGAAACTGCTGCATGTTTCAAGTTTCTATAAAATCTCAATGACTGATCATTCGTATCTCTAATGTCTTTTGGTTAAAGCAGTGAACCAGTTTTCATGAGATCTGGATTCAATTACTTGCCCTGCTATAAAACCCTTGGTCAGCCCTGGACCAGTGATTTGGTTTTTCAGTTCTTCATACTTACTTCTCCTAATTTTGTCAGAATATAGAGCATATTTTCTGACCTGGAAGACTGTATAGTAATAATTCCTATTATGTATTCAGAAGAGTGTTTAATGCAATGGTCTTGATTTTGAGTATTAGTTGGAGATAGGGTCTCTAGATATCTGTTTCATGTATGGAGGGGGTTTAACTTTCTTTCATGGTGAGTTGCAGATTCCTGTGTTAATTGGTACCTAGGAATAGTGTGTTAACTCTGGAAATACCTGTGCAATTTATTTAATAAAATAACTGATCAGAATATGTTTGCTTTGAATTATATTTCTACACATAAATGTTAATTAAAATTCATTGCTGTTGATAATAACATTATTAACATGTATACAGTGTACAGTTAACAGAAAAAGAAGTAGAGGCAATTAGTGGAATTAGGTGTTTTTTCTACTGAGAAAGAATAGCCGAAATGGTAATTGCTTATATTCATACATTCTCTGCAGATATTACTAATAGCATCATTAAATCAATATAACACCACTTTAGAAACACTAAATAGATTTAGTGATTGGGAACTTGATAGTGACTCCGCTATTTATTTTTTTTTAAATTGTGTATGACTGTCAATAGAGTTGGGTATTTCTGGGTGACAGTCAAGACCTGAATTAGTGTTTTGCATCACAGAAACTAAATTAATGTATGTGGAGGTCTGCTGCTGCCAAGTTATTGGTCCCCAGTGCATTTGAAGCATTTTTTTTTTTGATATTAAGTGACAATATGTAAGTACGTATGTTCATGTAAATGTGCTCACCTGTTTTCTCAGAAATTTAATTTTGGCACCACTTTATTCATTGTGCACATTTATTTTACAACGTTACTGACTTGGATGAGTGCTAGAAACTCTGGCATGAACAGGTAAGTGGAAAAAGAAACTTTTCTGTTTCCCAGAAGATCAAGTAAAGCCAACAATAAATGAAATAAATTGTATAGCCCTTCTCTGCCCCTTCTGTACTGGGGAAGGAGTGAGGGGCTGTGGCAGCTGTGATTGCTCTTAAGGTGCCTTGGTTTCACCCGATTACATACACTGGGGGATTGCGTAACCCATAGTCCTGTCCATCCAGAGTATAGTGTAATCACACCAAAATCCCTGTAAATCTCTTCTCTTTTAGTGATATCCCAACTACAATTTTACAAGGATTAATTCTGCTGACACTTCTGTGAGACAGTTATAGTAAATAAGTTTACAGAGGGAAATGCCATGACAGGAGAGTTAAAAGGTTTCCCCAGAGGTGTTGCACTCTATGTGAGACAATTTACAATTTAGCAAGCTTGACTGCCAAACCCTGCACTCAGGCCACAAGTCCAAAAGACTCCTTGAAATTTGCTGCTTATTTTTAATAATGTAAATAGTGTGTTACTATTGCAATGAAGTTGAATTATCTTTGTTATCATCTTGTAAGCAGAAAGATGTAGGAAGTATGCACAGTATAAACCCTTTTACAGATAATCTGGAGGAAAAATCAATGCTGGGAAAATTAGGTATATGTGATTAAGGAAGCTAAACACAACATTATATCACAGGAATGGTCACCTTGTACTGGTAAAGCAAGTTGACTGATTAAAGTCAATGTTAGGCAGAGACTATGCTAACACAAAGAGGAAAGTAGAATTAATATTGAAATTATTGAAATTTAGATATTATCATTTATGTCTGAGTGTTGTACTCCTGGAAGAACAATGAAAGATGCTGACAAGTCTTTACATTTAAATTTAAAAGGTGATACTTACCTGGCCAGCTTGCACTTAGGACAGTTAAGTGTTAGACAGGTTGACAGTGGTTGGAGAAGTGTCTGCCAATATTGGGGCTTTCAAAAGATGCTGTTCTCTGTGTCATTGAATAGTTTTGCAGGGGCATTCATCTGTCATTGGTAAAATAAGACTAAAAACCAAAACATGTAGGGAATAGAAGAGACAATGATACATAAGCAACATGAAATGAATTGAAATTGGATTCAAAGTACGGACAGTGAATGCGGTGCCAGACAGAAAACTATGGTACAAAATCTCTAAATTTTACATACAACATACAGCCTCTCAGCTCTTTCCCTTTTTCACCTCCTCAGATGTCATCCTTATGACTTACTGTCAATGGATGCCATGCAAATCCTGTCAATGCCATTTCAAAAATCTGCTAGTGAGGGAAGAATGGCTGAGGCACATGTATGCTTTCTGGAGGTAATTCCCTTCTCAGAGGTCAGTGAACTTAACTGTTCAAAAATCCTCACCTCTACAACCAGGAAAGCGAAAACATACCTGGGGATTCAAACAGGAATGCTCAGTTGCAACTAAGGCACAAGGCTTGGCTGGAGTCTCATAATCACAGAAAAGTTTGTAGCAAAACCAATTCCTTGTGGAACAAAGTGTCTGAGAACATGAGAAAATACAGCAGAGATGGTCTTTTATACACGACCCACAGAGAGTATATTGCACAGCACATCGTGAGGAGCAATAAATGTACTAACTGGGTCTGGAAGATTAAATCTTTCTCTGTATAGACTATTCTTTTGGGGAATCTGGATATAATTTGCCCAAGGCTTCCTTTCCCCAATTCCTTTGTGAGGAGTGAGAGGGTTAGTCATGATATAGCCTATAATTCTCAGGTTTTTAATACTGCTACCTATGAGATACCTGCTGTCGGTGGCCTGCAGGCAAACTATGTTGAGGGATACCTATAGTTGCTCTCATTCACATTGACGTATGGTTTATTTGATTGCTGGTCCCATAGATTAATAGCACAAACCATATGGGCATTTCTAGAGGACATTTCAATTAAATCACATTAGCTTACTAGTGAATTTACAAATATTATGAAATCATATGGCATCATATACCCTCATTTTTAACCTACAAGAAAGTTTAAATAGTGTATTTAAAGTCACCTTGGAGTTAATTTAAAAAAAAATAAACATACCAGATAAAAAAATATCCTCACTAATGTATCACTACTTACTCTATCTTAGGGAGAGCAGAGCTGAAAATAATTAGTGCCTGTGTAAAATGTGCCTTCTAAAAAAGAATACAACATTTAAAATGAAATAATTGTGTTCTTACAAGTGGAACATTAAGAAAAATATGTGGTGTACTGAAATATTTTTACTGCCTTTAAAGGATAATTATGTAATTGTTTAATTATTGATACATTTCTAACCGGCAAAATAGTGGCTTTTTCATGGAAAAGTCTAAAATATGTTATTTTTATGTTCTACATATATGTAACCTGTTCTGATATCTGAAAACATTATAGTTTAATAAAACGTGATGTTTTACAGTATCTATAGTTATTTTTTTTAAATATAAAGATTATTAAAGAATACAGACATGGAACAAATCAAATCATAAATCTCATTTTTTATAGTATATATCTGTACCTACTTTCTTCCTGGATTTAATAAACAAATAAGACCTCTTTACTTACAGTCTTCTACCATCAATTTTGTTGTATTAACATATTTAAAGACAATATTTGGATGACAATGCATCTCTGTACTCATCAGTCTCATTCCTACTGCCGTAGATCCGTCATATAATGGATGGCATATGGGTAAACAGCTGATCTGTGACTGGGTGCATCCGACTGCCCCAGGGCTGCCAACTGCAGGATGGGGATGGTGCCTTATATGAGTTCAGCAAATTGGGAGTGTATACAGTATGCTGGCACAAAGCCTGGTTCCTTGGCAAGAGTGATGCAAGCACCCTGCCATGTATACAGTGTTCTGGGAATATACTGTCAGTACTGCCATATTTCTCGATCACAGGGAAATATCCATATTCTCCAAATGCACAACTATGTGTGGAAGGTGACACTTTTGCAAGAATGTATCTGATGCCAACGAACTACAAGATGGCAAGCCATGTATACATTATTTATGGTACAAAGAAGATGAATGAGTGGGAAAAAAATAGAGTAAAAACATGAAACCTGAATACCAGGAAAAGTGCACTGATTAAAAATGAAGAATCTGTACACTCCCAGTCTTCCAAAGGCAGACAGTACACAGGCACAGTGCTAATCTCCTGTCTACTTGTACAGGCGTTGGGCCTCTAGCTGTCTGAGAGAAAATATTTACCATGTAGACAATTAAAAACAAAAAAATCATACCTTGTTTCCAGTATTTTGTGTTCATTTTTTTCACCACAGTTTACTTCTCTAATCCATTTCTTGCAACTGCTTTGATTTTCTATATTGTTTCCCTTCCCTGTGAAAATATAGTCTTCTAAGACTGGCCTTTCATTCCCTTGCTTTCATCCCCAAAGAATAAGATTCCTTCTTCCATCTATTGTTAAATCACTGAACTTCTATGCTACAGTGTGATCAAAACTGGATGGGAGTTGGCTTTCCCAGACCAGCCTCTATTCTTGTCCCTTTCTTCTGTGTATTGGTGCCATCTGCCTGGTACCTGGAGCTCAGCACTTGGGGACAGCTCCCGAATCACATCCACGTCCCTGACACTGACTTGTTTTGTGATCTTCAGACATGACAGAACAATGCAAAAACTGGTCTTTCAATAAATAATTCAAGCATTCAGACTGGAATTCAAGTACTCATGGACCTGCTGAAAAATATCACATAGAGTATTTCACAAAAAAATGGGAACGTGCTGTATTTGATTAAAGTAACAGAGCCAGCTTTTTTTGTCTTGGTAAGTATTGGTAGTCTCACTTCTCATCCTCCAGCTGCTGTGAGTAGGACAGTCCTTTTAACATATCAGGTTTTGCCTAGGTTTCTCCATCTGCAAAATGAATTTACCTGTACTGCTAATGAAATTTAATTAGTACATAGAAATAGTAGATGTAAGTTTTTATACAAGGAGGAAACATTCTTATCCTCCCCCTTATCCCCATCCTCAACATTATGCTTGTCCTCCTCCTCATTCATATATTATTATTCATCTTTTTTTTCTGTTATACTGTGCAATGATATTACTTTTTCCCTCCTTTGAATTTACATTCTTTTTTTCCCCTAGCCCAGTCCATTTCTGCACACAGCTTCCTTCCTTTGCTGTCTACGTGAGAGTTGCAATAGCCTCTTCTGTTACAAGCTATCTTGTCATTTTATCTCTTGCTATAAAGTGTTTTGAGAGGCTTTGTATGAAAGATGCTATATGAAAATGAATTGAATTTTACTGTTTTAGCCTGAAGCAGGTGTTGCATTGAGTTGCTTCCCCTTCTGTCCCCCTTCTAGATGTAGCTTGTCATTTTTTTTAAACAGATTTTATATTTGTATTGTTTTTTTAAATGTTATTTATCAATTCAGCACACAACTTGGATGTAGCAGTTTTCAAAAATATGCTTTTTAGTAATGTCCTACTGTCATAAAATAAACTAAAAACTAAACCAAAACAGAACCCTGGGCATAATGGACCTGCAGAATCCAGTTGTCTCCGCAAAGATGTCACAATGAGCCCATGAGTTACAACACAATTGAAAAGACATACATGAAAAATGCCAGATTATGAGGCAGTAATCATGTCAGAGTCTTTTGTGGGACCACCTGAGTAAGCAAATATGAGTAAGGGGACCTCTGTATAAGATTTTTTCACTCTAAAACTCTTTGCTGGCCTAGACAAAATGAACAGGAGTGCTTCAGTCAAGTGCCCACCACAGCACCATCATTGCTCATTAATGGATGGCTTGTGACTCTTCTGGTCACCCAGCTAAAAAGGTCTGAGAGGACATTACTCACCCCTCTGATCAAGTAGGTTGGATTATGACATATGGAAAGATAAGGTTTGAAGCTCACGGGGTCATTACTCAGACTAAACTTGCTGCATAGATGAAAGACTGTAACCTAAAGACAGGAAAGCATGGCTTTACAGAAGTCTGTATGAGTTTTACCACTGACTTTAATGGAGACCGTATTTCATCCCTGTTTATGAGTGCTTTCAGGAGTAAAAGTATTCACAAAATAAGAAGTAATCTTGGACAAACAACATCCAACAAACAGTTCTGTATGAGCTGATTCTTTCCCTCAGAACAAGCTGCCCCCACTTGCAGATCAGTGGAAAAAAGGCAAAACTGAAAGATCAGTCAGAATCTGCCTTTTGAGGGATTAAGAACAAGATAAACAGGTAAATTCCAGAGAACCATACAAGAGAAATGGATCAGTGACACTTGTGGAAGAAAGCTGACAATTATGTCTGCTCTGCTCTGGTACACGTGTATTCTCCCTTGCTCCTTATCTTTAAAGACTGTGTTTTCTTCCTTTAAAAATCCTATCTCTTGCCACTTATTTCTCACCTAGAATCATAATACACTGTAATAATATGATTTGTTACCATGTTAAATAATTGTGCAATCACAAATATGGGATTAAGGCTTTAGGTAGGGCATATGACGATTAAGTCTCATAGCAATCTAATACAGACATGAGGCAACATGTACTGACAGATCTCTGCAAAACCACACAAGGTATCAATTGTCAAAGACAGTCATCATGGGGATTTACTTATCCCTTTGAAATTATTGTGAATGTTTTTTCTTTATTTTTCTACTTCTGTGTGTTTGGTAAAGTTACGGTCTCCAGAAAGACAGAGACCCTTGAAAATACCCAGTTTACTGGGTAACGACCACATGGGTAACTTTGCCCATCATTACCCATGATATTTTGGTGCCACTCATTCTCTCATAGGAAGAATACATTGCTATGGGTGTGACAGACTGTTTTGCTGTTGGCAAAGGCCTGCTTTTGCTAAAGATTGTCTTCTTTCCTTCAGGACTCCACCCTGTATAGTCTTTACTGGTCTACTTATTTTAGCTTGTCTTTCATTACTCACAGAGTATATACATGTGTAGAGAGGGATCTATTCCAATAAATTTTCCAAATTTGGGTGTTCAGTTGGGTCTTACATCTCCTTAGGTTCTCTACATAGAGGATAAAGAGTGAGAAATTCCACAAAATTACAAAATTCCCTGGACGATTCTATCTTTCTCCAGTAATTTTACAGAGAGATTATGGATACCATCCACTACTCTTTTCTAAAGTGAAAAGAGCTTCTTACAAAGCTGATATACACAAGAAAGCAGATCTATCACCACTGCAAGGTACTAATAATATCTACTTATAATATCTACAGACTTAGACTCCTAAATTTAAACCTAGGAAAATGGTATCTCTTGGGTATCCTCATCTCTTCTGAAACCCTGAAAAGAAAGTATCTGTTACTGGGTTGGAAAGGGCAGAAGTAATTTAGCTATCCATCTTTTGTTTGCAGTTAATAGGATGACATAGTAAGGGGAAGCTTCTGGAATGAGTCTTGTCCTTTCTCCCTCCTGTTTCCCTTCCATTCTTCAAGAATAAAAGTAAAAAAGTGTTTTTTCAGGTTCAACACATCAAAACAGTTTAAATTAAGTCTCTGGACAAGCTCCAGTTCCAAGTCTCAGCTGGGACTGATCTTCTCATTTACCTGAAGCCCTTAAATCATTACAGAACTGTTTAATATGTTTTATCTGAAAGACTGCTGATTTCACCACCTGACGTTGTTGCCAAAGAGTTCATCCCAGTGTTTACAAGTAAAAGGTTCAGAGAAACCTAAATTTGAACAGTTTTCCTCTTTTCTGTAGCACTTCCAGGAAAGAGCTCTGGCTTTCTAAAGGACACAATATTTCTTTAAGTTTCATTCATGTGGCAGTAAGGTGTCCAGCATTATTGGCGTAAAGAGAAACAGGTCTTACCATTTGCTCAATGATCAAAAGCATGAAAAGGGTTGAAGATCACTGGCATCTCTATTTTATTTTATTTTTTTTACCTATTAGTGATATAAAACGGAGTTATGACTGGGATAGTTCTGCAACTTCTCAAATCAAGGCACTCAATGCGGCTTTAAGGAAATTATCTGGAAAACTGAATGGGTAACAACAACTCATCCTCTGTTCCAAGTAAAAAAGAATTATGGAAGAGACAAAACTTACACTGAATTATCCAAAATGTAGTGAATGCAAGTGCTGCTTTAAAATGATATGAGGAAAACAACTGGAGAGACAGAATGCATGACAGATCTATAGGTACTTGGATGTGTGCCCAATGTCTTTCCAACAGTTGCACATCCATATGAGAAAACTTGGAATGTGCATTATAAAAATGAGTTAGACTCTCACATGTTGGTATCGTTCTTTTTCAGGAACAGGCTCTACAATCGTGTGTACATTTGGCACATTCTGTTTGCTTCAGTTTGACTTTATTAAATTTTTGGTGAAAAATCAGCAATACTCTTCAGGAAGGATCTTTGGGAGAAGGATTGCTCAGTCTCTTAAGGAGTATAAGAATAAAGGAGTACAAAAATCCAAAAATCAAACAAATGCATAGAGCAGAAATATCGCTATATTAACCTTAATCAGGTAGGTGGAGTTAGTTGTTAGTGGTCCAGTTATTAACTTGAGAGACTTAACACTTCGGTTTCTCACTCAACTGTATTTTTTTGTTTGACCACTGCTTTCAGTGCAAGACAAAGACAGTCATGGGTACCAAAGCTGGCTCAAAACAGGAATCCTTTAGTCAATAGTCTGTTAGAACATTTTGCTTTCCCCCGCCCTCCCC
>JAOXJM010000001.1:196545798-196564107 GCA_026413425.1 Tringa solitaria
TAGGGTTAAAATTATAGTGGTTAAAATTAAGCATGTATATAAATGCCTTGCTGCACCAACCTTCTGTAAGAACAAGCTCTCTGTCTCTGGCATCTTTGTTGACAAGTTTTACCAACAATAATGCTAATTGGGACTACGGCTGCTTCAAAAGAGGTAGGAGAGTGTATTGAAAGCTTTCAAAATCTAGTATAACTACATGAAGAACTTCATTCATTCAATATTAACAGGTACTTGTCAGTATGAAAAAGGGAAAACGTCAATAAAAATGCAACTCCCAAATATATTCATTTCCCTTGTGATACTGAGTATCCTGCCTTTTTAACAGGCCATATAAATTATGCCTATAACATACAAGCCTGGTGTACTCTGGGATACTCCAGCATTTCCAGGGGCACCTCCAGAAACATGCCTCTGATAAACCTCCACAAGCCATGAAGTGTGGAATGGCCTTTCTGTGTGTTTCTGCTATTATGCTCATGTACTTACCCTAAAACTTTTCCACCTTTTGCAAAATACTGGTGAGACTTCAGTTACTCATTTTTCATAGATTTCCAAACACCAGCTCTGGGCAAAGCAAAGCAGTAAACACACCCTCTTCACTAACTTCCATTTCCATATCCCATCATCAGATTTTCCAGAAGTACAGATACATGAGCTAGGCAGTGAATGTTTGCTTTGTCTTTTTTTCCTTCAATGTCTAGTTGTGTATGACTATCTGTTTCGGATGTTGCTCTACATTTAGACAATAAATAAGGGAATAGGGATTGAAACAGGAGCTGGAGTCCAGGTTTCACAAATAAGAGGCTACCACTCAACACATCTTACTCTACAAAAACCAAGAAAACTAGAAAACACAACACTAAAATACACACATTCTGATCCTCCATCCTCACCTGACTGTCTTTCCTGGGAAAGAGATAGCTTAGAAAGACCTTTCCAACTCTAGGAGCACTTATTTTTAAGGCTGTATTGTGTAAATGCCAGTCTCACTGCTACTTCACACTTTATTTCTTCTAGACTCTCCAGTAAATATCATCCAGTTCTGTTGGTTTATTGCAGCTGAATTTCCAAATTGCTCTATATTTTCTTCTTTATGGACTTCAATCTCTATAAAGGCTACACATGAGAAAGGCCATTAGAAATTGAATTTTCCAGCCATCCAGGTTAATAAACACCAATACCAAAAAAAACCAGTACCTAACATCTTGCTTGCGATGTAAATTAAACTGCTGGTTATGTTTATAGCTATGAACAATTAAAACAAGCTAGAATCTCCAATAGTCCTCATTTCATACTGCTGTAATTTCACCTTTTCATGAGGGTAAAAAGAGAAGCAAGCACACAGTCCACAGGCTTTTGGCATTCTTGAACCACAAAAATTATAATAATAAAATCAAATCCTCTTTGTTTTTGTTGTAATTTTCACAGCTTCAGTTTCAACAAACTCATACATTAAATACTGAACATATGTGATTTAAAACAGTGTAAAGGACAATGAATTCACGAGACGACTTTGCAAGAGCGTAGGACTAGTAAGTCAGATGAAGCCATTGAAAGATTAGAGTGGAGTAATCTGTGTTGCTTTTTGGAATCACTTGAAACCTACTTTGATCTGCTGTTGCTCCAGCAGCTGTTTTGTAACTTCTGTGGATCCTACACTAAAGGTGTCATGAGACTGACACATATAATACACAAAAAAGATATAGTAAATAGTTTTAAATGTGAGTGGTTAGACATAAACATACTTAGGAAAGACATTACATTGAGCTGGAGATTAACTAGTAAATATTTGCTTTGTAACTCGCAGAAAAAGGGACTTCTATTTGAAGGTTCACACTTCCAAAGTATCTTTGAAAGGGGACCCTATAAAAACACATGTGGAGAGATAAAGTATAGTTGCATTTGTTTAAGAAAAAGGCATCCGGTTTGTTTGAAGAACAGGAACCTGCCCTATAGGGAAGTCTCTCAGAGGTCTGTGACGTTTTGAAGAGTATGAGCCCTACAATGAAAAAGTTAAGCGTACACTTGCCTAAATTAAGAAAACTGTGATTTTGCTTCAGTTACTAGCTCTATCTTTCTCTACATACCTTTCATAGCAAAAGCTCTTCTGAGAATATGGGTACTTAGTTTGGTGGTGGCCCCAGGTACCTAGGTGTAGCACTATGAGAAAATACAGGAAAATGTTATCAGTGTTTCCTTTCCTTCCTCTCTTTTCTGTCTGCCCACTTCCTTCTGTCTTATCTCTTTGGTGATAATGTGAAAAGCATAAGAGTTTTTGAGGAAGTGTTTCCACCTGGTCCATGTTTTGCCCACATGTTTTGGAGTGACATCTTGTTTTGTCCCTTGAGTCCTACCCTATACAAAGATGTATATAGCTAATACAGAAGGATGTAGGGAAATATCTGTAACAACAGCATATCCTTTCCCTGGGGGAGCCTATGCTCACTTTCTGTGGCAAGGCAGGCTTTTAAAAGTTTAGATATCAGGTGATTTTGCAGACAGTTCTTTGCATGCATGGGAGAGGGGAGGAAAATGGTCAGAACATGATGGGAAGGTCCTGGATATCAGTAGAGAAAAGAAGGGAAGGAAAGACTGAAATGTTTGAGAAAGTTTGTCCTAGAACTTTCCATTATCCTCTGCTCACTCATCTTTTGCTATATTTTTAAAGGAAAGATTGTATATATTCTTTGGGTAGAAACAAATGCCAACCAGCATGAGATTAGACAGAGAAAGACATTCAACGAATATTTCATGGACTGTCAATTAGAATCAGTGAAATCTGAACTAAATATCAAAGACTGTCTAATTTGTAAATCTGAACTGTGCAAAGTGGTCTTAAGGGGAGTGAGTGAAATTCACTTGACAATTTACTTGACATAGAAACAGTTGAAAAGGTGACAAGACCTTTTTGCATTTCTAACAGATATATATATTCTAACTGATATATAGAAAGAACTCCTCCCTAAAATCAAATAAGAAATACTATCAAGAACAAGACCAAGACTATCCTGAACTCAGTCTGAGTTGATTTTTTTTTAAATTTCTTGGTAAATATTACAAGATATAAATAGCATTTAAGATTTTATTTTTGAAGAAAGCAAGTCATTGAAAATGATACTTGATTAGGAAAAAGGAAGACTAAGATCTATATCCTTCCAAAGATTTAGTTTAAAGACCATTCATCTGAGTTTTATATATGTGAAAAACACTGGAGGGATTTATTGTTCCAGTAATGGTGGACAAAGAGCGTCCTAGTGGAAAGAATAACTAAATCAGTGGCAGGAGACAGATGTGGTTGTTCTACAGATGACATTAAGTTAAAATTTGATGATATTTAGTGTATTCTGTATGTTCCTTTATATGACATATGAAGATTTTTTCCAATGTTAAAATACTGTTTCTAATACCTTCCATTCTTAGCTGGTCAGTGAGCTGATTACTATGGTATCATGATTCTACATTCTTTTACTGCCTTTAGCAAAATTGTGATGATTTTCCCTTAGTTTTAAACAACTCTTCTTAGGTGGTAGCTGCTAATGAAGTAGCATGACAAAGTGATGTGCGATGAAAAGCAGACTCATATACTGAACAACTGTTGTCAGCTACTGAAGCCTTGCATCCTACGGATCCGTATCTAATGGTTGGCTGCCTTTATAAATGAATGAAATTACAGCTGCCACTGGAATCCACATCTTATTAGGCATCAGAGAATGGGGGGTGGGGAGGGAGCAATGGCTTTATAAATGTCAGTAGTATTGAAGGGTAGGAGCCCATGTCTTATTTTGACAGTAGGAATCACACATGGCAGAAAGACCTGGACTGAAGAACAGATTCTTTCATTTCTAATAAGGTGTGGAGTCTACTTGAATCTTTCTCCAAAGCTAGGTAATTCATAATAGAGCTTTTCTGTATTGATTCTCCCATGTCTTATATTGTGCTCATTACAGATCCTTTACATATATACATTCTTATTTGGGTACTCATTTTCATGATCTGTATAGGCACACAACACATTTGAACAATGACTCAGTTGAAATTGGCAAAAAGTTCAAAAATTGATAAGAACTTTCAGAATTCAGATATACATACAGAAATAGCATGATCATATGACCCTTAATCCTATGGGAATAAAAATAACAAAATAATTTTGTTTGTAAATGAAATAACAATTGTCTGTGGAAGATATAGGATCATACATTTTAAGAAAGAGTATGGATATAGATTGTGGAAGTATCTATTAACATATTTTGTTAGAAAAGAGATGATATGATTCTGCATTTACTTGGGCCATTCATGCTATTCATGGACTACATAATACATATATTTTGGCAATCTCCCTAATACACAGTATATTGAAAAACAACAAATGTACTTTGTATGTCAGACATTTCAATTGTCATAACAGAAGTCTGGAAAATGATGTAAAAATATACGACAAGTAAACATATTCTTTGGTGGATTTACAACAATTCCCTAAGCATTTTTATTTCTTCATTAGGGCTGAATATAGAAAATCCCTTGGTATTATTTCATTAAAACTTATTTGCACTTTAATGATGATTATTTTTCACACAGAATTTTAAAACCCACTGTATGAAGGAAGATCTAGATAGTCCTGAGTCAGCTGTATAACTTATGCCTTTTGGCCTTTTTCTATTACTTAAAAGGCCTCTGGCATATTTTCTGTGCTGAAGAATGTAAGAAAGAGAAAATAAATACAGTGAAGAGTAAAGGACAGGCAATTGTTTGTTCTTTGCAGAACTGTTGTATTTCTAAAACTAAAAGTTATTTTCTTACAAGGTCTTTGTGGTCTCCATTAATCATTTCTTTAGCTAAATCTGCCTGTTAGCATATTTCTAGCTGCCACTGCAAGCTCCCAGCAGTTTCTTTAAGCAGCCCATGCATTTGTTTTTGACAGAGGTTGGCCTTAAGACAAAATCATCCATTCAAATCAATAACCATCATGCCACAATTGTTGACTAAGCCAATGGCTTCTCCTTCAGAACAAAAATCCAGTGGGAATACTGTATAATTTTAAATTTACTTTTGTATTAGGAGTCATCTTTGTAATCCTGCTCTTTTTCTCTCCACCTTGTGGGTGTTTTGTATCACTGCAGTAAATTATTTCAGGGCAAAACCTGAACATTCTTGTTTTCCTGCAGACAAATCAAATATTTAAGGATGTTATCCTTTTCCATTATCTACCTGCTAGCTAATATAGCTGAAATTTATATCTAACAATTTACTTTTAACAGAATTACTTTTTCTGTCTTGTTCAGAAAAAGATAAGCTGTTGATTAGTTAGATATACTTTCTTTGTAATGCTTCGTCTTGAGACCCCCAACTAAGAGCACCTTAAAAACACATGATATAGGTTCAGCAACCTTCAGTGTATTTCCTGTAAATTAAGTTGTTTAGTCTTTATAAAGGATGAAGGGGGTGCTGGGCCGAGGGAGAGGGAGGGAAGGGGGGCAGGGAGGAGAATTAAGTTCTGTAATCAGTTCCCTCTCCCCTTTTTCCAAAGTCCAAATTGGAGTAAATCAACAAAAGGTCAGTTCTGATTATTGCCATGCTTAATTTTAAAGCTAAGTGCCTAGTGACAGCACCGATTTAGGTGTTTTAGCTAACTCTGTAGCTCATGGGTAGCTCACACTGTGAGTTAGAAATCTGACTGCTGGGGAAGCAAATAGGTTCAACATCTAGACTCCAGCTAGCACTGAAAACAGCAATATGTCCTTAGTCTCGCCTGCAATTGCAAGTGCTAGCTAAATCTTTGGCTTGAAGAAGGACTTTGTCTTCATTTGAGACTCATACTTACTTCTGGACTCTCTTGTGTTTAAATCACAAATATTTTTAATTTTTGTCCTAGAAAAGATATAAAAAAATCAAGATTCTTCATTTTATTCCATTTATGAGTAATTAGCTGAAAAGAGTTAGAAGCCCAGCATCTGTCAGTCACAAGACTCTTTTCAGTTATAAGGGATGAAGCAGAAATCATCTAATTCCATATGGTTAAAGTGTTTTCAGGTTTCAATTTATATACTGGAAACTTGAACCTCACTCTAGAGCCTCGTGGTTAAAGCCTTTGGGAAGGAAAAAAGAGGTCTGAAGGCCCTTCATTAATCTAATCAATACTGAATATTAAAGTATTCATAAAGTGGAGCACCTGGTCATTTTTGTCTCCCAGATGAATCCATCAACCATTATAGTGACACTCATTCTGTCTTATGTTCCAAGTGAATGTTCATCGATCCCATGTGAAGTGGAATTATTTTAGCTTAAGGAAAAAAAATGCAGAAGCACCTTCTTTCCCTAGACTCCACCTCAGTGTGGTGATTAGGGCACCCTCATAAGAAGCAAATATTCCAGAACCAGAACAGCTAACTACCATAACACAGGTGCGTGCTTTTTCCATGTGTTCCTAGATAAAAGCAGATCAAGGAAGGGATAGTGGTTGTTCCCAGCTTTGCTTTTTGTGAAACCAAACTCTGTTGCATATGGTCTGAGAAAGCCAACAGAAACTAGCCCCTTCAGAGACATAGGCAGAGATTCAGGTTATGAACAGGGACATGAGTAAAGCATGAACCAGGCCTGGAGCTGCTCAGGCTTACCATGATTCAGCTCAGGCAGACAGCTGGATTTTAGAGGTAAGCATCATCTGAGAATCTGCAGTAACAAATAGCCAAGGATTTAAACATAATTTTTTGTATGCTGTCTATTATGCAAGATACTTACTTAATCAATTTGATTTTTTTTTCCTTGATTAGAATTTCTTGTATTTCTTCCCATGGTTGTAATTTGAGCCTGTTTATCTTCCTCAAAAAAACGTTTACAAAGCTATCATTTCTGCAAGGTTCTAGCAGGTGAGTCATTAATTATTCATTTTGGTGAGTGTGACCACTGCTGTGAGACAGCCCCAGGAGGATTTCCAAAGGCCCATTTGGTAATAAATATTCAACAATTTGTAATGTTATTTCTGATTCATGTCCCAGTACCCATTAATGGCTGGATGTGTCCACTGTCTATACATAATATCTCCTTTGACCATTATTTAATGACATCAAAATCATACATTGCACCATCCTGAAACAGAAAATTAACAGATTTTTAAAGTCACCTTCTCAACTCTAAGACTACACTTCAGCCTTGTAAGTCCATAAACTCTCTTTAATGCTTATTAAAACTTATAAATGATACTTCTACTTCAGTGAAGTTGCTCTCATTTACAGGGAAAGATTATTTGGTTCATTATTTGCAAGTAGAAGTGAGGCAGAATGGAAAGATGTGTGGAAAAATGACAATGGCAGCAGGCAGCATACTCTTAAAAGAGTAAGAATGATAGTTGGGAGGTATTTCAACCCTAACCGCACAGTGAGTAGTCATAGAGTATAGTGATTTGGATTTTTGTTTGTCAAGCAAATTTATGCAATTCTTGTCAAGCTGATTTTGCCTATTTTTTTTTCTAAGTAATAAAAACATGAAAATCATACTTATACCGAAGATATATGAGGGCATGAATCATCAAAACTCTTTAACAAATGTTTCAAAATGTCATTTTTATGTGTTCAAATCAGGCCATGATTTCTGAGAAAGAGATGAAAACTGAATGAACACTAACAAGGCCCTTCTCATTTTAAACAAACCCACACAGACAGAGGAATGAAATGTTTGACAGTCAGGTGCTTCTTCAACAAATGCTAATGATGGCATGATAACACCAAAGTGCCAGGCTGAACTGAGTTTGGCATCATGAAGGTCATGGAGAACAACATGAAACAGTATGAGGTTGAAGTTATTACAAGTGAGCAAATCTTGGTAGAA
This sequence comes from Tringa solitaria, assembly GCA_026413425.1. NCBI lineage: Eukaryota > Metazoa > Chordata > Aves > Charadriiformes > Scolopacidae > Tringa > Tringa solitaria. Next base: position 196,553,620 of record JAOXJM010000001.1, read on the forward strand.
ATCAGTAAACTTTTTTTTTTTTTCCTTCAACCCTCTTTATTTCTCTTTTTTATTATGTGATAGAAAAAAAAAAAGAAACTTTCTTCAAATGAGATTGACAAGTATGAAGAACAGTAAAGAGTGAGGGCAAGGAAACATGTGTCAAAGCTGACAACATCCAATTACCGTGGATGTCTCTGATATTGAGATTATGAATAGTTATGCTCTCTTTTACACTTTTGGTAGCAACTCTAATATTAAAAGCGTGATGCACCCAACTATGAAAACAAGGTAAACTGGAGTAAAAGATTTGAAACTAAGCGTTTCAAATTTTTTCAAATTTGAAAACTAATTATTAAATCTCCAAAATCTGGACTTGATAAAAATTCATGTTGATAGGTTAAACAAACTAGTTACCTTGACTATTTATAATTTTTAAAACTAACCTCACTGGTACCAAAAATATGACAATGAATGAAGTAATCCAGGAAATAAAAATAGTTGTTAGTCACAGAAACTGGATTGACTTGACTTAACTTTAACCTTCTGAAAGTTAAGCATCTTGTCTAGGCTAGTTGACAAGCCTCTATCTATAGACCATGCAGGGAGAGAGACACCCCCAGAAAGTAATTTATCAACGGCTGAGATTCTGTCTGAGACAGATAGGACAAGATATCTTCAGGACGTACCTGTCTCTTTCCCTTGGCGATAGAGAAAGTCTGCACAGATCTCTTAGATGTGATGCCTGATGCTGGATGGTTAATGTTAGGTAAGCTGAACCCTGCCCTAAGTTCCCCAGGTTGTTTCAATTTATAAGGGACAGCAGCATTTTCATAATGACTATAATCAGAGAATTTTGTTGGATTGAAAGGCTGAATCACTCACTATGGATATGTAAAAAATATTAGTATAATTTTAGAAATAGCTGTCCGCAACGTGACATCAGAACTTCTAAATATTCCTATATTTATAAGACTCTCATTCCAGGCCCTGCCACCCTTCTCGTATATAATGAAGCAGAGCAGTTGTAGAGTTTGGGCTCCAGAAATCACAAATCTATTACTACTTACTTTGTAGTGAATCCTTATCGCCTATAGGTTTTTGTCAGAAAAATTACTTTTCATAGAGGCAAGCTACTATATTCTGAAAAGGTTTAGTGAGTGGAAAAATAGAGTCATAGAATCATTTAGGATGGAAAAGACCCTTAAGATCATTGAGTCCAACTGTTAACCTAACACTATGAAGTCCACCACTAAACCACGTCCCTAAGCACCACATCTACATGTCTTTTAAATACCTTGAGAGATCGTGACTCAAGGATGCGTAATGAGATGCTAAAGAAGATGCCTAAAAAGAGATTATAACCTTCTATGGCACGTCATTAACTGTCCAATATAAGCTGCACCTCAACTGCATGACCCAGTCAGTGCATGATCAGGGAGTCGTGCTACACTCTCCTGTACCTATTCTCCCTTCTACACAGAGCTTCACATGGCCTTAAAATTTCTTCATAAAATGTTTTTATTAACCCCTAAAATATGCAGAAAATATACCTAAAATAATAAAAGTACATTTTGGCATGTCTCAGAGGACAAGGTGCTGAAGAGACATGCATAGAAGCTGCTTAGTTGACTGTGATGGATAAAGTTACATACTTTAGATCTGCTCATTAGTGTGTCTTCAGTCTGAGAAACCATATCCTAATGATAAATACTATTTCTTACAGCTCTGCTCTGACATGCTGCTATCTCTATTTCATTTTCTATTCATTTCATGTGCTTGAAATCTTTCCATTTATTTAGTAGATAAACTTACTCAAAATGGAGATCTGGTACCCCCTGATGCAATACGACTTTTAGTGTGAAATGAATAGGAAGGGAATGAAAATGTGGTCCACATCAAGGTCTTCAAGGTATTTTAAAAGTCTTAAAACCATTAACTAAGCAAGTAGCTGTGGCAGCCTAGAGATTTATTCAAATAACAGAATAAACTGTAAATAAATAAAGAAAATTATGTAGATATTTAGGTAGCTTTAATAAAAAAAAGACAAGTTTTCTATCATATCTTCCAAATACAGTTTTTTTATTTATTTCTGATCTATAATATTTAATAGCATTGCATGAAAGCTATAACAAGTCTTAATTAATAGAACTAATGATGTCCTTGTAGAAAGCAAGCTGCTTATGCAACCATCACAGAGCCAGGAATCAAAAAATAAGATCCTGAAGAATTAGTATGTCTGGCATCACATTAATACAAAGACATAATGTAAAAGTTTTGTGGATACCTGGAACTGAAGGACATCTGGCTTATGAGGATATCTCAGTAACAGCTTTCAATATAAACAAACAAAACCCCCACAAGACAAAGAAAAATAACACATGAAATACCTTGATACAGAAACATAAAGAAATGGGAGATAACGGAGGCAATACCAAAGGCCAAAGCTCTCAGGTCTCTGAAGGGACCTGTGAAGCATAGCCTCAGAGATCTTAGAAACTGATAACAAGCAGGAAACAAGATCATCATAGGTCTCATAGGAAAGATAAAAACTGTGGGATATTCAAAGGGAATTATGGAAACGTGAAACTTTTTATGGAAGGCTTAGGGGAGTGACTGAAGTTAAGGAGGGGGAAAGATTAAAGAGCATAATAGAAGCTACCTAAAATGCATGGGGGAAAATGGAAAGGAGGGGACAAAAGACACCAGTCCCATGTAAGCAGGCTCTTGGTCCATATATCCATCCGTTTGGACTGGGCTGACCCTGGATTAACTCCAGGTGTCTATCAAGCCACTCTATCACTCCCTTCCTCAGCTGGACAGAGGGAGAAAGAAATATAATGAAAGACTCATGGCTTAAGCTAAGAAAAGGGAGTGATAACTCACTAATTACTGTCATGGGCAAAACAGACTAAACAAGGGGAAATTAATTTAATTTATTGCCAATCAAATTAGAGTTGGGTAATGAGAAATGAAACCAAATCTTAAAACATCTTCCCCCTACCCCTCCCTTCTTCCCAGGTTCAAATTCACTCCCAATTTTTTCTACCTCCTCCCCCTGAGAGGTGCAGGTGGTTGGAAATGAGGGTTGTGGTCAGTTCATCACACGTTGTCTCTACTGCTCCTTGCTCCTCAGAAGGAGGATTCCTCACATTCTTCCCCTGCTCCAGCCTAGGTTCCTTCCACAGGCTGCAGTCCTCCATGGGCTGCAGGTAGATATCTGTTCCACCATTAACCTCCATGTGCTCCAGGGAGACAGCCAGTCTCACCATGGCCTTCATCACAGGCTGCAGAGGAATCTCTGCTCTGGCACCTAGAGCACCTCCTCCCCCCTCTTCTTCAATGACCTTGGTGTCTGCAGAGTTGTGTCTCTCACAGATTCTCACTCCTTTCCTCCGACTGCTGTTGCTCAGCACTTTTTCCCCCCTTAAATATATTATCCCCATTGTTGATGGGCTCGGCCTTGGCCAGCGGTGGGTCCATCTTGGAGGTGGCTGGCACTTGGCTCTATTGGACATGGGGGAAACTTCCACAACTTCTCACAGAAGCCACCCCTGCAACACCCCCTACTACCAAAACCTTGCCACGAAACCCCAATATAATGGGCAAGCCAAACAGTCGCTTCAGTCTGTCCTGTCTTGTTAAACTGTTCCTGTCCCTTCTTTGTGGGACTTTGTTCTCTAACATGTGTGATTTGCTAATGAATCTCAAGCAAGACTAACCCATGAATCTGACCAGACCTAAGGTTAGAGCTGTGTATAGGTGTTTATTCTGCACATGCTCCTGGGGCCAGGGCTCAAGGCACCTGCAGGTGTGCCTATTCCCATGGTTTGGGAGAATGAAGACACCTTTATGTTTGTGAGAAAGCTCTAATCATGACCACCTGAAGAGGAGACACAGGATCAGCCTTGTGCTGTTTACTAATGAAAGTGTTACTGGCGTATTTATGGCTGCCAATAAAGGCATACCTCTCTCTCTCTGTTGATCTGTATGGCCAGATGCATGTCTGCATGTGTTTTTTACAGGTGTTTGTGCATTGTGTGTGCATTTGCATCTTTATAATACTTGCTTAACCTTGCTGCTGGCAGCACATACGTTTGGAAGCAGGAGTAAACAGACTAGAGAGAAGAAATCCCCTGAGTCTTCAAGTCCTCTGGATTTGACTTCCCTTAACAATGAGAAAACCAAATGTCATCTAAAGGCAATGTTCAGAACATTGAATGATTTGTGAAAGAGAATATGTGCTTTCGCTGTTAGTTATACACAGACTTACATGTGGAGTTTTAAATCTGACCTCTGATTTTTTTAAAATCTTGATTTGGAAGTATTAATTATAGACATATACTTAAGACAGTTAATATTAAGGTAAGTTAGATGATATATTCATAATACGTACTCAAAGAAGCTCAAAGATAAAATCTAGGAGACATTGGTGATTAAAAAACACATGAAAAACAGGTGAATTCCCTAAAGAATGAGAACGGACAGACATTATACCTATTTTTAAAATGAGGTAGGAGGGAAGACCTGGGTCCATAAGCTTAGCCTGAATACCAGAAACATTCTGGAACAGCTTGTTAATTAGTTTGGATACACCCTGCGGAGAAGGTGATGGGGAACAGCTGACATGGATTTGTCAAGAAAAAAAAAGTCATATCAAATCAATCCAAGTTCTTTCAGTGGCAGGGTAATTGCCTAGTGGACAAGGGAGAAGCTATAGATTTGATATATCTTGACATTAGTAAATATTTTCACACGGTCCCATTTGGCACTGTCATAAACAAACTACAGAGGAAGAGAGTCTAGTAGTAATTATCACATGGAGGGTGCACAATGGTTTGAAAAGCTGAACTCAGTTACTACCTGATAGAGACCATCAAATCTGGAAGATTTTCCAGTAAAATTAACCAACATAATTAACAACAATATAATACTAATTACTAAAAGAGTTGCAAAAGCCGGTACCAGTATAATTAATTGATTGAATAATTAATTAATTGATAACACAAGGAAGGCTTTCTTGGGAGTCTTTTGAATCCTTGTCATTGGAGGCATTTAAGAGCAAGTTAGACTGCTGTATATTGGGGGTAGGGTTCTGTAAGTTTGGTGGATAGATGTGACTAGACAGATGTTTGATCTTCCCTCTGGCTCTAGTAATCTTTTCACTATTTTCTTTCTCTTTGGCTCTATTACCGCTTCTGACATTATTTTGGGGTGGTCACTAGCTTGCTTCTTATCTCAAGCGTTACTGTGTCTTATAAAATCCTTACTGTCTTTCACAGTATCTAAAGCAGATGCACTGGTTGGCACAGCTTGGAAAGATTTTGGAATGAAATCACTGCATAAGCACAAAGTTTTCTCATTATGTGTGAAATAAGAAATTATTTGTACCATAATTTTCTAGTGATAGCTAGAAGTTAAAGAGTTATCAGGCAGCCTATTGTGTGTGCGCATATATAGATGTATTAAACAGAAAGATTGTATATAATTTCCTTTAATTATATCTTTGCCTATTAAAAGCCAACTGAATGCATTTTGTACCACATGATCAATGGTATTAAATCACTTGCATTTCATTGCTGAAAACTTATTTTTGAGATTCAGTACTTGAGGCTATAATAGATTTCCTAATTGTAAATCTCAAAATTATGTTCTGTCTAAATTACAGTGTAACTTGCAGCAGAACATGCTTTGTATCCAAATATAGGGTTTTGTGTTTTGTGTGAACTGGAAAAGCATTCTGTTAAAGATGGTTTTGCATAAACTTGCATTTGTTTTACTGTATTCACTGTGTTTATAGAATAATCTATATTTTTGTAACATCTCTTTTTCCCACTACACACACATATGAAGGCACTGAAGAACTTTGAAGTTGTAAAGTCAAATGTTTCAATTCAGAAAACCACAGAGTGCTGAAATTCTGTGGGTAGGGCGTGGGGTTTTTTTGTTTGTGGGTTTGGGGTTTTTGGTTTTTTAAGCCATCTGCTAGGTGAACATCATCAGGCAGTGTTTGATTACACAGTCTCATAATATTCTTTGTGTTTATAGGCTCTGCTCTGGAGTGTGGTCTTGGAGCTGCTCTTAGCTGACAGATAAATATACTTGGCAAACCACATGCAAACTGTAGAGAAAGATTTTTTTTCCTTTTAATGAAAAGGAAAGCAAATGATGTGTGTAGCTAATGGCAGCCAAAATGCTCTCAAAAAACCTTTCATTTCCTCCCTTTACCTACAGATGCTTCCTCAGAAAAGAAAATTGCAGTGCGAGAACTGAGAGGAACCTACTAGAAGCATGGCACCTATTCAGACACATTCCTCATGTTACGTGTACTGAGATATCTTCTTCTAAGCAGCTTTCTACCCAGCGTGAAGGCACCCAGAATCATCTTTCACCTAAGTGGTGAGGTTCTCCCTACAATTAGGGAAGACTTTCAAACCTATAAAAATAGCTATGTAGAGGCTTTCAGAGGGACCCTTCTTCTTCTGGCCTACCCCATGGTTACGAGTTTTCTTCTACAGAGCAAGGTAGAAGAGGGAAGGGATGTGAGAGAAAAGCATCTTGGATCTTATGCCAGCATTGAGTCAAAAATAAGGCCTTTTACCTTTTACATAATGTGTAACTCTCAGTATCGTAACTCCAAATGAGTCACTTCTCAAACTTTTTACTAGAGTTAGTTGATGAAAATATGCTTTTCAAGGGAAAAATTTTCATCCATTTTAATTTGCTGAAATACCTAGAAAGTCAGTCTCATGGATGGTTAAATCGAGCTCAGTGAAGACATAGTGAGGAGACCACTGGAAAATTCACATCTCAGGTAGGTGTTATCAATAGATTCAGGATCAGCTCTACATAAAACAGAAACCACAGCTGTATACTGCTGTTATTCTTGCTTTACACAATTATTTCCATTCAATTTTCCACCTCTGCTTAAGCACAGATTCATCTCATCTATGTTTATGTACCTAATAGAAGTACTTAAGTTGGAAGCGTAAGCATACTTAACAGATAAGGAGAGAGAAAGGTGAATCTGCAGGACAATTCAGAATTAAGGTGGTCTCAACCCCCAGTAGAGATGCTTGTCTCTGTCCTCTGACAACAGCCAGTGCCTACAGCAATCACGCTTCCAAATTAGGTCCATTACTTAATTGGGTCAACCAGGATCCATCTGGGGCATTGTCTTAAATTAGAAAAAGCATTGTCGCTTGCTTTCTTTAAGCTTCTTTTATAGTATCTGAACAAGAAAATCATCAACTTTGTTCATTTTTGCTCCATGCTACGGTCTAATATAATAACACAGGGTAAGCAAATAGCTAGTTGATATTATGCTGTTATCCTGGCAAACTTTCTAAGCCAATTAGGGTCAATGTAGATCAGTTTTACGCCTGCAGGGAGTAGTCATAGCCATACACTAAATGATTCAGAGAAGCAGCACAGAGTACTGTAGCAAGAACAATAGGACTGCTTTGTGTCTTTGTATTAATTTAAAAAATACAGTGGAGGAAAATGTATGAATGAGTTGGTAAGACGTTAGCTTCCTGGCCTGTGTGGAAATGCTGGTTCCAACTTGTAATATCCCTAGTGGCAATAGATACCCAGAGGGTGTCATCTTATCTGGTGGACAGCTGTACGTCAGCACATGCTAATGGTACTTAGTATATTGGCAGGGACTGTGGGGATGGAGGCCAGAACTTACACATGTGGTTGTTAAATTCTTAAGCTGAACCCTCCAGCGAATATTGTAAACATATCTTCAACACAGCAGGAACAATTCTACATGAGCTTTATGGTTTTTTTCCAGGAGGAATGTTGACACTAATTCTTATAAAAAAGGAATGAGCACAGGGAGTCTGTTGACTGCAGTGTAGCTGAAATGGGTAAATGAATGAGATCCTATTGCAACAGGAAGGAGAAGTCAGACAGTAATGATGTGACAGTAAGCACCAATCGCAAGATATCTGGAAAGACAAAGAACAAGGGTTAAATCACAGATATGGCAGTTCAGCTTATTCTCTTATACATTACGTATCAGGTGTCATGTTCAAATACCATAGAGATGAAAAGCTGTACAAGGAGGCATGCAGGTGACTTCTATATACCCAAATGCTGTAATACGTATTTTTAAAGGGTGAAGTTCTGTTATGTAGGAAAAAAAATGAATTGAATTTGTTAGACTCAAACAAAATATTTGTAATACATTGCCTCCTTAGTCTTTTTTCCTCATCAGTAAAATAAGAATAATAACCTCAGCCTGCTACCTGCTATCTACCCAGTGAGATTCTCATTCAGAAATTCTAAGGCCAGAGGCTCAAACCGTTCATCATGTCTGATATGCTTGGATGCACAAAATTTCATTCATTATTCCTGTATTTAGCCTAATAATTGGCATTTGAATAAACAGTAGCCTCTTTTGTAAAGAGTCTGAGCTTTCTTGGAAGACTACAGGACATGGAGTTTATCTTCCCTGATAGCTTTTGATTAAAAATACATGTCTTGTTTCCAGCTTGAATCGATCTAGCCTCAGCCACTGTTTTTTGAGATGTGTTTCTTTCCTAGTCTGTAAATCTCACAGGAGTAGCATAGTGGGCCTTGAACTCAATACTATTAGATATCCATGTAATACGAGCAAGAATAGTTCTTCATTTTATTCAGCTGCAGTAATAATATTTGATGTGGGGAAATGTGGGGGAAGGGTTTGATCTACAGGCATTTGAGTTACCAGCAGTTCTCCTCAGCCTGCCTTAAATGTATTAACGTTCCCACTTCCAGCTGGTAAAGGGGGAAATAATGATAAGTGTCACATTACAGGGCAATTTGAGCCTGTTCATTATAAGTCTACAGAAGATATTTTCTCAGCAGCGCTAACACCAGAACACAATTCAAGTCCAAGAGCAACAAATCACTGCAATAACCCAGTGGTCAAAGAAATTAATTCAGATAAAGAATAGGAAGGCCAACAGTTTTAATTTCTTTTTATCCTTTCAGACATAAAAATGACATTTAAAGGCGCAGTCATTACACTATGCTTTTCATCTGATAAAGAAGCAAATCTCTGCTAACATTTTTTAACTCTTCCTTTGCTATAATTGAACCAGTTACTGTTCATTCTTCTTCCTAGTGGTTTGTTGTGAATCAAATGATAGGGTAAACTTACAGCTCCAGCCCTGTGTATTGGAATAAGGGTGTGTTGACAAAGGTGGATTAATGTCTGTATTTAGCACAATACGTCTATGTCATGTGAAAACACATGCTTTAAAAGAAAAAAAAAATGCACCTAAAATGCTGCAGCTTTTAAAGCATGGTCTTCTCTCAATTCTGCTAGGCTACTTTGTGAAAGAAGGAAGAGAACTGGAATACAGCATAATTTACATGAGTATATATCCCTGTAAAGGTAGAAAAAACCTGAAATTTATTGACCTCCAGCTTGATCTCTCTGGTCCTATACGGCTGGATGGTAGCTGCTGAAAGGAAAAGAGAGGAACTTTTGTACTTCCTTACACAGAACAGCTATAAGTGACACAACTAGTAGGAAAGGCCACATATTCCCTTGCTATGGAATATATTTTATGTTTTGGAGTACTGACAGATTTATGGACAGAGTCAGAAAAATCCCAAACAAACCCAAAACTTTCCTTTTAGGTTGTTACAAGATAATAATACTGTTGATTATTACCATGGTCATACATGGTTGAATTAGGAAGGCTTATCTCCTGCTTCTGTCAATTTACACCACAAATTGTAGTACAATAGTAATGTACCTGAAAGATGCTTCATACTGCAGCACACCATACCACACTATCCTGCTTTATATATTTCTGTCTTGGGCTACAAATGCATTCCTGATGAGGACTGAGTCATGTCATATGGCTGCAGAAGACAGAGTCCACAGACCTGAGCTTTTCAACAATTCCAGGTATCTGAGAATTAGATGATAGTGGATCATTTTAGCTACAGAATGATTTTAATTGACCGTTGGTTCTTGAAGCAGATTGTTTATATTGAGTATTTTATCTGTCACAATCAAAAGGCATACTATTTTACATTTTCTAATTCCCCTTTCAGATGTTCTGGCATTTCAATGTATTTTCTTTTGCTATAGAAATCTTTTTGCAAAAGCTAAAAGTTTTAGCACAGGTATAAGGATGTTTATAAACAACTGAATTTGGATGAATTGCTATCTTTCATAAAAGCTTGGAATTGTTTTTCTGTATTATTTCAAGCTTTAGTATTTTTTAAAAAGTCATTGTAAGACTGATTAATAATCATTATTTATTGATCACAGTGTTTGAAAATGTGGAAAATAAAAACTAGGGTTTTAAAAAATAAGAGCTCTCAGCAAACTGCATAACAACAGCTCAGCAGCTTGTACAACATGCTTGCTGAATTGTCTGAAATACCAAGGAACGACTTTTTTTTTTTATAAAAATAAAATAATTCCTTTTGGAAAAGGAAAAAATATCTAAAAAGTGAAAACTAAATTTGAAACCAAACACTCAATTTATCAGATGACTC
>JAOXJM010000001.1:196605613-196621617 GCA_026413425.1 Tringa solitaria
GGCATTTAAGAAACGTGTAGACATGACTCTTCAGGGCATGCTCTAGTGCCCAAGATTATTGGTTAGTAGGTGGGTGTGATGTGGTGCAGTGTTGTGTGTGGTGTTGTTTTGGTTTTTTTTTGGCGGGGGTTGGTTTTTTTGTTTTGTTTTGGCTTAGTTTTTTTAATGTGATTGGACTAGATGATCTCAGAGGTCCCTTCCAACCATGATTCTGTGATTCTGTGATATTATATGAGCCCTATAAATGGCCCCTTTGATTAAGATCTTAATTGAGAAGCATAATGCATACCTCCTGGCAGTATAAAAGGAGGGAAAACATCATGCACAAAGTGTCAAGACCTTTAGATTGACTTTTATCAAACAAAAGACTTAATCCATACTGTGACATGTCTTAACAATTCCCATGAGTTTCATCACACGAGTCCAAAGGCCTAATTTTCCCTCTGAAGAAGAATTTGTCATCTCTGCCAAAAGAGAAAACCCAAATACACTGAAATATTTGTAGGAGAAGCAATCTTTGTGTAAAGGTCAGTTACCACAGCCCTTGTACTTTTAGCTTGTGCCACAGCAGGAGCAGAGCAGAATCTAACTGGTAAAAACAAACCAAACTAAAAACCAGAAAACCCCTCAACCTGAAAAACAAAACAAGAAGGATGAGGTGTTTGATTAACCTGAGGTGTAGTTACAATGTTTTGGGAGGAAATAAAGGACTGATAATAGCTTTTGATAAAATTAATGTCTGAAATTGTATCCTAAGGTCTCAGGACTTTTTGGAAGCTTGAATTAAAACTAAAATTAAACACTGCTTCATGATTGCCTCTTTGTAATGTAACTTAAAGGCAAAATTGAAGTTAAAGTCGAGGGAAGCTGCAGTAACCTACACATTTTGATGTGGAAGTATTTTGCTGCACAGGGAGGATAACATATTGCAAACTTTTAACTAATAGGATAGGAGTAGCTCTGTGTGGGAGGTGAAATATTCTAAAATAAAAATTATTGGAAATGTTCTTATATCTTGGGAAAATTATGATTCTTAAATGTACATTATAACAAAATTGCTAAATGCCAGTAGCTCTGAAGAAAAGTAATGGCTTCAGCACTAGACCTGTGCCTCATGTTCTGGTTCACTTCTGTATTTCTCTTGCTCCTGCCAAATTTAAAAATACAGTACATGGCCTTTTCTGTTTCTTTCATTTTCCTTGGTAAGTGAAAAGGAGTTTAGAGGTACATGATATTTCCTTTGTCTTTCTGCAGTCCATGGAATTTCTTTCATATGTATCAAAACAATTTCGAATAGGACTGTTAGTATCACCGTAATTGGACTAATGATGTCTAGTTGTTGCATTTTTATTAGATTGTAAAGACTTTTGCTGGATTCACAATAAATTCTTGCCTTCATAGAATCACAGAACTGCAGAAACGCAGAGTTCAGAAAGGACCTCTGGAGATCATGTAGCCCAGTCCCTGTGAACATGGGATTTCTTCCAGTTGTCTGAAGATGTAATTTAATTCTTCTTCCTGATCGTGCGAGCTATAGCAGAAACCTGCCGTGATGTTGCCATGTTATGCTAGTCTTAACCCATACATTTCGATTTTGGCAGCGTTCCATGCATCATTCCATGCATGCAAACATCTAATTCTTCCTGATTGTCCCCACGCTCTGTGCATTAACACATAGACACTTCAGAGAGGTGCTCAGCCATGTAAATTTCCTAGAGAAAGAGTATGAGAGCCAACCCCATCATGCTGTCCTTTTGTCATTTCCATATCTGCGCATACATTTGAGACTGGTTTTCTTCTGCCTTGTTTCATTGATTAAAAGTTCTCTCTTGTGCACCCAACAAATTGCTGTCCAGCTCAGGTCATCACTTCTTCATTTGATTGTGGATCATAATCTCCCTCCTCCACTGCTCCTGGTTTCGAGCTCTCTTCACCAGTTTTCTTCCTCTGTTTGCAAAGAGGCTTTTGCCCCACTTCATCAAGCGGATCTTGCCACCACCTAACAGTCCTCAGTCCTCAAAGAGATCCTGTGGTGGTAAGAACCAAATCCTCACTTTTAAACCAGATGCAACACCAGTGTTGACCCTCAGGATCCATCTATTCCACCTCAAGCCCTTTCCCCTCACCAGCATGACTGAGAAAAAAAATACCTGGGCCCCCAAGCCTTTTACCACATCCCTGAGAGCCATGTAATCACACTTGATATGCTTCAGGTCTCCCCTGACAGTGTCTTGGATAAAACTTCACGTGTGTTCCTTTTCTAATATTGCAACATTTTGAATGAATAAATAGTAGTGTCTAAATTTAGATGTTTATGTGTAGGCACATCAGTCTGCCAGAATATGAGATTCTTTGGGTGTCCTACCTAGCTTCTGAATGCTACTGAAGAAGGACTGGTGTTTCACATGGATTCTGTTTGCTGCATCTGTCAGCTCTTTATGTCAAATCTGCCAGCCTGCTCCAGGTATTTCAGATGCTCTGGAGTGCCAGTTTTGGCAGTCATGAATTTTTAAGAATTCCCAGGAATTCCCAGTCCCCAGGCTACTGTCTCCCCCAGCTCTTGTCTCCGCTGATGGTAGGGACTAGATTCAGTTGCTTAAATATGGCATCTAGTGACATACTGGATTCTCCATGCTGACTCCATCTTTCAACCATAAAGGTTGCAGGTCCCATATGTTCTGGGTCATATCTGCCAGTTCCAATATGTAATTTGATATACACGTAGTCATCTCAGCTGATACTAGACAAATTAAGAGATCCTTAGATCTCCGCCTCGTATACTGGGAATTAATACACTCAGCATGTGAACACATTTTAATTTACATTTCAGAACCTGGGCCTGAATCCCGTCCCTCTGATGTGCATGTGTGCACATCAGATACAGTGTTCACATCCATGGTGTGAGGAACTGTATATTTTTCATGTCAAAGTGGACACAGAATGAATCTGTTTTGCTTTGAACAATGTAGGTGTTGTCAAAGACATACTTATTGGCTTACTAAGCAGTGCTCAAGTCCTAATGCAAAGATAATAAAGACATGTATACTAAACTGAGTGGGAATTGTGCCAGAATTTCACCTCAGAAGGAATGTAATAATCTTCTGAAAAGTATATGCTTTTTTCAGATTGCAGCCAAAATAATAGAACTGAGCTTGCAATGTGTGACAGAGTTTTATATAGTTACACCTGTCAGAATGTATGCAATAAATGGATCAGTTTGCTAATATCACAGGGGGAATTTAAGTAGAGCAGAAGAGTGCGTTGTGTTTTTTTTTCATCTAGTACCGAACAAAAGCCTATACGTCTCAGTACTGGGTCTGGCTGGGATGAAGTTAACCTGCTTGTGTTAGAGTGTATAGAGCTCACCCATGTTTTGGCTATTGCTGCATAATGCTTGCACAGCATCAAAGCTTTTTTTTTCTCACTCTGCTCTGCCTCCCCTTTCGCCCTGAAGAGTAGGCTGAGGGTGGGCAAAAAATTGCACAGCGACATAGCCAGGACAGCTGGCCTGAACTAACCAAAGAGATATCCTATACAATGAGACACTGAGATCAGCAATAAAAACTCTGGGAAAGGAAGAGGCATAGGGGACATTTGTGGTTATGGCATTTGTCTTCCCAAGCAACTGTCACATGCGCAAAGCCTTGCTTGCCAGGAAATAGTTGGACATCTGCCTGCTGATGGGAAGTAGTAAATTAATTCCTTATTTTGCTTTGCTTGTGCACGTAGCTTTTGCTTCACCTATTAAACTGTCTTGATCTCATTCCATGAGTTTTCTAGCCTTCTCCTAGCCATTTTCTCCCTGTCCCTCAGGTGAGAGGAGCAAGCAAGCAGCTGTGAGTGCTTGGCTGCTGGCTGGGGTAAACTCACTACAGTCTGAGATTCCTTGCCATAATCTTATCCTTAGTTTTACTTCTATCACGAACAGAAATTTTAGTTTATTTTGGTCTGTTCTCAACAGAAAAAAGCCATTTTACAGAAAAAGCATACACTGACATGACTTTAGCTGAGCAGCTGGCAAGAAATATTTAATACTGTTCTGTATTTTATTTAGCTTAATTATGATTTCACAGCCAGCTTTTATTTCACCAGTCTTAAACTCAGCAAAGTAACTGTCACCTTGGTAAGAGTAAACATACAATTCTTTCGAGTAGCTATTTCTCTCCACACAAATATTTCCCCCATGATGTCTCTTGGAATTGTGAAACTTGCTCACATGGTCTTTTTGCACCTCCGTAGTCATAACACTAGGGATGACACTTTCAGAAGGCAGTAACTGAATTAGTTCGAGAAGTGTGGGATCAGCTGCAGAAGCATGTAGGGAAAATAGTCCAATTCTCCTTTCATTGCCTTCAGTCCCTCATCTTCTCAGGATGGGTTCCAAATGTGGCACTGAGAGCTGCTGAATTCCTGCCAGCTGGAGCAGAGCAGAAGACAATATTTGCAAAGTGTGAAAGGAAACCAGTGAAAAGCAGTCCAGATATCGGTGGGAGTGGGGATAGGATGAATGGGGGGAGAAAAAAAATTGTCACTTCAGTCACGGATATGGTACTGCAAAGTCTTTTTCTGAGCTGAGCTAAATACACTTTTAAAGATGACGTGTTGCTGTGAAAACAATTCATAGGTCACAGAGTCTCTCATGTTGGAATGAGTTTTGAAATGAGCCTAGTTCAATTCATTAGCCTCATGTCACATTTAAGCTGTCACAAATCCTTCCATTAGGTAGGAAATTAGTTTACCCACTGGTGAACCAGAGAGATGAAACATAGGAATCATGTAACTGGAAGCTGGACTCTGCAGAAAAACTGACAGGATTGCTTGATAAAGTACATGAACTTCTCTGGGGGTTTGTAAATCCTTCATCCAACCCCTGCCCCTAAGCAGGAGCAGATGCACTGTTCTGACATGAAACAAAATTTCAAAGGTTTAGTGACTGAATGGGAGATCAGGCCTCAGTACATTTCAAGCCCAATGAAGCTCTATCACAAATCTTCTTCCTCCTAGAATACTTTGACATTGGCAATGACCAGAAAGAAAGATATTCCCCAAAGTCTGATTAGCACAACAGGCAATTGATGTACTGGAGGGCCACCCAGAAAATGATTAGTAAGTTAACATGATGAAATTTTGCAACATAAAACAACATATAGTAGCAAGGTTTTAAAAAAAAATTGTTACTTAAATGTTGACTTTGCATCATAATTACCACACAGTGATAAATACTAAAGGCCTGAACATATTGAAGATACTGGTTTTCAATGAAAATTGCGATTTCAATTAAAAGCTATTCAATTACTAGAGCTAAAAACACAGTTAAGAGCCTTAAATATAAACCAGTAGAAAGCTGACATTCATCTGCTGATTGGTGGTAACTTACTATGTAGATGCAACTCAGCCCAAAGCAAATACAATGTAATTCAAGTTAACATAGCCACTAATGGAAAAGAATACTCTAAATTCAATTATCTTGTATTTGCCATGCGCTAGGAGCACAAACATGGATATTTATTGCAGATTAGTTAATGTGTGCTCTTACTTGGGATAACTTGTTCATGTTCCCCAGCATTAAGTTGCATTTGTGGCATAGTATTCAGACCTTATTTATAGGTATATTTAAAAGTTCAAGATAACCTCAGTATTAAATTTCTGAGTTTATCAGAAATAGTTGCTTTTTCTTCTTTCTTTTTAGGCAACTGTCTTGAAAGATTGAGAGGTTTTTTGTTAAAAATAAAAATTCAAATTATTTAACATAACTGCCAGTATGCTGAGAACAATAAAATTGTCAATAATACAAGCAAAATATTTTTAATATGCCCAGCCTAATGTGGTCTTATGTGCCTTATGCCCACAACCACAAGGAAATGGTCCTTCTCTATCATAAGATAACAGAAAATGACGTTTGAGACCACCTGAGGAACCTGAACATACAGAAGTTCATGAGACCAGATGAGATGCATTCCAGGGTCCAGAGGGAATTTACTGATGTAGTTTCCAAGCCACTTTCCGTCATATTTCAAAAGCTGCAGCAGTCATGTGAAGTCCCCAGGGACTGGAGAAAAGACAATATTACACCCATTTTTAAAAAGGGTAGGAAGGAAGGCCCTGGGAACTATTGACCCATGAGCCTTACCTCTATGCCTGGTAAGATCATGGAATAAATCCTCCTGGAAGACATGTCAAAACATATGGAAGACAGGGAGGTGGTTACAGACAGCAAACATGGCTGTTGTAAAGTCTGCAGAAGACAAAGCTCTGAGGAGACTTTATTGTGGCATTTCAATATTTAAAGGGGACTTAGAAGAAAGATAGAGGGAACCTTTTTACCAAGGCCTGTAGTGACAAGACATGGAAAATGGCTTCTAACTCAACGAGAAAAGATATAGGTTGGATATAAGGAAGAATTTTTTTTCAATGAGGTTGATAAGGCATTGGAACAGGTTATCCAGAGAATTTGAGGATGTCCCATCATTGGAATTATTTAAGGTGAGTTTGGACAGGACTTTGAGCAACATGTTCCATGGCAGAGGGGTTGGACTAAATAGTGTCTAAAGGTGTATGATTCTATGAATCTACCATTGCATCATTCTGTGAAATTGTCATAAACTGCTACTTCTTGCTTTCTTGTTAAATCTTGGCAAACTAGAAATATTTTAAGAAACACGACTTACACTGATAAATCTCACCAGTCTACAAGGCTATTTTCAAGATTAGCAGCTCCCTGAAAAAGTCAAGGTGGTATGAAAGGATATAAAATTTTAAAAACAAATGAGATGGGTTTTTTGGTGTTTGGTGGTGGATTAACAGATGGCTGGTGAAAGAATGCAGATACTGAGTAAGAGTCAGCGTGTTTGTATTTCAGGAAAGAGAAATTAGAGAAAGTTAGAAAGTGGAGAAAGGGTAGTGATACAATAAAAATACACCTACAACAGATATTCTGGAATTTAATTGTCCAGGATTTTTTTTTATTTTTTTTAATTATTTATTATATAAGATATTGAAACAGAACAAGAGACGTATATTGGAAATGTAGAAAAGAAAAATAATATGTGAAATGAAAGACAGAAAAGGATATCAAGTATGGTTTTTTCAGCTGTCATGAAATAGTAATTTTCTCTTTCTCATTTACACATATCCAAAGGAAATTTTGAGATGCGTGAATGAGTTTGTACAAAGTCAATGTGACTCTTTGTCTAGATATAAAATGAAATGAAATCACAGACAATGAGGTAAATTACAATATGATTTCTTGTTTAATGGTTCTTTTTGAAAGATGTTAGGTGAAAAACTTTTCAGTTTTTCCAAAGTTTGCATACATATTTTAGTAAAGTGTATTATATCACCCTACAAAACTGTCTTCACTTTTAACTTCAAAGATAACTGCTACTACACCCTATTGCTTGTATTTAGAGAACTTGAAGTGCCAAAGAAAATATGCTCCAATACCATGAGAATGAGTACCAAAAGAAAAATCCCCAAATATGATGAAATTTAGTACACAATAAAAAACTGTGTTAAACAGGAAGAAAACTTATTCTACGATGCATAGACAAAATTCATATATAAAAGCCTGCTTCTGTAGAATCAGTGCATGTTTAAAGAGCAGACATTCAATTGAACAGGCCTTTACAACATCATCTTTGGAGAAAACATAGTCCCCAGTAGGCAGAATGATAGATTTTATCCCCAGACGTTCAGTGGTTTTATTTAACTGTGACATTACCTGCTGAATTATCCTGATTAAGACAGAAATCTTCTGGGAAGTAATCCTGTTTACTGTTGGAGTTTTTTTAATTATTTATAATAATTGAATGATATAATACATATGAATATTCCTAATATAATTCAAATGACTAATCCTTGTTTAACAATGTAGTTTACTTATAAGCCCAACACTTGAAACAGGGTGGAGCATAAAACTCAAGGAAACTTATAATGTTCTAGTCTCTAAAGGATTCTCATTTCTGGGGATTGAGTAGGATGATAATGTACAGACTATTGGATGATGTCTGGACATCATGAGAAACTGAAATTGTTTCTAGAATGAGAAAGCTAAATGACTATAATGACTTACTTTTAAGTTAGTCAGTTCTCCAATATAGTGTATTAGGTCAGACTTCTCTGAGTTAAATGGTGACAGAAGTTAGGATCCTATGGTTAATTTACCTTAAAAAAAAATTAAATCCTTTCCTGATTTAAAAACATGGAGAATCACCACAACTCTTGATAATCTATTTAATTAGTCAAATATCTTAACTTTTTGAAGAAATGGGCACCTTATTTCACTTTGATGTTGGTTGCAATTTCTTGCCATTTTAAGAGCTTTTTATTAATAAGTGTCTATTTCGTTCTCTATTAGCAAGTGTAGGCACTCATAGACCATAACATTCATAACCATTTCTTTGATAAAATAATACTCTGAACTACCTCAGTATTTTGTTGGAATGCATATTTTATAATCCTTCATGCATTTTGGTTCTGCTCTGAGCCTTCTTCAATTTTTCAGTAACCTTTCAAAACAGATGCCAGAAGTGACTACAGATTTCAGGAATGTCACAGTAGGACCAAATAAAGAACGAATATAATGTCTAAAGATACTCAGTGTTTACCTCTTTGCATATCCACATGCCATATTAGTACCGTTGTTCAGAATGGCTACTTGGAATAACATATCCAATTATTTACTAACTGTCACACTTCAGAGCCCTTCCCATACCTCCTCCATTCCCTAGACGTCTGTTCCTCAGTGTTATAGCTTTGGCCTACATACTTGGTTGTGTGTATCTATATTAATCTGTAAAAAAATGTGCATCTTTTTTTTTACAAGCCAACTACCACTTTATGAAAACTGACTTTTCTGTTACTTGCGTTTCCTCCAATCTTGATGCTGTCTGAAAACTTCATCGGTGCCTATTTAATGTTGTCTTTAGAGTCGTTGATAAAAATATTAATCCAGAAGAAACCAAGAAAGTGTTATCTTCAGGACTTTGCTACAGATTACTTATCGTTGATTCCCTGTTATTTTCATTTCCAAAAGTATCCCTTTTTTAGTGAGTAATTTTATTCATAGAGATAAAAATTTCAGTGTAATAAAGGATTATTAAAAATTTATAGATACTAAAAAAACATACATAAAACACATTTAAAAAAACTTGTATTTCATGACAACCAAGATAATTAGTGACAACCCTGAACCACATCAATTTCAGTCATTAATTGCCCCTGGTTTGGTGTATGACACACAGTTCCAAAGTACAATTATTGCAGGTTCAGGTCTAAATATATAGCTTTTTGTCATTTTGTCACTACTTTTATACTGTTTCCATTGCAGATGTATGCAACACATATGTATATTGCAAGTGAAAAAAGAAACATAAGGACTATGAAGTACATAGATTGAATGAAACGTGTCCATGAATTCTGAAAAAAATACAAACAGAAAAGATCACACTTTAAAAAGCCCTTCTTGTTATCTAATGCAACACTGACAAGTTTCAACTCTAATTGAGCTTTGGCCTTTCATGTCTTCTCCCTGCATATACAAACCACTACTATGTATAGAATATATATAGAAATATAGAAATTGATCATAAGTATGAGTATTCTGGAACAGTACTATTTAGGCAAGCTCTATTTCACAGTCAGGCTTACAATGTTTCTGTATAGGAGAATTGTACTTTTTTTGCTTAATAATTTAAGTGGCTAATAAAGCTAGAGATTAAATACCTATTTTCTTTGCATTTGATG
The DNA here is from genome assembly GCA_026413425.1 of Tringa solitaria. Classification (NCBI taxonomy): domain Eukaryota; kingdom Metazoa; phylum Chordata; class Aves; order Charadriiformes; family Scolopacidae; genus Tringa; species Tringa solitaria. Next base: position 196,615,358 of record JAOXJM010000001.1, read on the forward strand.
AAATCCTTTCTCAAAGATTAGGGACATAATCAGGCATAGGATAATAGCAAAAGCTCTGTCATAATTTAAAATGCTTAATGAAAGCTGGAGAAAAAAGAAAACGAAAACAAAACAAAACAGGAAAAGAAGGAAGGAAGGAAGGAAGGAAGGAAGGAAGGAAGGAAGGAAGGAAGGAAGGAAAGAAAACTGTTCATAGATTAGGAAATAGTTCAAATTCTCCTGTCAAATGTGCACAACTCAGTAACCTGGGCATTGAGAATTTCTGAATTTCTAAAAACTGTATTTCACAGCCTTTGATATATTTTCTTCCAGGAGTTTGTCCAGGATAGCTTTGAAAGTGCACAGTTTTTTAGCATGTACAGTCTTCTTCAACAGGAAATACCATCTCAGTTATTCTTTGAAAAGTTCTCCTCTGTTTTTAACCCATGTAATAGTTTCATTTTATGCATCGCATTTCTTGTAGTAGAAAAGGAGTTAGACAATTGCTACTCCTTCAACTTTTCCATGCCACTCTTAATTTTATGGACCACTATCATGTTATTTTTCTTCTGTTTGCTTTGAGTCTATAAAAACCTTTATTATATGAAATATGTTCTTCATCTTTGGTTGTCACTCTTTTTGAAGCTTTTAAAGTATTAATGTATCTTTTGTGTATTGGAAGGGCACAGTTTCCATGCAGTTATCAGAACTGGGAACCCCATGGATTTCTGTAATGTCAGAATGATGCTTTCTCCCTAGTTTCCTATTTTTTCCCTAAATACTCTGTGAATAGTATGTGAAAAAAGATTCTTAATCCTACATGCTCTATTTTAAATGTATAAACTTTTTATTTCATCGTCAATAGATTGCCTAAGAACCACACTCTCTCAATGTTCTTACAAAGTTCTGCGACCTTTTGCAACTGGCTCTTCTCTTTGCCATCCAGCAAACTTTGTCATGGCACTATTCACTCTGTTTCCAACTGCTGACATTGATCTGAAAGAGAAAGGACATCATGTAGTGTAGTTCTCCAGTGTGATTGCCCATCCTTTGACCTTTCCTTTTTCCCGTGGAAACAAACTGAAAAACAAATGTTGTTTTTTATTACTTATTTTAGGTCAAAGAGGAATAACATGGAAATAAAGACACATACTTATCTTCAACTACTACCTGTCCCCATATGTACATACTCCCTATAATCCCAGTGTTTTCTACATGCCAGGCTTTTTCTCCAAACATATCCTTCTGAAAATGTGACAGGTTGTTAAAATATGGATGTGATTCAGCTCAGGAATACTTTTTGCAGTAAGTGAAATTTGTCCTGTGGCTATCAGTTCCCACACAATTCTTTTCAGTAAACCATATTTAGACTTCACCAGTAATAGCTACATTTTGCTTAAAGCAAAATCAAGGTCAGCTGTGTTAAGCCTCTTAATTTTTTCACATTTTTAAGAAACAATCAGAAAAGGTATTATTACTTCATATATGCTCACTAGCCCACTTAGTCCGAAAGCAGTGAAATTACTAGATTATCTCTGTTCAGTACTCCAGTTTATAACAAGCCAAAAGTTTTATTAGAAAGAGGAAAGTGATCTCACAGTTACAAGCCAGGAGTTGAGGCTCTCTTCCAAGATTATTGACGAAAGATTAGCAATTCCAGCATTCTGAAGTTAAGAAAGGAAAATATTTCTCCTATAAGATTTTAAAAAAAAATAAAATTAAAACCTTTCTATCTAAAAAAGGGGAAAGGTAACACTCCCAAAAAATATTATTTTACTCAATGGCCAATAAAACTTGATTTCAAATTTCTCCTTTACTTGTGCATAGCAGAACTTATTTCTCCAAACAGAGAATCCTAACTGTCATGATAGTAAGAATTCACGATAGTTTTCAGTCTCTCTTCAACATGGATGAAATGTCATTTTGCATTTGATAGTGTAATTTTCTTCTGAGCTGGTGACAGAAGGCAGATCTACTCTTTTATGATACTGATACAGGCTTCTACTGCTGAAAACAATGCGAAAAGTACAAAGACTTTTTTTAGTGTTAGTATCCGAATTAATATAATACAATTAATTTTCTGAAACCTGCTATCTGCTGTCAGGACTTCACAGAAAAATAAAGTGAGACATCTGAGCTTTGTGCAGCAATTAGCAGGTTTTCAGAATAGCAATGTGAGAATTAGTTGCTACTTTTCACATTCAGCTTGGTTTTGCTACTTCTTGCTGCCTGAGAGACTTGTGAATGAAAAAACAAGTGGGTTCAACTGCTTTTGTACTCCCCAAGACAGTGGAAAACAAAATAAACAAAAAGCCCTCAAATGACTTCATATCCTTTTAGGGTGAATTACTAGCAATGCCAAGGACATTCCTATACCAGTTTTTCAGGTAAATGAGAGGTGAATTGGGTTTGCAGGTGAAATTCTACCCCAAGTAACTCAAAGAGGGAAGGAAGGGTGTTTTTTAACCCAATAGTGTTCATATTTATCCTGCAGACTGTAAGACCTTTCAAGAGTATCAGTTTGTAGTAATATTAAGATATAGAAATATAGTTTCTCTTGCTTTAAATTTTTACTAGCACACATATAGAAATGTATTTTCCCTTGCTATAAAGTTCTCCTAGTTCTTGTCTACAACAACTTATGTTTGTATCTTTGAATAACAGAAATTTTTTTGGTTTATGAAAACTGTGATTTTATGAAAAATTGTGAATCCTCAATCCAAAAACCCTAATTGAGAGTTCCATCTCAGAAGCTGATACAAGTTTCTAAACATGTACAGAAGAAATGTTACAAAAGAAATGCAAGATCACTTTAAAAATAAAAGTCTGGGGACGTTCTCAATAGAATAAAGGGAAAAATCTAGCATCAGGGAACATAAGACAGAATGAAGGTATTGTTTAGAATTCACTACATGTGATGATACTCATTGCAGAGGGAGACATATTTTCTAAAGTCTTCTAAAAACTTACTTGAATTTTTTATTTTTTTGTCCTTGAGGTCAGTTTCTTTTTTGTGTATATCCTTAGGCCACAGTGATGAGACTTTTTGTGCTACAGGCCATTGTTGCAACATGTGCAAATAAATATTTAGTAATAATAGTAATAATTGAAAGACAGCAGTATGTAGTGACATAATTTCTGCTACTCTTCCATTAAGAGTTCTTCAGGCTTCTTCAGAGAGGAAATTTCACTTGATGAGTAAAGAAAAGGAAGAAATCACAGATGAATGGGTCGCTTTGCAATGTTCAGGAGGTTTTTTGTCTGTATGAGGTGGTATCGCTTTATATCCCAGTCCAACTGATGTCATTGCCTAACATCAGAAATTTACAATATGGGGATTATCCATGGAGAGACTATCACTGAAAGGAATAACACAGGAGAAGAAGTCTCCCATTCTCTATTGGCTGCATAAGCAATGTTTTATCTATTCTTTTTGTCCTTATTTTATTTTACTACTAAAAATCCCAGTAAAATAGCAGGGGGTCATTCACAGCTGAGTTAATTAACATGCTGCCAGTGCTGATGAACGAATTCTGACAGAAAGCACACACAATCCTGGAAGAAGCACTGCAGGAGTCCCTTTTAGCTCATTGCAATTCAATATAAAAATAATAAAAAAAGGAATTTAAATGGAGGATTTAGTAGAAAATCAAAAGTCTCAATAATTAATTAATAATTAAAAGAATAGTAAAAAAAATGGAGAATATGCATATTTGAGGTTCATAACCTCTAAATAATTTTTTGCAGCTTCTTCGGTATGCAAAAAAAATTGTAAACAAAAACTATCTGGAAACTGATGTACATGTAGATACAACCAGTCAAAATATGGTTCTACTTGGAAAAATGTTTTGTTAGAGTTCTGTAGTGCAGAGACTTGATGTTTTCTGCATAAAATGTGCCAATCTACAATTATTTTTTTTTAAAGTAGAAATTTTTTCTATCAATTTAGGCCTTGACTTAGGAATCAAATTCTCTCTTTTTTTTTTGTGTCATTCCTTAATATGTAGGTTCTGCAAGCGAAACATGGTCTTCTGGGAGCAACCAGACAACTTTATTGCCTGCTGTTTACACACTGCATGAGACTGAAAACACAGCTCTGCTGAGGGAGTATAATCCAGCTCACTAATCCTAGAAATGCTGACTCCGAGTGCTGCTCTGAAAAAGACAGCAATAAAAGATTCATTTTTCTCGCTCAAGGCCGCTGAGAACAGAAGGGAGCAGCACTCCCTTTTGAAGGGACCATCTGGCCCTGTGCTCTGCCTGTAAAGGCTGCAGAATTTTTTCCAGAAACTAGATTAAAATATGTTTCTCAGAGACTATCTAATCTGTTTTTAAAGACTCCAAACAATAGCAAGTCCACAGCTTCTTCTAGCAGTTTGTTCCGATGGTTAATTAGCTCACCAATGCATCTTACCACATCTTATTTCAAGGCTGAATGAGTCTAACTTCAGTTCCCAGGCACTGGATCTTCTTAGGTCTTCACCTGCAAGACTAAGACACCCTTTATTATCAATTAACTTTTCTATGGTAAAGTATCTATGCTGCATGATCAAGTAACTTAATTTTCTCTTCAATAAACTACTAAATTGAATTCCAGAAGCATCTCACTGCAAGGATTTTCTTCTAGCACATCTGGGTAATTTTTTAAGTCCTCTGTATTCTCTTCATTAAATTCATATCTTCCATGAAGTGCAGACCTTGAACAGGATGAAGAATTCTTCAGATTCTTATGAACGCTGTGTACAGAGGTTATCTGGTTCCCTTCTTAATATTCCATCCAGTGACAACATTCACTAAACATTATGCTGAGCTTCCACATTGACACTGTTCTCTCACATAATAGTTAAGTTTTTTCTCAAGTTGCTGCTTTCCAGGAAGAAATCATTCTGCTGCTGAAGTCTGCACTACTTCCCAAGTGTAAAAACTTGCGCTGTCAATGTTGCACTGAAACACATTTTGCTGAATGTACCCGGGAGATTTGGAACATTGTGTAACAACACCTTCTTCTCCTTGTTGTTTAGTGCTTCCATTGATCTATACAACAGAGTAGCAAAGATCTTACATAACCATCTAAATACACAAAATATTATTGATGAAAACATTGAGTAGTATCAGATCTTGAAGAATCCTCAGTGCTTCTAGCTACCATAAACCCTAGAACTGACTTTTTCCCCCTTTACATTTTATTTGCTACCTTTGAATACATCAGGATTTGCCTAATTAAAGCATATGAGCAATTGATTATATACATTGCATGCCTTCTCAGAATAAGGTATTATATAATGTCATGTCAAAAACTTTGAAATATTTGAAGTGTGTAATTGCTTTTATCAAGCTGTTTCATCATCTGATCAAAGACTATCACAGGATTTTCGTGCTCTGGTTATATTTTCTAATAAAACATGGCAACTGTATTTTTGTACTAATTTCTGTTGGCACATTGCATGTACTCTGAATATAAATATTTAATGAAGAATGAGAAACACTGACATTTCCAATATGATTTTGAGAGTTCTAGTTTATATAAGGTTTTTAGGACCCAGATCCTTCTATGCAGGATATAGTAAGAAAAGGAGAATGATGAAATTACCTCCTCTCTTCAGGATGAAATAGATGGAGACCTTTAAAGATTAAAAAGGCAGAAAGGATCAGTGATGTAATTATCCCAGCAAACAGCACCATATTTGATGAAAGACAGTATCCTCTTTCTGTAATGATTCTATTGATAGTATATGAATAGCAGTTTATAAGCTGTATTTTCTAGAAAAAAAATCTTTTGTTACAACATCTGTAACTGATGCTGAGTGTTTTCATTGTTTTTTGCTGTGTGGTCTGCATTTTCTCATTCACGTGACATTGGCTTACTAGGTCTTTGTTTTTCTTCTCACCCATTATACTGGTTTTGACTGGGATACTGTTAATTGCCTTCATAGAAGACAATTATGAAACTATGTTTTAGATTTATGACCAAAATGGTGCTGATACAGAGATGTTTTAAGTATTGCTGATCAGTGCTTACACAATTTCAAGACCTTTTTTGCTCCTCGTACCACCCCACCAGCAATTAGAAAGGGTACACAAGAATCACAGAATCACAGAATCACAGAATCTCCGTGGTTGAAAGGGACCTCCGAGATCATCGAGTCCAACCACATTAAAAAAATAAACCAAAAAATGACAACAACAGATAAAAAAAAACACGCAAAAAAAATCACCCACCAACCAACAAACCCCATACCAACAACACCACACACAACACCCCACCACAAACCAATAATCTT
>JAOXJM010000001.1:196639026-196663511 GCA_026413425.1 Tringa solitaria
GATCTCTATGGTCCCTTTCAACTCTAAAAATTCAGTGAAATTCAGTGAAATTCAGTGAAGCAAAGGTAAAATAGGACTCATTGCATGTTAGGACACATCACCTATGTTTTTTCACTACTTTGCAGGAAAAGGGCTAGTACGCCTGCATTTTTTTCATCAGAAATTAAGGCAGTTCACTCAACACTTTTGTTCACCTTCATGGAGATTGCGTGAGTGTGAATGCTTTCTCCAGTATTTTCCCCTTCTTTCTCTTCTTCTCTCTCTTTTTTTTTCTTTTTTTTTCATTTAAGGGGCTTATTTTCCATTTCTATCCTCTCCCATGGCACATTTACTTCATAGAAGCTCATCAGCTTTGGGTGCAGTTATGGAGGTGGAGGTCCAATGATTTTTTCTTCTCCATTAACACTCCATTTGTTGGATAGAATAAAGTGAGGACAATCACCAACATAAGACTTGATATGATTTACATTGGGAATTGTGTGTTCCTACACAAATTTAACTCAAATTAAAGATCTCATTTTGTGTTTCACTATCATTTAGACTATTTTTTTTCTTACTTCCTATAAAAAAATATGCACCATTGTGTGTCTTACCAGCCTCACTTTGGATCCTGGATAGAAAGAAATACCTCTGGTTTAAAAAAATGATAAGACATGAAAAAGTTTTTAGAGACATTTAATTTTTTCTTACTGATATAATCTGGAAGGTGGAAGGGACACAGTGCTGTAAACAGCAAAAATTTATGAAGTTTATATTTACCTCCCTTGTTACTTTTATTTGCAGTATTGCTGTTGTTGATGGTTGCTGATTTTAGGAGTAGACATCTATAAAATAAAGTGTCTCAAGCCAAATCCAAAGCCCCAAGGAGCTTCTGTTGGGCAACAGTTTTGCCCTTGGGCTCATTTACTCTTTTTACCCTTTCCCCATTGCCATTTTTTCTTTTAATGCTTCTCTTTTTTCTTTCACCTGACTCCTTTCCATTTATAAGTCCTCTGTCACTGATTCTTTTGTCCTATTTCACAGAATCACAGAATCATTATATTGGAAGGGACCTCTTGAGATTGTTTACACCAGGGTCACTTACAGCAGGTTAACCAGGACCAGTCAAGTTTTAAATATTTCATGAATGGAGACTTCACAACCTCCCTGGGCAACCTGTGCCAGTGTTTGACCACCCTCACATGAAAAAAACTGTTTTCTTGTGTTCAGGTGAAATTTCTTTTTTTTTTTTTTTTTTAATGTGCACCCATTGACTCTTGTCCTGTGAGTGGCAGCTGCTGAAAATGTCTTCTTTATACCCCCCCATCAGACATTTATACACATAGATTAAATCCTCCCTGAACCTTCTTTTCTCAAGGCTGAACATTCTCAACTATCTTAGCTCTCTTATCTGTGATAACATGACAGATGCTCCAGTCTCTTAATAATCACATGCTAGGCTTGCTCCAGCATGCCCATATTTCTCTTGGACTGGGCAGGCCAGCCCAGGCACATCACTCCACAATTGTCTCACCACGGCTGAGCAGACAGGACAGATCTCCTCCCTAGAACTGATGACAATGCTCTGCCTAATGCAGTCCAGAAAGCTTTTGGGTTTTTTTGTGGCAAGAGGACATTGCTTGCTTCTGTTCAGGTTGTTATCCACCAGGACTTCCAGGTCCTTCTCTGCCAACCTGTTTTCCAACAGGTAAATCCCAGACTGTGCTGTTTCTTGGAGGCTAGACTATATGACATTTAAAGATCCCTTCCAAGCCAAACTACTCTGTGTTTCTATGATTTATTCCTCCCCAGGGGCAGGACTCGGCATGTCCCCTCACTGAACTTCATGTGATTCCTCTCTGGCCGTTTCTCCAGCCTCTCCACCCATCTGGTCTATAAATCAGGCCTCCTGGTTTTGTATCATCTATAAAACCCACCAAGGGTGTACTCCATCCAATCATACACATTATTAAGGAAGACATTAAAGAGTATTGACTACAGTATTATCTCTGAGGTATACCACTTCTGATTTCCCTCCAACTGGGCTTTGTGCTACTGATACAGCATTTTATGTCACAGATTTCAGTCGTCTATGTCAATTTTCTAGTGTGCTTTATAACCTTCCAATAACTATTTCTTTATTGGTAGTCTGTGTTCTAGACTGTAATGCCTGTTTAACCAGCTAGCATTTGATCTTTCTCCTATAATGCATAATTTCTTCTATTATAATGGTTTCAATTAAAGAATAGCAGGGTACTATTTTCCTAGATGTTTGCCAAATATCATGCAAATCCTCCATGAAATGAGTTACTTTTTAGGTTCCCTCAGGAACCAGTTAGAGAAAATATGGAGCTTAGCAAGGATATTAAGGGGTTTAGAAGACATCGTAAGGTTGAAAAATTTAGGGACATTTAATTTAGACAGAAGACAATGAAGAAAGACATAGTTGCAGTCTTTAAATCCATAAAAGCAGCTGCAAAGAGGACAGGAATGAGTTATTCTTCATTTCTATTCTTTCTGGTGTGAGTACAATGTGAAGTCATAAATTAAAATAAATTAATACTTGACTTAAGGGAGAACTTTCTAATGCTTATAATAGGGGACAAATGGAGCAGAGATTGTAGCCTTTAGTATTTAAAACTTCAGAGCAGGTTAGAAAAATATTTTAGGGAAATGGCCTAGATATTTGGGGCAGAGATACTCTCCTGAGGACTGATTTGACTTAAATTCCTATGATTATGACTGTTTCCACTCCATTTGTTGTTCGTGGGTTATCACCTCTTTTAATTAAGTATAAAATGACTAGAAAGTTAGAGTAAAAACCAGCGGAGCCATTTTTAGAGTAAATCAGCAGTATGACAGACTTTGCTTAATATCTCCAGCATCAACATTATTCAGCCTAGCAGCTGAACATTTGGTATAAACAGATAGATTTATGTCCATGTCCCAATCAGAACAGGACAAAAAGACTACAAAGTATAGTTCAAAAATTTACCTGAGCTGCTGCTTTTTTACTGCTAAACATAATTCTGCCTTAGGTTATCAGCTTTCAACATTCTGAATGAAACAGTCTGTACAGAGACTGCAGATTTTAGTACATAGTATAAAAAGCAGAAATCAGATACCTGTTGAAATGGCAGTGTAGTGACAGTATGTAGATGGTAGCAGTTAGGAACTTCAATTAAAGCATGTAAGGTCAGAAGAAATGTTCTCATATTAAATAAGACTTAAGAAGTATTCAAATAATCTTAGATTTTTAAAAGAAATCAATAGAAAAATTCTTTTTCATGACAAATAGATAAATAAGAAAAATGAGTATAAAGAAAGCACTTCTAGGACTGCAAGCTATTTACTAATAGCAAACAAATCTGAAAATGAGAAAAATAAGTTATCTGTCTGCTCTTCGTGCTATGATTTTATTCCTGGAGTGTTTTCTCAGAGAAAAATTATTTTTATACATGACAGTTCAGGTATACAATTCTCCTGGAGACAAGTTTGTTTCAGATTACTTCCTTTTCAGAAAAAAAGAAAAGACAAAGGTTAAAAGTTGATTTTAAATAAATTTACAAAACCACTTACATGATATAAAGTAAATAAGACAGATAAACCAAACATTTAACAAAAATATCAGTCCAGTTGTAACCATCTTTGCCTTTTGTCACTGAAGATGTGTCTCTAACCCTGACACCTGTCTGTTTTTCACATCTAGTCCAAATTGCAATATTTGTCTGCACCTTCTTGAACCTGCATATCTTTGCTATATGTATGACATTTCTTTGTGACCCTGGCTCCTTGACATGTATTTCTATTATTCTGGTCTCCATACTTTCCCACTTTACAGTTCAGTACCTGAAGATCTCTGTCTGTATTCAAAGCATACAGTAATTTAAAGGTTCAAGCATATAGGCAAGTTTCTGTAAAGTAACAAGTTACCACTTGGCTGGTGAGCTGCCATGATTCTCCTTTTGTATGCTCTTACCATTTTCTGCAGGTAAATCTCTGCTCCGGCGCCTGGAGCACCTCCTCCCCCTCCTTCTTCACAGACCTTGGTGTTTGAATAGTTGTGTCTCTCACATATTCTCACTTCTCTCTTCAGCTGCCCAGCAACTTCTTTCCCTTTCTTAACTGTGTTATCCCAGAGGTGCTACCACTTTCACAAATGGGCTTAATCTTGGCCAGTGGTGGGTCCATTTTGGAGCCAGCTAGTATTGGCTCTAATGGATATGGGCGAAACCTCTAGTAGCTTCTCATAGAAGTCATCTCTTGTAGCCTCCCAGCTAACAAAACATTGCCACAGTTAGTCCAGCTCGAGTTGTTGGTCTTAATAAAGAGCTATCTGGAAGTCAGTATGTGTTATAGTATATTCCCTTTATATTTTAATTCTATGAGTGCATGAAGCACTCACAATTTGCTATCTTCTAATACCCCATATTTCTTATTCTTCCCCACAGCCTCATTATCTTTACTTTGAAATTTTACTCAAGGGATGACATGATAAATTTGGAAAGTTAATTCAGTGAGTATTCTTAGGTTATTAACTCCATGACCTACTCAGGATTAGTTAACCTCTTTGTTTAACACTTTTCACTAAATGATGCAGTGTTAACTTTAACACCTTTGATTTAAATAAGTGGCCTGTATACAGTGGATATGATTTTGCAGTTGTCACAAGGCATAAAACATTACATTGAAATGCTAAGTGGAATGAAGTATTTCTTTAGAGCAGGTTCTCTTAGAAAGACAAATTCTATTCATGTAAGGTCAACTTCTTCCAAGAAATCTGTGTAAAGTTTCCAGGGATTTGGTGCCGTCCCTCAGCTGAAAATTATGTTAGAATCTTTTGAGTTCACAGGCTGTATTTTATTTGACTTAGATGTATGTCTCCTGGATATACAACTTATATTTGACTTACATATTATTGATCTGAGTTTACAGAAGACAACCTCCTCCTGGCCATCAGTCTTTTTCTGTTTATTACTGTGCTATTCATTAACACCAGCAGCTGACAACATAAGTAGCACTTGAGGAAATCTTTCATATAATGCTTTTGTGAACACTTTTGCCCAGAGCAGCTGTCTTCTTTCCATCCTACTTTCGCCCATAGCTCAGGCTGTATTTCCTACCTCAGTCCTAGTTCAGCAATGTTTCTTTCTCACATTTTGGGTATCAGGCTGATGTAGTGCCAAAAGCTCAGGGGAGGGAGGCTTCCTGCCTTTGCTGATGGCGCTTTGTTGAAGGAGATCACGGATCCTGAAAGAGAAATCACACGAGAGCCAGGGTGTGCAGCCCTGCCATAGAGTCAGACCAGCCACTCTGGGAGCGGATTATTACTCATTAATTTGGTGACAAAACTGTGAGGTTGTGAACATGTAGAGAGAGAGCTTTCAAATATCTTAACCTTCCACAAAATTTTGCATATTTTTAGTGATATTTAAGAAGAAAGACCATATCAAATTCTGTTGCTTGGTTTTGAAGGTTTTAAACTTGAGGTTTTGATTTGGTTTTAATTTTTTTTTTCTCTATACTTGATTTCAGGAGTGATTTTTATAATCTTTGCTAATACTTATGAAATTAATTGATCCTCCATCAGCTTAAACCATAGCTACAGCCACATGGTGAACTTACAATCCAGTAGGAATTCATTAAATATTTCACTAGACAGATGAGATGAAGTATGTAAACAGTTTTGGAAGGAGATGTTTGAATCCATTTCTGTATTTTTGCTGTTCTCTTCCCTTCCTCCTTCCTCTTGACAGGCATATCAAAACAGGTTTGCTCTTTCTTACTTTTGACCCTATGAATCTTTAATGCTTTCTACAAAATATTGCGGTTGGAGCAAGAGAAAGGAATCCGCCCCTTAATTATACATCTGTTATTACACATAAATACAGTTTGAATTGCACGTGGCTACCTGGCAGATGGGGAGGGAAGTGAGTTAATGTCTGTACAGAGAAGAGATGAACCCAGTTCTCTCACATTCACAGGGAGAGGGATACTGTTCAAGTAAAAATGTAGGTTGTTTTCCTTCCCTAGCCACGTCAGTGTTTTCAAAGAGAAACACTATCCTTGTTTCCATTTCTGTAAGAAAGATTCAGATACCCAATTAGGTAGTGTGTTTCAGAGCTGCAAATTCCAAGCAAAGACTTTCCAAACCTTAAAGTATGAATTTAAGCCTCAAGGAAAGCTGGGATCACCTTTGTCATCAGCATTCTTTATTTGCTACTTAGATGATCTATTCCTTCTACTCATTGCACTGACTAGTATGGAATTTTATTCTCTCCGTTAACATCCCTCTGGCCTCATGTAAAGCATAGGGATTCTAATCACCTAACTCAGAATTCCATCCCAGGAGCTCAGGACCCTTTAAGTTAGGTGTTACAATATCCAAATTCTTCAGTGATTCTATCTCTAAGTTAATTGCTCAAGATACCATGGTAAATTTATAGCAGACTAGGTAATTAAACTCTGATTCTGAATTCCAGGCTTAAAAACTGTCATGCTTTCTGTCCTTTGCAAATTGTCAATCAGATGAAGTCAAACATGCAAAATACAGTAAAACACATGAGAGATATGGTCAGAAATATAACTTCAGAAAAAGTTACTTTTAAAGTGAGTGTTGTATCAAGCAGGCAAGCAAACAACTTCACCTGACTGCTTTTCCACCCCCTCACCTAATCTTGAACAGTAAGAGATACTTTTCCCTCTCTGTCCTGGAAAGAAAAAGTCTTATTGGTGGCATTTTTTACTCACAGCTGCTGAGGACTGTAGTGAGGACTACAAGTAGTGGAAAGCTACTCACAGCTGCTATGTTACTGCTTAACCATCTATGGTCCAGTCTACATAGCCACCTCTATTATTCCCACGGGGCTGGTAGAAGAAACCATTCAGGAGAAGTGGTCTAATGCAAACCCAAGACTGGAGGTCAGGATTACGAGAGTAGTGAGGGACACCATTCCTCTACTGAGAGAATCTCATGAAGGAAAGAAATAATCACCCATAAAGAAGAAAGCAACCAGAAGCCAAAAGTGTGAGAACCAGATTTTCTTTTACACGACTCTTATTACTCAGGCAAATAGCAAAGGATACTCTAGGAAATCAAAAGGAGAAAAGGCTACATGTGATTACTGTCTACAAAAATGCAGGATTAATTATTACCAGTGGAACTTTTTTATGTAAATACACACAATAATATATAATTGCTAGATTATGTATATGTATCAGACACAGAGCAAAATACTCTCTATAGCTTTTCACGAATAATTCAAAGAACTTGACATAGCTCTGTGTTTAAAATCCTGGTTACATATTGGTTCAAGATTTAAGGTTATTTGGCTAATGCTGTGCACTCATGATGACCATGAAAGTTTTACATAAACACTGTTGTAGGTCAGCACCTCAATTTCTCATATTCTCCCTTAATCTCAGGTTCGTGTAACTAGTGTAAAGTAGAGGACTATTTCCACTTGGTGCTGTACATAAAAATGTGTTTTAATGTGTGTTGTTCACAACCTGGAATGTCTTGAGGTACTTCTAAGCAGTAATTCAACTTGTCCTAGAGTAAACTTCTAAAATGAATTAAGAGGTTAATATACAAAATTTGGTTTTTGCTTTTTTTTTTTGCTTTTTTTTTGGTGTTAGCTGTAAAGCAAGTTCAGGGTGACCAGGTGCAGACATCTTTACATCTTTTTAAGAATCCTATCCTCAGTATTTAGGAGTCTAAGTTATTACTATTTTAAGATCTTAAAGGAGATATTATTAATCAGATGACATTAATGATCTGTTTGCAATCAGTAATAGTATTTAATGCCAAATAAGTGCCTTAGTCAATGATCCAGCCTAGAGATGGATGGACATATGCATTATCTGCATGACACAAGTCACAAAAATGAAGAATAATTTCTATGTCAAAGTTAAGATTCGTAAAAGCTCTGTTTGTTCAAGAAGCACAGCATTTACTTTCATAATCTATGGAAGTCACTATGAATTTATATCACAGAACCATACAATCATAGAGCAGCTGATGTGGGAAAGCACCTCCAGAGACCTGCTAATTCAATTCTGCTGCTCAAGCAGTGCCAGATAGAGCATGTCATAGTATGACAGTGTCTTGTCAGGTTCTATATGTCTCCAAGGATGAAGACTCCACAACCTCCCTGCAAAACCTGTTCCAAACTGACTAGCAAAGGTCAACAAGAAGAGCTTCTAAGGGTATGTGTCCCCATCTCTGGAAGTGCAAGAAAGATGGAAAGAGGTTTTTCGCTAAGGCCTGTAGTGACAATGATTTTAGGGGACAATGATTTTAAACTGAAAGAAAGTATATTTATATTTGAGCAACCTGATCTAGTGAAAGTTGTCCCTGCCCATGGTAGGGGGGATTGGACTACGTGATCTTTAAAGGTCCCTTCTAACCCAAACCATTCTATGTTTCTATAAATCCATGAAAATTTTTCAGACCTCAAGCCACTCTTACAGCTTTATCCCTATTATTTTCATATTTATCAACACCCCGCTGAGAAAAAAACTTATATCAGAACTGTATTATCTCAAATTTTTACAGCCATATTAAATGGTATTAGTCCAAGGCTTACAGAATAGTCAATAAAAATAGCAGCATTACATGTTTCTTCTATTTACTTTTAGAAATGTACCAGATAATAAGTTTTAGTTTAGTTATTATGCATTACACTGGTTTTACATTTTAAGAAGTTAAAATCTGTATCTTCTGGGACTAAGTCAAAATAATTGTTACAGAAATTGATTGTATCAATATATCAACTGCACACAGCACTCCAGGTGTGGCCTCACCAGTACCGAGGGGAAGTATCACCTCCCTCAACCTGGGAGGTCCCCGGCATATGTTGGTGTCTGGGGTTGTTCCTCCCCAGTTGCAGGACTCTGCACTTCTCCTTGTTGAAATTCATGAGGTCCCCATCAGCCCATTTCTCCAGCTTATCAAAATCCCTCTGGATGGCAGCATGACTCTCTGGTGTATCAGCCACTCCTGCTGGTATTGTGTCATCTGCAACCATGTTTGTGTGTAGATATGTGCTGCCTTTCTAGTCCCTTTAATGATATGTTAGTATTTCTGGAAGCACAGTTATTTACATCTTCTGATTAATAACATACTGTATCATGAATAAAAAGTTTATCATTTTATAGGGCCTGCAACTTCCTTTTATTTGTCCTTCATACTTCACATATCTGTGTTTTGTTTTCCTATTCCTTGTTAACCAGAGGTTTTTCATGGATGAACATTCTTTACTTTTATATTGCCTGTGTTCTCTAATTTCTTTTTTTTTATATATATTTATTTAAATGAGGTAACTCATTTCCATTGCAAATGTGAGAGGGGGAGACTGTTTAACTGCTACTTTCACTTCCCCTCTTGACCCAGATTTTTTAATAAAAGTCCTTTAGGTGACTGAAGAATTGGGAATTGTAGGCAATTAGAAAAAACATAATAAATCATTCTTAAACATTTCCTAATCACTCATAGGTTTCTTCCCACTGAGTTTTGTTCATGACTGTTTTCAGCTTAGGAGATAAATCCTTTTAATGTGTTATAGCCCTGATCCTCAAAGGCTTTTGGATTCTTAGCTCTAACTGAAATAATGGGATTTAGTTGCTCCAAAAGCACAGCTGAAAAAAAAAAACTTGTGTCTACACCTTCTTGGTTAGGATATTCTGCTTCAACGTAGGAAACCAAATTAATCCATGAGCACTTGCAATTGCATTGTCTTTAACTAACACAGTGAAGTTTCTTAAACAATTGTTCTATGCTGTTTCTACTTTTTTTTTTTTTTCAAAGCAGCTATTACAAATGTCTGCTTCATTGGTTTTTAAAAAATCTGCATTAGTCACTATTTTTTTTAACCTTGCTAATAATTTTTGAATGTTCACTGAATTTTCCAATCTATCACGTGGCAGGGATATGTCACTTTTAGAGTGATTCTGTGCAGACTTGCAGTGTGTGGATTAGATTTAACATGCCTCATTACCATCTCATTTGCTCCTCTTTTGAGGCACAAAGAAAGGCCTTAGTAGTCTGCTGGCAGCCCTTTGAAGACTTCTGTTTTACACTTCCTTCCTGAGTTCACACAGCACAGCAAGACTTTTACTCCTTCAGAACTGGTGTATAATATACCTGGTGAAACAGGCTTCTTTTGTTGACCATGAATAAAGGAACAGTGCCTGTCCCTGCCACCTGTAGGACTGAGGATGTTCAAGATGCTTCACTATAAGTTTATAAGCACTAAATCTTGCCAGGCAAGTCTGATTGCTTTTTGATGTTATTACAAAGCTTTCAAATGATCTTACTCTCAAGATTAATTAAAATTAACTTGGAAAATTACTCTCATATTGACAGGATCTAACGACAGGGTTGTAAAAATAAAGTAATTATGAATAACAACGCATCAAGTTTTGATGAGTTATGGTCCTTTGTTTGATCAGTCCTATTTTAACATTTTCATTAATAAACTTAGGTGGAGTCTTGGCCTCACTGAAGAAGTCAATGTCAAAACTCTTCCTCACTTCAACAGTCTAGGATGTGCAATAAAATGATACGTTAATAAGACCCCCATCTGATATTACACGCAGCTTCAAACAATGCTGGGGACAGAAAATACATGAAAAAAACCCACCCTGTTGCAGACAATAAAAACAGAAGAAAGGAAATAAAATTAGTTTAGGTTTGAAAATATATCTTGTCTCATTAGTATGTGAACACAAAAGAATCCCAGACTGTAAAATCCCCTATTCAAAGTATGGGGAGAAAAAAAGAAAGTAAAAAGAAGACCCTCCAGAAAAGTCATAAAGCTGACAGAATGATGTTATAATAATATTTAAAAAATTGTTTGCATTTTATATGCGAAATATCTGAAATATTGCACAATATAAGTCTGACAATAGCATTATTCAGTTAGCGGTTATCTTAATAATTTCCACACATATACAGATGAACACCTGCCACTGTTTATGGGGTGAAAAAGTTATTGTTTGTATTTGGCATTTGTGTTCCTAAACTGCAACTGAACAGAGATAAAATATATCCTCTAGAAGAGCCAAGGCCTTATTCTAGAGTCTAAGAAACATTTTAATCTGTATGATTAAGGACACCATTTAAAGAATGGTTAAGAGAAATATTGAGATTAGATATTTTTCTGTATCTGAATGATTCATGAACAAAAAATATTCATATACACTGTTTTCCTTTCTTTTAATTTATAATATGCAAATTCTATAAGAAAAACAAATATCAACAGCATGTTAATATCAGCAGCATCTGGGCATAACCAGAGTAGAAACCTGGATTGTCAAATAAGAATTGCATTGATTTACCCAAACAGTGTTCTTCACTTATTGATAACATTGTTAAGTAGATTAAATATTTGGTGGAAGATATTTGTCTGGGAAATGTATTCATGTTGGCTTGCCCTCACATCCCTCCACTACTTTGTTGTATGTCATGTCATGTCATTACCAAAGAAACATCAAAAACCCATTTTTCTGAAGAAACAAATTCTACAGACATCTTTCATTCTTTCATGGGAATAGTTATTATAAATTCTAATATTTATATCACGCTTCATTTTCACAGATGTCAGAGATCACAGAATCACAGAATCATAGAATGATATGAAATCCTGAAAGTCTGAAAAGGTCCACTAAAGAGGTTTTATGAGCAAATAGAATATTTGCAACGGCCAAAGTAGAATACTTTCAATTCCTCTTTGTATGTATTCAGTGCATTTGGAGTGAATATCCAAAAATCCAGTCAAGAGCACGTGTTGGTCTGACAAATAGACCTGACTAAAAATCAGTGTTCTACCTTGTAGAAAACTTTAAGTCTGTCTATCCTACCAAATTATTTGGCTTCTGAATTAAGACAAAAGCCCTGACACCTTGACCTTCCATGCTGCATAAATGTTAATTTGTTTCTAAACTTTCTTCTGGAGTACTATCAATCAGTTTCCCATGATGCAAAATCCATCTATTATTAAAAAAAGAGCTTTCTATAGAGATTGTTTTAAATGGAGAGACTGCATGAATGCTGTGGTTGATTGTTTTTATCTGCTATGTAGCATCCTCCAACATTATCTGGTGAGCACTGATTCTTAACAATTAACACAGCTCCATGTGCCATGCCTTGGGGCAAGCAATGTACATCCTGAGTCACATGCTATAAAAACCTCTCCCTAGTGGGACTAAACATAGATTTCTCATTATTTCAGAGAGACACACAGGAAAAAAATACTAAAATTGTGGGGGGTACTGCATATGACAGAGATCCAAGGCCATGTGTTACATGGATGTGGACCATCTGCCTTGAAAGCATCTTGGCTCTATGTGGTATGTGAACCACTGCCTCTGTTGGCTAAAGATCAAAGACCATTGTGTGACATAGATGTGTTTAGCAATGTAGGTATGTATTTTGTTCCTTGGAAAGTTTGATCTAAATCAGACCAAACCCTAAGATGCTGGAATTAAGCAAACCATGGTTAACAGTGAAAACTGCTTGTGTGTACAGTACTAGTAGTATACTCACAAGAACACCAAAGCTAGTGGCAAGTGGCAGGTGGCAAGATATACTAGATACAGCACATCTTCTTGCAATGGATTCATAAAAAGTCCTTTGAAGTCAAGATTTTTCAAATGAATACATAGGACCCAGAGAATTGAAACCAGTCATGCATACAAATTCACAAGAAGGATCTAAAAGCTGAGATGAAAGGCCTCTAAAAGTGTTAAGATTTTAATAACCTGGGACACTAAATAGTTTCTAAGCCCACACACTGATCCTGTAAATTTCTGATATGTACCATACTCAGTATGTGCTGCCAAATCTTACTCTTACTTCTAATTGAACAGATTAGAAGTTTCAATGTAGCCGAAATAGGGTACAGGTACAGTAGAAAAGTATCTTTAGAGCTTTGGATATTGTTTTAATAATAATAATAGTTATATGCATAATCACTGGGTTAGACTCTTATCACCCATGAAATGTATCTAAAATGTTTGACAGAACATTACATTTTGTGAGAGATGCAAGGGCACAGCACTCATAAGTGTATATGTCAAAGTGTTAGAATTTACTTTAAAGAAATGCTGGGAACACTAGATTATTTTTATTTCCTCCCACTGTATTTATGGACAGGAAATTAATTGAAAAAAATAAAGAAACACAGCAGGTGGTAGACTGGAAGACTCTTCAGTTATTATAGCTTTCGTAGTTACTGTAAATACAAATAAAACAAAATCTAAGCTGGGACTAGATTACAATCTCCTGCTACAAAATCTCAGATATTGTTTTTATCACAAGGAAGAAAAACCTTGCAACTTGATCCTTATTAAATACAGTAATACAAAGCTTTGAGATGTGAATTGCCCCATCTCTCTATGTAAGAAACTGATGTCTAATACACAAGTAGAGTTTGGAAAAAAGTACTACTGCCTCTTCCCACCCAGTAAAACCACTGAGAAAGAGACTGGTCTGGAGAACAGGAGTAAACTAGCTCACTTAGTAAGTCCTACATTTTGTTGCTGTTGGATAAAGGCTTAGCATTTTAAAATAAAAAGAAATTGTGTATATTTAGATCAAGATTTTGATGAAAATGGTGGTAGATGATTTGCCCACAGGATAAATTCTCCTTTCACAGTTCTCCTTTCTGATTCTCCAACTCAGGAAAGGGAGGAGGGGAGTGTTTTTGCAGCTTTCAGCATTTTGTGGCTCAGAATGGCAATCACATATTCTCCCGTTATTCCCTTTTCCCGCTAATTGTCTTTTCTGAAATTACTATCTTGAAATACCAACCAATTCCTCTATTCAGATTCAATAGTAATATTCCTCTGCGTGGTAGACGTGCCAACCCATTTTACTTGATGGACACGAACCACACTAATGCACAGAATAGCTATAATAGTCATGGCTAAAGCAATGACTGATACACTTCCTTCCACGAGACCCTGTCACCTATTAGAGACTTTGCTCTTTCTACCGGGAAGACCTCATACACCTCACTGATAAACAGCAACAGAAAATCCTGGGACAGATAGGAAGAGCAGACACTGCACACAGATTTTGTTCTGAGAACACATCAGCTGTAATATGACATTTTAAAGGCCACATGAAGAAATACATAAAAATGGTGGGCTCAACATTGATCTAACTCTCTTCTTGCTGAGGGAAACGATACAATTTTTTGTAGGCAATGTTAATCCCTTGTAGAGCAGAGCCTTCTAGCTATGGATTTCATCCTATGGAATAAATGTTGCTTTTTTTCAAAGCAGATATCTGCCACTTTAAATTAACTGAGATTCTCTTCCCTCAAATGTTGCAAGATTAAATAAGAATGTTTTCCACTACACAGCTGAGGTCCATCAGTTTCCTCTCAGAAGCCTTAGCTTGTGAGTACCATGCAAAGTGCAAATTCAGGGGTAACCAACAGTAAAAGGAAGTTAAAATGAATGTTATCCATCCTTTTTCCCTTTAGAAGGAAAGAAAACACAACCCTGCTTTGTTCATGAAAGCCTAGCATTCACAGCTCAGCAGTCAGTCTTTGATTTGGAGCTGGTTTGCACCGGGGATGCCATAACACTGATTTTTTATGGGGGAAAAATGAGGATAACAAGGCACTTAATAAGATTAAGTGATTTAGAGATACATCTGCAAAGCATAGTTTAAAAACATCAGATGTATTCTTTTTCTCTCTTTCCCTCCCTTTTCATCTCCTACACAGGAACAGAGAAACAGACTTTTGAATTGCTGTGGTGCTTGTTGTTTTTTTTTTTCTCAAAACCTTATATCTTTATTAAAATAATCACAGAAAATCCTTTGCAAATAGGTGACATATTTGTCACTACAATCATAAAAGCAAATTAAAAAAAGCATAGAGAGAAACAAAGAAATGATGATTTTTTTAAAAAATTATGATTACTAATTAAAAACATAGAAAAAAACACCATCAATTTTCTCCTAAGGAAACTAGAATTACTGGCACCTAACTATACACAGAATTGTTTCCAGCATCCTGTGACTAATTTTTTCTAGCTCTATGTCCACCTCCACCCTCCTATTCTCAACTCCCTTCTATGTCTCCATAGTCAAAACAATTGTTGCTTTCTCAAATCTCCTTTTTATTTTTCTGGGTCAGAGGAAGCATGATCTGACTGATTTAAAGGCTCATGTAAGTGCACCCTTAGATTAGTCATGTGGCTCCTACCTCTTGGAGCAGGTGAGGGAATAAGTTAGAACTGCTTTTCTCCCTTTATCAGGTAGTAATGATTGAAGAAATGACAATCTCTTACTAATGATATTCATGAAACCTAAAGAAATTTTGTCTCTTTAAGACATCATCTGTTACTTTCTATGTACTTGAAAGATGGTTCATGATTTCAGCGCTATTAGAGGAGGACTCAGAGATACAGATAGTGTAATCACATAAAACCTCTTGCCTTAGAAAAACTTGCTAATGGATACAAAGATAGCTTATTTCTGGCTTGATATGGCTTCCCGAAGGATTTAACCTTTAATAACAATTCAGTTCCAGGATTCTGACTGTAAGAATGTGTTAGAAGTCCTTTATAGAAAATAAATTTTAGTGATTTCTGCTCATAGGATATTCTTGAAATAATATATTGTCAGTTTTCTTTCAGTTGGATTCACAGGTAAACTGAGGAGATCAAGTTAAGAATGTTCACTCCTGAAAAACTTTGAATTCTTTTTTCATTGCAAATGTGAACTAAAATGTCGAGAGATAAAAGTGGAAACATGAGGGAAAATGCTGGGGAAACATGGATCATAGTATTTACATTATTTCAGACAGATTTTTTAAGTCCTGAAACAGCAGGTGCTCCTTCTAACATCTGGAATCCCCACACTCGCTTGTACCAGTAGACAATTTCATAGCTTGCTACCTGTGATGGGAAGGGCCTAAAACTAGGAAGAAAGTTTGCTAATCATTAAGGAAGCTCTGAGATCTTTTGGGGAAAAAATACCCAGTGAACACAGATGTATGAAGCTAATAGTTTCCATTTTGAGGATACTCAGCCAGTCTAACCTGGCTCAGAGTCACAAAACTTAGCATTTTTAAGATAAGGCAAAAAAAAGGAAGGACCATTTTTTACTGCAAACTGAAATGAAATAGAATCTTAGCTTCAAACGAATAGAAAACTGAATTGAAATGTTGAGATTTCTTTCAGAAAACTGGTTGAAATGACTGTTTGTGCGGAATTCAAAATTTGCTCATCCCCCATTTTTCCATAGTGAGAGTCATCAGAGCTATACACACATACTCATGGAGTCACAGAATGGTTGAGGTTAGGAGGAATCTCTGCAGGTCATCTGGTCCAACCTTCTACCACAGCAGGGCCACCTAGAGCTGGTTGCCCATGTCAGGACAGCTTTTGAATATGTCTGAGGTGGGAGACTCTACAACCTCCCTGGGACACATGTGCCAGTGCTCAGTCATCCTCACAATAAAGAAGTGTTCAGGGGAAACCTCCTGTGTTTCAGTTTGGACCCATCGCCTCTGGTTCTGGCACAGGGCACCGCCAAAACAAGCCTGGCTCCATCTTCTTTCCGGTACCTCTTTGGGTGTGTAAACACATTGATGAGAAATCCTCTAAGCCTTCTTTTGTCTAAACAATCCCATCTCTTTCAACCTGTCTGCATAGAAGAAAAGTCCCTTTGTCATCTTTGTGACCCTTTCTATGACTCTCTTTGGTATGTCCCTGTCTCTCTTGACCTGGGTTACCCAGAACTGCACACAGTACTTCAGGCATACCCTCATCAGTACCAAGGGGAAGGAACGCCTCCCTCAAGCTGCAGGTTATAGTTTGCCTAATGCAGCCCAGGATACCATTATCTTTTTTTTTGTGGCAAGGATACATTGCTGACTCATGTTCAACTTTGTGTCCATCTATACCCCCAGGGTCCTTTTTTGCCAAGATGCTTCCCAGCTGGGCAGTCCCCAACATATGTTGGTGCCTGGGGTTGTTCTCCCCAGCTGCAAGACTCTGCACTTCTTGAACTTCATGAGGTTCCTGTCAGCTCATT
Source organism: Tringa solitaria (assembly GCA_026413425.1). Classification (NCBI taxonomy): domain Eukaryota; kingdom Metazoa; phylum Chordata; class Aves; order Charadriiformes; family Scolopacidae; genus Tringa; species Tringa solitaria. Next base: position 196,656,062 of record JAOXJM010000001.1, read on the forward strand.
TCTCCAGCCTGTAGAGATCCCTCTGGATGGAAGTATGACCCTCTGGTGTGTCAGCCGCTCCTGCTGGTGTTGTGTCATCTGCAGACTTGCTGACACTTCCCCATCATCCAGATAATTACTGAATATTTTGAACAGGACTGATCTCAGTACGGACCCCTGGGCTACACAGATAAGTACTAACATCCAACCACACTTTGTGCTGCTGATCATCACTCTCTGGGCCCGGTCATTCATCCAGTTTTCAATACACCTCAGTGTCTGCTCGTACAACCCATACATAACAGCTTGTCTGTGATGATCTTATAGGAACAGTCTCAAAGGCCTTCCTGAAGTCTGAGTAGAAAATATCCATTGCTCTCCCCTCATGTACGAGGCCAGTCATTTCATCACAGAAGATTATTAAGGTGGCCAAGCACAACGTCATCTTCGTGAATCCATTCTGACTAATCCTGATTATTTATTGTCCTTACTATTTTTAAAAGGTCCCTTCCAACCCAAACCATTCTATTACTCATGAGAGCCCATGGACTTAATTAAGCCCAGTTTTTTTAAGTATTTCCTGACCTGATCCTCTTTCACCAAGGGTACATCTTCTTTGCTTCAGCATTTCCCCGTGATCTCTGGGACCTGGGAAAGACTGAGACAAAGAAAGCATCCAGTATTTCAGCCTTTTCCATGTCCTGTATAACCAGGTCCCTGGTCTCATTGAGTAATAGGCCTACAATTTCCCTAGTCTTCCTTTTGCTGCCTACGTGGCTATAGAATTCCTTCTTGTTTTCTTTGACATCCCTGGCCAGAATGAAATCTATTTGGGCTTTACCTTTCTTAACTTCATCCCTGAATGCTCAAACAATGTTCCTCCCAGGTTACCTGTTCTTCCTTCCACACTCTGTATGCTTCCTTTTTTTTTTTTATTTTGGCCAGGAGCTCATTGTTCATCCATGCAGACCTCCAGAAACTTTTGCCTGACTTCATGCTGATTAAGATGGAACTCCCTTAAGCCTGGAGGAGGTGATCCTTGAATATTAACCAGCTTTCTTGGGCTCCTCTTCCATCCAGGACGATATCCCATGGGACTCTTCTAAGTAGACCTTTGAAGAGGCCAAAGTCTACTCTCCTGAAGTTCAGGGTTGTGAGCTTGCTTTTCACCCTCCTCCCTGCCTTCATGATTCTAAACACCATCATCTCATGGTCACTGCAGTGACCAAAGGCTGCCTTTGACTTTCAGATTCCCGACAAGCCCTTCCTTGTCGGTATGTATGAGCTCCAGCAGAGCATTTCTCCTTTTTGGCTCCTCTATCACTTGGAGATTGAAGTTGTCATGAATGGACTTCAGGAACCTCCTAGACTGTTTATGTGTTGTCCCTCCAGCAGATATCAGGGTGGTTGAAGTCCCCCCATGAGGATGAACACCTGTGGCTGCTCCTATCTGTATGTAGAGGGCCTGATCCACTTGTTCTTCCTGGTCAGGTGGCCTATAGCAGACATCTACTATAATGTTGACCTTATCTGTCCTCTCTTTAATCCTCACGTATAAACTGTTGGCTCCTCATCCATCCCCAGACAGAGCTCCATGAACTTCATCTGCTCTGTCACATAAATGACAACTCCCCCTCCTCATCTTCCCTTCCTGTGCTTCCTGTGCTATATAAGCTATAATGAGCTTATATCCCTCCATTACAACATTCCAATCATGGGAGCCATCCCACGATACCTCCACGACCCCCAAAAGATCGCAGCCCTACAACTGCACATGTGTTTGTAACGTATCATGTTTATTTCCCATACTGAGTGTATTGGTGTATAGGCACTCCAGAGAAGCATCCCAACATGTTGAGTTGCTGGAGTTTGGGGAATTTATCCATAATGGTTCCTTGTAAGCACTTCCTTGCTGATGTGCAAGTGTTGGAGGTGACCTCACTTAAGCCCCATTTTTTTGGTTCTGTGATCCCTTGCTGTCATATCACCCTGTCATATCATCCCATCACCTTTTGCCCAGTGATCCCACCACATCACCCCGTGCCCTTTGCTCATCTTGATATAATAAATTATTTTAAAGTGAGAACAATAATTCACTGGAACTACCTTCCCAGGTATGTAATAGCATCCCCATCACTTGAGGTATTCAAGACACAACTGGACAGGGTGATCTATAATCTTGTTTAGGCTCCCTTTTCCATAAACATTGCACCGGATGATCTTTCGAGGTCCCTTTCAGCCTGGGCTGTTCTATGATTCTATGATCCTCCCTGTCAGCCTCTCGGAGGACTGCTGGTTACTCTCTCTCTCCCCCATTATTCTTACTTCAAAGCCCTCTTAATGAGCTTTACCCTGCTTAGAGAGGTAGATCCCACCTCTTCCAAGCAGATACTGATCTGTAAAAAGGATTCCATGGCCACAGAATCCAAACCCCTGTTGCCAACACCACTTCTGCAGCCACACATGAGTGCAGTCCAGCCTCATAGTGATATATTTTTAGCAGGGGCAACCTGACTCCAAGGATGGTCTGGGGATGTCTCATAAACCAAACTAAGTCTTTCTCATTGACATTTGTGACATTTATTTGTCTAGTTAGAATATTTAGGTTGGTTTAGACTGTAATAAGGAGGGAATATTTAAAATCACAAAGCAAAAATTTCAAACCCTGTGCATTTTGCACCCTGAAAGGGTTAAAAAGATTAGGACTGGTAGTTGATATTTCAATAGTTAAACTAAATGCATAAAATATGCAGATCCAAACCTTAATTCATTTACTTATCTGCCACATTTGGAACTATGACTGTCTTATATAACATTTCTTAAAATTAAAACATTTCTAAAACCTATAAAGCAGCTTGCACTGCTGAGTATATTGTTCTTTATAAACCATCTTCAAAAAAGCAACCATATGGATGTGGCTCTTTTACAATGTCATTTAGTGAACCAGGCTGTCTTTAAAAAAGAATTAGAACAATAATAGCAACAAGACTTGCTGTCACTGTTTTAAATATTTTGACCCAAAAGCATTCAACATGGATTTATCTGATGTATTATAAACCAGAGAAGCACTGAATTGATTCCATTGCCTTAGAGTTTTGGTTATATTTACCCAGCACGTTTTTGACATTTTGCTACAAGTCTACACATTCTAGGATATTAAGAGTTAAAATGAACACAAAATGTTGGATTACCTCTAAGCTACTGTCATTTCTTAATTTAAAAAGTTAATTGCTGTCAATAAAATGAAGTCTCTGTATCTGTTACTGGCTGAAAAACATAACACTTGCTTTTAGAAGGTCTGCTTTCATTGCAAAAGTAAAGAACAAAACTGCTGATTATACAGCTGACAGTGTTTTTACGTAACTGAAAAGGTGTTAATTGAAAACATGTTAGATTGATTTAGAAACATGTGGCTCAATTACCAAGTAAAATTATAGATAATTAAGGAAGTATTTCACATCCTACTTGAAATTTAGTTTCTCTGCAGTGAAATAGGAGCTTTGCTAGTGGTTGGAGTAAAGCAGAATTTCATCCTTATGTGTTCAACTACTACCAAAATGATTTACACGTGAAGTACCAAACCCCGAGTACTTCTGTGATGTCTTCATAAAAATACACTTCCCAAATATTATTTTTTACAAAATATAGCCTAAAATTAAGCAGTAATAATGTGTCACCATTACTTACCAAAAAAAGTAGGTACCAGCCATGGGATTTTTACACTCTGCTTCTATTAATTGGTTTTCTCTCAACTTGTTTTCTGTTTATGCTTATATCCATCCAGATTTGTAAAGATTTTTTTGCTAAACTTGAATCTCAAAGCTACTTCCTTCCTTCTTCATTAGAGTTGTGTGTTGCAGAGGATTGCAGTATGCTTTGTGATTCAACAAAGAGCTGTACCATGCCCTGCAGAAGATGAGATTTAAGGAAACCGAGTCCCGATCTCTGATGCTGTTTTGGAGAGCTGTCACCAAGATAAAGATGAAGAAGATGCACATATACTTGCATATTCCTTTTGAATAGAGTTATAGGCCTTAATTTGCAGAGCCTAATATGTATCAGCTATAGTAGAGATAAATGTGGGTCTGCAGTAACTAATGTTTCATATAAAGAGTTACGGATTGCATAAAAGCTAAGTTATGTGTCTTGAATTTTGTCTGAAAACAAACGTTTCTATTTCAGTCACAGACAGAAGTGAGCAATGATAAGCTCTCATCTCATCAAAATTCATTTTTGGTCTCTCTTCCTGTAGAGCCTCCAATGCCATCTGGTACATTTTATTTTCTTCCTCTTCAGATGCATATCCTTAAGAGCCAGCTGCTTTACAGCTCTCAGTCTCTGAACACCTTTCTCCAATAGTTCCACACCTGAGTTACATCAGCTATTCTGTTCACTGCTCGTGACTAACTTACATTGGCTCACAGAGCCCAGCATCACAGGTTGTGACCTTGGATGAAATTACAGATCTTTAAGCCTAGTATTATTCAAGCTAAACATGAGCCAGGTGAGTGAGGAAAAGTCAAGACTCAGGTGTTCAAGGCCAGGCTGGATGGGCCTTTGAGCAACCTGCTATAGTGGGGGGTGTCCCTGCCCATGGCAGGGGGGTTGGAACTAGATGATCTTTAAGGTCCCTTCCAACTTGAACCATTCTATGATTCTATGATTCTAAGTATTTATAAAAGACTTGATTAGACTTCATTCAAGTTTTTCAGAATCCGTCTCTTATTAGTTCTGCATGAATGCTGGAATGATTCTTGCAGATTTTCCAAAAAGGTATTTTGGACCCTACTTGTTCTACACCAACTATTAATGGATGTTCAGTGGTTGAAAGAATTGCTAAGAAGTAGATTGTCAATTACAATATCAAATGAACTTCAACTGATATACCATGCAAATGGAAAATCAGAAGGCATTTAAAAGTAACTTCTCTGGGACTTGGTTTGGGCCTGTTGTCTTTCTCCCTCCTCCTCCACACATATACGTTTTACAGCAATGATAGCAGAAGCAGTTACAGTCTGGATACCAGATGTCATCTATATGCTGATGACACTGCATAATAGGTTTGGTCCAGCATCTCATGAAATTGAATCTTTGCAAGCTGACTTTGTGGTATTTCCAAAGTGCTTGATGAGTAATAAATTAGTGCTAAACTTTGAGGAAAAGTTATAAAATTCATGTTTCATTCGAAATTAAGAGCATTAGTATCTCAGTTGCTGTTAAGTAATGCATATATTAATGATTTTATTTTTTTTCCCTTTAGAGCTATTCCATTTCTTTAAATACTCTGTTATTTGCCCATCTAAATTACTTTTTGCCTGGCCTGAAGTAAAGAATTTCAACATGGTCCTTTGAAATTGTATCTGAATACATTATCTCTCAGGAAAAACTGTCACTGTCCTTCATGTAATCACTAGAAAATGATTTCCTGAGCAAATTCAAATAAAAAACTCCAGATCTAGAAGACACATGTTGATTCACAGAGAGAGTATGGCCACTGAGTGAAATCTGTTACAGCAGGTAGAAGAGCTTTTAAGCAAACATCCATTGCATACCAAGAATAGTTTTGCGGTCTTAAAATTTGTGACTTGACTGAACCATTCATTCATATTTTCCTTCATATGGTGATGTGTGAAACCCTTACAAGGGCCTCATCTGTGGCATAGGACTGGAAGGTTTCTGTTTTGTCCTGCTTCATTTTCAGTGCAGTACATGCACAGCTTCCTGGCCTCTGCATTAGAACTTTATATATCAGGTTGGATGAGGCCCAGTTTCTAATAGCTACTCCTTTTGTGCTTGTTTCAAGTTGTTTTGCTGGACATGTTAGTTAAAACTGGTATATCTTTGCATCTTATAGTAGATCATCATGGTCTGTATGTGTTCAGGTAAAAAATATTCTTAGTTCATGTGGATTTTTCTCTTAATGAAATAGTGGTAAAGTTTCAGGAACTTTATTAATACTTCCGAATTTTCTGTAGTGTCACAAAGGATTTTAACCTATAGAATTTTATCAAATAAAAGCATTAATGTAAAGAAAGTATGTAGTTTCTTATTCTATTCTTTTAACAGTAGGCATTTTCTCTGAGTTCCCGTTGATTTCAATCATATTGCATTCACTAAACATTTTTAACATTACATTTGTGACATTAAAGTTCTCCCCTGAATATTGAATTTGGAGGTAACAATTACACTACCCAGGCAGACAATATTTCCATATTTATTATGAAATTCCTTGAGAATAACATTTTTATTATTTCTATTGTTATTTTAAAGGAATCATAGTTTTCCTACACCAGTATGAACATTATTAGCTTTAATAATGATGAAAGGAGAAAAGTATTGGAAAAAAGCAGGGAAAAGTAAGAAAGGAGGAAAAATATATAAAAAAAGGAGGATGCCAATGTATCTACTGTATGAATAGTGAGATAGTGAGATGGCAAGACAAAATCTGTGTACTGGTATGAACAAATCTTGTTCAGAGGGATTTACTATCACGTTTACACTCCCCATCTTGTCTGCTTGCATGAGAGTTACAACAGAAAAATGAACACTTAAAGGAACAGTGATCAAAAGTAAAACCAATCATTCTGCATATGTATCTTTACAGGAAAATGGAAATAATAATTAAATGGAAATAATAATTAAATAGAAATAATAATAACCCACAAATTTCTTAGTAGAATTACTCCATAGTAATTCCTGCTGTAGAGAATACGACAATACAGAATGTCTGCAATAAGCCAGTAATGTAGTAGGAACAGATCAGTAGGTCATGCAGTTGATGGAAAGGTCCCATTATATACAGTTAAAGGCATGTAGATCAGACTAGATTTAGTCTGTTTCATTGGACCAGTCATATCTGCTATGTGTCCAGTTCAAAGCTTTATGGAGGAAGGTTATTTCACAAAGTAAATCATGCTCCTGTGACCTTCCTGAGAAGTCTCACCCTGTCCTTTCAAACATGCAGAAGAGGATTTCGTACCATGGTCCCTGACAATACTGACAGACAAGGACTCACATCTGAAAGTTTTATTTATTTTCCTGTCTGTTCCATTTCTGTCCACACTGTAATGTATACTGCTTAACCCATCTTTGTTCTGGGTTTCAGTAACATTCAATCAGAGGTCTCAATAACCTGGCCCATACACCCAAAAAACATTTATAGCAAAGTGATATATGTACCAAAACTAGAAAATGGAGTATGAGCTCCTGAGATTACTTATGCCCACTGTGACCAGGGTGGACCAAGGAATTGTGTTTGGATGTGCCTCTTTGGAAGATGCAAAGAAGACCTGGAATGAGACAGGAGGGCACCACCTCTGGCTCCAGACTCCATAAAAGATGGACATCTGCAGTACCATTCCACAAATGAAGTTGTTGTCTCTGATCCTCAAGGGAGTCGGAAGGACCGACCCCTTCAGGGTCGGAAGGATGATCCAGGGAACTACAGGCCTGTCAGTCTGACCTCGGTGCC
>JAOXJM010000001.1:196675957-196697557 GCA_026413425.1 Tringa solitaria
CTCTCCTCTTCCCCTCTCCTCTTCCCCCGGGGACTTCCTGTCCCTCCCCCCTTCCCGGCTAGCTCAGCCCACCCCTTGGGCCTGGCTCACGTGGGATGGAATACCGGTGTCCTGCCAGGCCCTGGGGAGAATTAACCCTGCCCTCGCCCGACCCGGGACATTGGTTTATTGTTTTTAATAAAAAAGTGGTTTTAATTCTCAGAATATTAATTCCTAAACATAGCAACACCATTATGATGAAATACTTACATTTATTTTCAATAGAAAGTAGTTGAAGAGAAGAGAAAAACTAAAATTGAAAAAATACATTATTTTCTTTTATAGAAAACCATTTTTGTGGTAAACCACTTTGCAGTGGTTCTGCCTTGGATGTTCCTAAAATTTAAGTAAAATGTTTTTGTTAGCTAATTATTCCCAAGACAAATATGTACACAATTAGGATTAAAACTTGGCATTTCAAATTTTTTTTCATTTTATTACTGTATTTCAGTGCTATTGGAATCACATATACTATTGATTCAAAATGAAAAAGAGGAAAACCTTCACGTCTGTACTGAGTTCTTAAAAATCTACATATCTCTTTAGTGATGAGCAAAGCAGGAAATACCTACTTTAATAAAAATGATATAAATCAATTGTTTCAATCAGAATATTTAGAAAGAGCTGCAGTACCACAAAAATTGTTCAGATTGATTGATAGTATTTCAGTTTCCATAAGCTTTTAGCCTACTATTGTCTTTGCTTTTACTAGTTCGAATACATTCATTTTCAGCTGGTTTAAATTGGATACTTAATGCATTGTCAATTTGCTCTTATGGCAGAATAAAATTAAAGTAGGAAACATAGACATGGAGTAATGCTAATATAGTTTTAAAGATGCTTCTATATGCCAAAAACACACATTGTCACTAGCCAAGTAAACTTAACGACACTCACAAAATAGTATTGGTGAATGCTATTAACAAGATGTTCTCTTTAAAAGTTAAGCTGTTCAACAGAAATTATACTATTGAATTTAACTGGATGAATGCACACCTATTACTTTTGCAAGTACTTTAGATAAGGAAAATACAAGAACAAAACATAATAGTACCAATTAGTATTGCCACATGCTCAAGCACTTGTTTCCTGATATTTAAGTTTAATGCTATTGGGATAAAAACTGGCAAAATCCTAGAACACCAATATAGTCTTTAAACATTAATTTAACTGGAAGGAAATCAATAGACAAGCAGCAAGAAGTCCAAATTTTAAAGGGTCACATTTTTATCTCCAGGATGCATTCCAGTGTTTTGTAATAGCCTATCTGATGGCCTCTTGCTCATGCCAAATAGCTCTGTGCACAGCCACCGGTAGCCATGCATAAGTAGCAGCATAACAGATAATCACTGCTTGTCTGGTCTGAACTATTGCTCTTCATTACTGAACTGCTACCTCACAATGAACAATTGAAGTGATACTGTAAGGAGGAGGGGTTTTTGCAAGAAGTTTTTAATCTTTTAAAGCCTCAGTGGGCTATGGACAGCACATAGTAAGAATCATTTGGATTTTAATTTTAGGCTTTCCAAATTTTTTCTTTAGCAGCATTACAGAGCTATTCACAAATGTAATCATTGTAAGGTTTGAGGTTGCTATTCAACTTCTCAACTATAGGGTTGTTTTTCACCTTTCTTTGAGTTACAGACCATTTATAGCAGAAAAATTTACATGCCTATTCTGTGATATATAAGCACTTCCTGTGTCTATTGTATGTGTTGGTGCTTGTTTGTGTCAACAGAGAAAAAACCTGCATATCTAGCTGAATTCAGTAACAGCAAAGCTGTTAACAGTGTGCTGCCAAAGCCCCGGAGTAGGAGGGACAAAACCAGCTGAGGTCCTGGCACTTGCTCCAGTTGTGCCCTGGTGCACAAACTTGGCAAGTGCTAAAGACCTTATATTGGCCTTCCAGCACCTGAAGGGAGCCTACAGGAGAGATGGGGAGGGACTCTTTATCAGGGAGTGCAGTGATAGGACAAGGGGTAATGGTTTTAAACTGAAAGAGGGGAGATTTAGATTAGATACTAGAAAGAAATTCTTTACTGTGAGGGTGGTGAGACACTGGAACAGGTTGCCCAGAGAAGTTGTGGGTGCCCCATCCCTGGAAGTGTTCAAGACCAAGGTGGATGGGCTTTGAGCAACCTGCTCTAGTGGGAGGTGTGCCTGCCCATGGCAGGGATGGTTGGAACTTGATGAACCTTAATTGAGTGCTTAGTTCAGCTCTAAGCATTCAATGATTTTAAGGTGTTCCTTTGCATACGTCTTGGAGGTAGGCAACCTAGCATCACCTTTTCAAACCCAGTCCCAATTTTGTGAACGCCTGTACAAAAATATTAAAAATACTCACCCAAAGAGTTTCAACTTACACTTTCAAACACAGCTCTGAAATGACTTCATTTCTAGGCATCCTGCTTCAGAACTGTTAAAAGGCTTTAGTGTTGAGGGGATGGGTTGAGTGACTGCTTTGCACTTTTGGAGAGAACACGCTTTGGAGCTGCAGTTTCGGCATCATCAGTGCAATGAAGATCTTGTGTTGTCTTGGATCAATAAGTCTGTGGACAAAACAAAACCCTGGAAACATTCTTTCACATAGTAGCTCAATACCCACCTATCCTTATTAACAGATTGTAAAATATACTCTCTTATTGATGTAGTATATTTTTGCTTAGTAACTCAGCCACACATCTTGTAGTTTTTCTTTTCGTGCTTAGTGTTTAGAGCTGACAATGTAGTTTGTCTCTGTAGTTTGAAAGCCATTTATGTTTGAATGCCACAGTCCACTATGCACTCCTTTTCAAATTCAAATCTGCTTGAGTCAATTCATTTAACAACAGAGAATCATCTTCCTCTGGAGATTAGTGGAAGAGGTCACTTTTTTCACATCAGACGTTTTAATCATTGTGATCGAGATTGTCTCCAGTGCTTGCTGTTAAGTCTTTGTTACTTTATGAGGATTTTACTGCTAGCATCTTTTTATTGTTAAGATTTTTGGAGTTTTTTACATCTTGGAGAAAATCACTGGTTTGGGCAGGGGGGATAGGAGCGGGAGTTGTTTCTTCACACAATGTTACACACAAGCAGTTTCTTCCACACATTTTAGTAGAGAAGTTATACTACAATACCTAAAAAGATATATGTTTCTAAATGTAGTGAAGTTGGAGTAATTTTCTTGTCATTTTGAAATGGTAGACAAATCAGTCTAAACCTTTTCTACCAACTGAGACAGAAAAAACCATAAATTTTGAATGAACTACTGTTGTGATAGGAATAACAAGAAATACTATTGCTGGAAGACATTTTTCTTAGTACAGATACTGAAAAATATGAAGTTGAAAACCAATAATGCTCTTCAATTTTATTTTGTATTTCTTATTTTCCCATGAGAAAAATATTTTTAACATTAGATGTACTTATAGTGTTAAATCAATATTGTATATGAACATGAAATCAAATATTTAATCATGTATGATGCCCAAACAACATATAAAACTTTTCATTGTATTTGTTCAACACAGAAACATTCACAGCAGAACAAGCATGAGATGATCTACAAAGATGCCAAGTGGGACCCTATTTTATGACAAAATTAAAATTAGTCTATTTAAAGCACTGTGCTAGAGTGCTGTAATAACATGAGCTGGTATTTCTAAATGACACAATGTATGTGGCTTCCAGTAGCATTGGAGTCATATCTGAAAGAAGCAGAATAATCACCATAGGATTGTTCTATACTATGTGTCTTCTAGCCCCAAAGCTAGTTGGTTTGATGGAAGTCCAGGCATCTGCACTGTATTGCAATTTGTGATGTGGGCAGGCCCCAGAAAGATCTGTGTTATTTTTTCTAGCAAAACAGATGTCAAGAGGGATATTATTGCTTGCTATTAATATATGAGGGAAATAAATGCCAAAGAAGGAAAAAAAACCTCCAAACTATTTAAGCTAAAGGACAATGTTGGCACAAGAACATACTTTTTTAAACATCCCTGAATGAATTTAAGCTCAAAATCAGAACAGGGTTTCCAGCCAGTAGTAAGGTCCAGAATAGCTTTCCAACAGCTGTATGTAGGCACAGAGAATATTAACTAGTTTTTAGATGGAGTGCAATCTATTTATGAAAGAAATTGTTTCATACAGTTACCTGAAGCAGCAGGAAGATGATAAGCTCTAGAGGACTTCTCCAATTCTCATATCACCTTCCCACCATCCCCTCCCCAATGACAGTTTGGGCCATTAAACCTCATTCACCAAACCTGACTTTCAGCATCTAACAGAACATGGTCCATGTAGCTCATTGCACGGTCACTTGAGAGTAGTGATATGCAGAAAGCTGTCCTAGTCACTGAAAATTTGAATTGCCTTGAATAGGTCCTATTTCTCTTTGCTTTTGATTTACAAAGCATAACAAGACTGTATGTCTAAATTAAGTACCTAAATTCCATGGGATTAAGGTTGGCTGTTACCATCTCCTATCAGACTGACAACATCACATTTCCCCTTGTTTTCTCCAGCTCTCAGTTATTTGTTGATATAGATTGCACAGTCTTCTTAAGAATTTGTCATAGTTTCAAGCCTTACTGCAATAAAAAAGACACTTTAATAACTAAGTAGTGGTAACACACAGAGTGAATTTTTAATCATTAAAGAAAGTGCTGTTTAACCAGTAAATAATGTAATAGGGTGGTTTTGTGGTGTTTCTTTTTTTTTGCTCTGCATTTTTTTCCTTACGTGTTACCCTGTGGAATAAGTTAAAACCAATATCTAAGATTATGTCAATATAATCTTATTTTAATAATAAACACAAAAGACAACTTTCATGAAGCCTAAGTAGTCCTTAGAGTACAGCACATAGTACTGGAAGGATGACAAACATTTTAACATCATTATTATCATAGCTGAAAAAAAATACCTTTAGGACCAAAGAATCTGATGCAGCAGCAATTATCTTTGCAAGACTATAGCTGATTTTGCCCAAACTCAAAGCAAGACTTTGCAACTTGGGTCAGATACATAGCAAATAAATAATGATGGAAAAACTGTTGGATAAGGAAACATTTCCAACTGTGAGTGTTTAGTCTCTAATTAGACTCTTAAAAGGAAAAATTTAAGCCAGCATAGCATTTAATATTATAAAAGATAAACGACAGCTCAAAGATTGGCACAGTGGCTACTTCGGCTAGAAACTGATAGCGAGAAGACTACTACTAATAAGCCAATACCAAATTATGGGTTAAGTTGCTTCTTTTGTCTATGAGCTTTAATAATGAAAGAGATACAATTTTCTGAAGCTTGTTTACTGTCCAAGCAACTATTTATCACAGTGAGTCAGCAACAAATTAGCATTTACCCGACTCACGTCCACAGTGACATTACCTGGTGTTCCTCTGCACTCTATGTTCCTCTCTGGAAACACCACTTGCAAAGACTCCAGCTTCTCTGGAAAGTGGTCCCTGAGGAGAATTGTGGCAAAATCCTCCCCACTAAAACTCTGAGCAGCAGTAAAGACACTTCTCAGCTTTACTGCATTTCAGTTTTTTCTGTGAGGAATTTACTAGCACTGCAGGGTTTGGCTGCAGTGGTTGCCTTTGCTGTGCAGTACTCCCACAGAAACCACTCTGAATTTGTCCTACAATACCATGATGGCTTGTTTCCTATTTCAAAACACAGAGCTACATTTGCTTTTGAGTTACCACACTACTCCCCCCAGCTAGTCAAGGACACTGTGATGCCACTGTGGAAAGACCATGCTGGGAGTACAGTGGCACTGCTGAAGTGTTTATGGCAGCTGAAGAGCTGGGGTATATGCAGATCTGTATTTCCCTGGATCTGTATTGTGATCAGATGTGATCAGATACCATGTCTTAGACTTTTTAAACTGCTCTAAGAAGAATGCAAATGTGAATCTGACCCTGCCCAGAATCAGGCCCATGGGGATATGTCTCAAGTGGGATAATATATTTGGACTCCACATCACACATTCTGAGTTTCTTACTAATCTATTTAAACATAAGAATACAGTATTATCTGGCCATGCTCCAGTAAGATTGGTAATAGCTGTAGGTAAAGATTTCCCTAGCCTCCCCCAAGCCAGAGACTCATTTCCTTATTGATGCAGAATGAAAAGTTTATAAAACCTCTGGGAGGAAAAAAAGTCTTGTTTTATCCAAATGAATCTTCCATCCGAATGAACATACGGTACACTTTTAAAACAATAATTAGCCTACCATCAAGCAGGAAGAAAAGAACAGGCTCAGAGTATCAGTGCTTTAAGAAACAGAAACAACACATCTTGGAGCTGACTTTGCAGGTCTCCAAAATATGAAATCTAATTAGCTGGTGAGAATTTGAGCTTAATATATTATTAAACCTTGAAGCTGAAAATTAATTATTGCTATCAAGATTAATTTGAATCTAGGGGAAAAAGAAGGTGAGCTATAATCTAACAAATTCAAATAAATGTGCTCTTCTTCATATACTTTTGCAAATCACCATGAAGGATTTCTTACCTTCATTACCTGTGCAGGTCAAATACATTGGTAACTATTCAAACATATGAGGTTTTTTGAGAAAAATAACTGCATTGGCATGTGTGATACAATCTCATTATAAAGAGAACATATTGTACAGTCACAGAATAGTAAACTGAGGCACTAAAATGTTAATTTAATTTCTGACTTTCACAAATCAAATCCAAGGTGGCAGAAGAAATCTATGTGTCTTTCATCACTACAAATACAGTTTTCAAGGAAGCTGAGCCTAGAGACTGTGCTGCTGCCACTGGAAGGCAGTGGCTGTGGTTACTGTGGTTGCTAGCTTTGGAATACAATTTACAAGCTTTGCCCTGTATTCTTCTTACATTTGTCTCCCTCTATCACCTATTAACATGGGTTAACTTATCTACTTTTTCATATAAATTCTTTCTGAATATACAGAGTATTTACAGAAGTATAAAGACTCACAGATATTCATATAAATTTGTAGCAAAATTAAGCCTTTGTATTTTGTTTTTCTAATCTGCACAGATCCACTAGAAAAGTATAGAGGAGTATTTTTAGCTTTTTTATACAAAAAAAAGATAATACTGAACCAAAGTAGTAGCCATACAGCCATTCTTGTAGGGGCTGGGAAGCCAGGGTGCCTCATTCCTTTTCAGCTGCTCTATTCACCATTCTGTCTCAAAGGAACAGAAAACCATCACATATATTCTTTTTTGTACTCTTTTTTCTAAAATGTCCACTCAAATTATTTTAATTTTATGACACTTAAGTTCTTCCTAATTTTAAGTCCCTCCATGGGAAAGATATAAAATTTAAATTTGGCATCCTCTCATTCTTCTTACTTTTATCATCCTTATTACCTTTGAGGTACTAAAGAAATATAATCCATTTCCATGAGCAATCCTTTTAGTTTTCAGAATATTTAAGATGGCATGTGCTAAGGCTAGCTGGAAGAGAAGATCTTGAGAGTAAAAAGCCAACCCTTTATGTCCAGGCATTGATTATGAGCCACACTCAAAGCCAGTTCTGTAATTACAGCAGTATTTGAATATCTGAATCTAGGAAGAACATAGTCTTTAGATATCTTAAGGTATCTACATGAGACAAAAAGATCAGAAAGTCTACACATTTGAGCTTTTATAGTGGATAAGCCCTTACTGATCTCTCTTAAAAGAAGAGAAAAACAAGTCTTCTTAATTTAGCATGGAAAATGAAACAGTCCTGGGCATGGACTATTTGTTATTTATCAAATCTTTAAGATCTTGTCTAGACTACACCGTTCATTAGAGATTACTGGGCATCTGAGCATAATGGTAGATATTCCGTGAAAAAAATATAAGTTATTTCTAGGTTAACATTATGTTTCATTATATCATGGAAGGAATAGTGTATCAAACAACATGACAATAAGTTCAATTTAGTAAGTAGAGCAAATGATGGATAGGGTGTGTCAGCAAAAGATTTTCATGCTTTCCCACCCAAACTCATACAGGATTAAGAGAGACATGCCCCAATTAGCACTCCAGTGAGTTGGTACAGTTAAGCCTAGGGAACTGCCAGACTCCCTCCAGGCTTGGACTCCCTCCAACCAGTCTCCTTGTTGGGCTTTTGGGTGACAAGAGAACACCACCCTCCAACATCTTCCTGTGGGCAACATTTACAATGCATCCACTGAGAATAGTTGAGAGAAGAAATCTCTGCATATTTCACAGCTGAGACTTACCAAAGACTGTTACTCCCTTGCAGAGCACTGATCCCAGGCAGTTTATTGGTATCAGTCCTCCAGCATTGCTGCCTTGCTTCTCCCTACACTCCCTACATGGATGATTGGGGAACCCTTACTGGTCATGTAGTATAATCTTGTCAGGGGAATCACATCTGAATTTCTTGAAAGCTTCAGAGAGATTGGGGTGAACATTCCCTTTTTTTTCTCTTTGTTGCCATTGTAGAAGGCAATAAAGAAAATGAAGTAATGGACAAGCAAAAAGACAGAAGACACTGAGGATGTGGTCATCTGTCATAGGTCATTGTTCATTCAGTAATATGATGCCAGGTCTTCATTCTACTATTCTTCCTCTACCACCACACTCGTTGGAATTTCTCACAGGGAAGTAAAGACCCTGGGAAAAGGAATCTCAATCAAACCCATTCCCCGTGTTCCTTCAGAGAGACTTTTATCTCATTTGCACCCAATTATGGGTTAGCATGGACCCAGAACTTTAATAACTAATTAATTGCTTTTTCTGAGCAGACATTTATTCACATTAACAGCCTTTTACTGTGTGAACTACAGACTTTTATGGTGCAGGCTGTATTTATACCTGCAGGATGCTGAAAGGGAGATCCCACATTGCTAATGCACATTAGTTGGCAAGGCAGAAACAGACAACTTGCATGATAGGCACAATAAATTTTAGTTCCCTGATGCACTGTAATATAAGGTGAAGGGTGGACAATTCTATATTCTCTGCAAGGGTGGTGTACCCAGATAACGGAAATGGAAGTAAAAATCAACCTTACAGAAAAAAGTATCTGCTGCAGAATCTCTCCTTGAGCATTGATTTCATCCCAACAAAATTTAAGCATGTAACAAGGTGCTTAAATTATGAATGTAGTCTTATAAGGCTACTTTATGGTAAGAGAAAGATCCTACTGGAAGCTTGTATATATATGGATATGTTTAATGGCTTTGATTTAACAGCAGAGGAAGCATAAAGTGACTACGGTCTTCATTTAGGTGTTTCTTTTAAAATGTGGGTGAAACGTTAACATTCTTTTAAAATGTGGTAGGATTTTAAAATGATGGGTAGGATGAATTTGGGACTGCGTTTACAGCATATCTAGGTAGAAGTTTCAGTTGTCTTTATGTTTTGTTTTCTTTTTCTTACTAGGCTAGAAGAAGATTTCTATGAAGCTGCATTTTCAGTATGGTCGAATATTTTGGCTTTCACTATTTAAAATGTTGTAGTTCTGAATGGAAAACAATAGCAATGTTAAAAATCATGCACAGACTATAGTTCTGTCAGCTTGCTCAAAATAGTTAATTCTAAGACACACTGATTTATTCAATAGCTCTTTGCTGAGGGACCATCTTGGCAGAAGGCTTAATTAAGAAGAAGAGGCAATCTTATTGCAAACTCATTCTCATGCTTTTGTAAGATCAGAATTTACAGGCTGGTAAGACAAGACAAGTACAGTCTGAATAAGTGTAAAAATGAACCTTGTCATCTTTTCAGTGTTTCCCCTCCTTTGAAATCCAATAGCTGATTGATGGAGCTTTTTTTTTTTTTAATGACACAAATTAATTCTAATTGACCGTACACAAAACTGAACAAGGCAAGACTGAAATGGTATTATTTTAAATCCACTAGCAGAGGTTGTAAGTGTAAATAGGTTGAAGCTCCATTACTTCAGCTTCCTTCAGACCTTTTGGAATCCTTGGTAAAATTTTTATAGACTGCTATAACACCTGAATCACATACAACCTTAAAATAATCATTCTTACGATGTACTGGTGTCCCTACTTTCTAATAGCAAGCATCAAATTTTCTACTGCCAAAAGTGGATTGGCAGGATATTAAGTGAGATACAGAATTCTGTGTGCAAGTAGTAAATCAAAAGAGTGCTCATTTACTTGGCACAATCCCATAATGCCAGAGAAAATTTTCATATGAACTGTTTGAGACTTCAGATCATGAAATGAGTGATTTTAAAAATACCCATGGCAAATGCATATTGACAGTACTCTGAAGCACATTCAAACATATATTTATGAAAAAAAAAAGTGCGTCAAAGAAAAGGTATCATAAATGTCTACAGTTCTTTACACCATCTTTTGTGCTTAGTAAGACCATCCTCTGATATTAGTATTACTCCACAGGTGGTTTTGGCAGGCTAGAGAGATATTTTCCCCTCCTCTCATGGTAGAAAGATGCATGTGAAGTAGGTTCTGACCATTAACTATGTTGCTGGTAATATGGTATCTACGCTGTCAGCCTGTTCAGTGAAGGACCAGGTTGTGGTGATGTTATTTGTTTGTAAATAAGCTGTGCAGTTTTCTTCAGATTTTGACTTCAAAACTTAGGTGTAAATGTAGGCATATTTGTTTTAAAATCTTGGCCCTCTGTTTCTCATTCCCATACACATATGTATCTGCATTTTGAGCAAGTACTACGAGCGGTGAATAGTCACAATATCCCAAGGGACCATAGGGTTTATTTCTCCTCACTGTCTTATATAGACTTCCTCTTTTGACTGCATGACAGTGACTGAAGAAAAAGTAATTTCTGACACTTCATAACAAAAGTTTCGGTATGTTTCTCTCAGAGACAATTATCTGTGCTTCTGGTAACTGAGGGAGGGTCTCTACCTGAAGCTCTTCTTTTGAGATCTCACTTTCCTTTGTCAAATTGTTCTATGTGTTCAAAAGCAACTCAACAGAAGCTTTAATGTTTCTAAGAACTGGCATTTTACATAGGGATAGCTCCGATTTTAGGCATGCAAGGAAGGAAGGGTTTTTTATTTTATTTTATTTTCATTCCTCACTACTGTGCAGTAGAATTATACAGAAATACAAACTCATCCTAAGAATGTGGAAAGACCAGTGAACTACTCTGAACAAAAAGATGTGCAGTTAAATTGAGTCAGAAAATATGTTTCTCCCAAGGGAAAAATGTAGAGTTATTGGAGAAAAAGTTTAATATCTAGATTCTCAAATGCCATTCTAGGGCCTTGGAGTTTTGGAAGAATAGATGCTTCCTTTTCTTTTTCCCTGTGTTGACCAGGCTTGAAAATCACTCCCTCCTGTCCATTGTGAGTTGTATTCTCCCCTTTGGAAAGGTGAAGCAGTGCATCTGGAGGCTGAACAGCCACACTGATCCGATGAGGTGGGGGTCTAATGAGGGAACGTCGGACACAGAAGCGTGGGAAAACAATGCCCTAGAGTTATAAAATGTTCCAGAAGTGTTGTTTTTTTTGGTTTTGATATGTTTTTAGAAGTTCCGAATGGGATTAATTTTATCAAATGCATACATAAGCAGAGTAATTCTGCACCTGAGCCAGCCATATGTTGTCTTTAATTGAATAATGGAGAAACCCAGGTATTTCTCTGGTGCAGTTCGTCTCTTTCTATAGCAGTTGTCTAAAATTTATTAAAAGGGAAACCAATGATAATTAACTTTGGTGAACACATCTATGTTATAAACTTCTAAAGCTAAGTGAGACAAATACCATCTTACATTTTTGGAAACTTTGTTTTCCTAAATTTTTCAAGGAAAAAGCGTTTTCAAGAATATATTTCAATTTAGTCAAAATCTTAATTTCAAACAAAAAAAAAATGTTGGAGAACTGTGGACCAGCTCTAAATATCACATGAAATCTATACTAAAAGATTGATTTATACACATTTTTGGGTTTGATTTGTTGATCTTGGAACAGAAACAAACTCACTTTAAAATGTATTAATTCAGAGCCAATACAATTTAGTTGTGGTAAGAAATCTTTTGGGACAAGAAGTAAGCAGATTTCATCAGATTCAGAACAAACATCTGAAGCTACCCAGTGGCACAAGCATTTGGTATTTTTTTATAGTCACAAACAAGATGAGACCTGTGCATTGTAATTGATCAATGCCTACTGAAGATAGCAGACTTTCCCTCTTTCATGTGGCTTTGGGATGGTATGCATATGGTATTTGTGTATGGTATGTATATAATACTTTGAAGATATAACCCACACATAAAATATTTTAACTTCCTTTGTGTACCTCTTACGCCTGCCAGGTTTCTTTCCATAATGCAAAATAGTACTATTATTAATACTGGAAAATTATAACTACTATATTACATTTCTTTAAATTATTCTGAGTATCAGAAGCATGATAATAATTACAAATACAACTTCATTATGTTGGCCAAAGTTTGACTTTGACCATGTTGTATAGAATTGTCCCATTAAAAATAGTGTGTATCTATTTTCTTTTTTTTTTCTTGAATTGGTAGATAGAAAAATGCCATTTTATACAGCTTGACTTACCTTTGTAGCTTAATGCACATAGAGGGGAGATCAGCCTGTTTCTATTGATCATCATTTACAAGATATAAAACCTGGCAATAATCTTATTAAACCAGATTACCAGAAAGGTTTTTAAAAGTATTTTTTATAAATATTGCTTTTCCACAACAGCGATACATTTAAACACCATTCTGCTTTAGGGCTGTGAATTACACGGAAAAACAGACTCCTGCCATTAAGAGAGTTATTCCAGTTTGGTGCACTTCATTGCTCCAGCATTCATTATCAATCCATATTTACTGTCAGGAGGTTAGCCAATATAATCATCTTATGTTTGAATGTGTTCTTCAATTTTAAATTGAAGGTAGGCTTTTGAAAGCTTCTTCTAGGTTATCTGTAGCATTGCAAAAAAAAAAAAAAGGCAGCATTAAAATAACATATAGCATAGTATTCAAGGGGAAAAAAGACTTTAGTTTTATTCAGGTTTTTGACAATGATTCGAAGAGCAAAAGGGAGTGCGATTAAACTAAAATTAAGGTTGCACATTAGAGAAGTCCAGCATATAGAAAGATTTCAAAATGTAATGCTGAACCCCCCATATTATTTACTGAGCAGACTGGAGATGGCACCAGGAAAGGTAGCCATTTTGCTGAACTGCGAAGTGTAAAAATTGCATATTTTTAACAGAACATTTTTACATTGAAACTCCATGGATCTGTTGGTTTTGGGATATTTTGGTTGTTGATTGATATTCTCTGAGATAAGATATCTTACATTATGGAGTTGTTCCATATGCAGCACAATGCTATCTGATACAAACACGGACTGAAGCTACCTAGATGGTTCTTACTGTATCTCAGTTCTCTGCCCCTGGACGGACCAAACTGTGAATGTTCCATTTCTTTATTCACCAAGGGCAGTCTTTCTGCAAAGCTGTGATGATTGTTTATGTTCCTTTTGTGTTTTGCTGTGTAGAATTTCTACAAATCCTCTTGAACACTAAAAATAGTTTGCCACACTTTTTAAAAAATTGGAGCTAAATTAAATGGTGTATAGTTTCCAACTGTGCTCGTGGTTTTTTTCTCTCTAGATAATGGTAGTACACTGGCTATTTGCAGGTACAAGGGCCCTTTCTGCCACTCAGAGAGCTTTTAAAACTGTCACGTATGTCAGAGATTCTGCAATTTCAGATGTTACCTCATGCTGTTGCTATTCAGTCCTGTTCTGTAAAGATTTAAAAAGCGCATAACCTTAACATCTTTGCTATTATCTTCATAATATGCATATGTTTGCATTTATAAAACAGTCTTACTATTTGCCATTTTGGTGAAACTTTTCCTATTGATTTAAAATAAGACTCAATTTAGTACCCATTAAAGTAAATGTAAAAAAACTTATTGATTTTAACAATACAGAAGTGGGACCCTATATACCTCATTTCTTCTTAAGCTGCAGAAAGGCTGCCCTTGTAGCCTGGACTAAAATCTTGCAATTCAAGTAATCTTTTTTTTTTCAATGTCTACAACTTTATATCATCCTAATTTCCTTTATAGTCAATAGAGAGGTATAAGCATCCGTATCTCACAGTAATGTTTCAGAAGAATAAATTTCATTTGAGAAGCATCAGGCTCTTCACTACCCATTCACTAGGGCAATGTATGAAATACAGGTGTCAGTGTCATAGACCCTTCATGGTTAATTTAATTATCTAAATAGGTATCTAGTGCCAAATGGGTTTTCCAAAGGTATTCACCTGGTCTCCAGCTCTCAGTCCAGAATGATGCAAGTCTCCTTTACTTTGCCATATGTCAGCGCCTTACAAATGGCTCAAATACTCTGTGGTGTCTCAGGGACTCTAGATGGCTGTGTTAAATATCTGAACCATACTATTACTCTCACCTCTCTCAGATGAGATAAGTACCTCCTATAGGATGGGCTTCAGCTCCATGTTAAGACATCTAAATGTCTACATGTAGATGTCTATATGTGAAGCAATCTAAATGGCAACCATCAGCTGCATTAAAGTTGATATATCAATACAAAGGCTGGCGGTAGGGTCTCAGCTTCTCATGAAGTAGACATTTGGGTTCAAATCAATTGTTTTAACATATGCATCTAGTGCAAGATGAGATTGCTTAGGGAGTCTTGCTTGACCTTCAGAAGCTGTTTCAAAAATGCCTGGTCTCTCAGGTCATGTGCCCCACTTGCCATCCTTGTGCAGATGTACTGGATAGTCAAGTCCATACTGTCCTCACTGGAAGACAATGTAGTGAAGCTTGCTCTTCTGTGAATTCTTTTCCTGGAAGAAAACATATGAATTCCACTCTAATTTGTGCATTCAAAATTAGTTCTGATACCAATTTTTTGTTTCTGATGCCTAAGTCTATGCACTGTCATTTAGTGGCCTGCACATTTAGTCTGTCTTTTCTTCCTTTTTGTATGTTTTTGTCTTTCTTTATATGACTCTACTCAATGCAGTCAGACTAATGCAAGATTTTTGAATGTTTTGTTTTCTAGCTGAGCTATATTTCATTCTCTAGGCATATTTTTGTGACCCTCAGAAGTGAAGTCTCAAGCAGCAGATAACGCCATATTTTTGCTCACGTTACACATAAGGACCATATTTATCTAGCCGCCTCTAATTTCCTGCAACTTGCTGTTCTTCAAAACAAAGAATGAGCCCCAGTGATGATGTCGTTTTATCTTCTGGGGCACCTTTCCTAATCCTGTTATTAGCATGGGGTGACTGAGATGTAGTCACGTCATTCAGTAGCACCGCAATAACAGCCTAAATTTTGTCAGTGGGTATGCCCCTGTCACCTGCAGTTTTACACTATTATAGTGTTTTTGTTGGAGCTGAAGTTTAAACTACGTGAAAGGAAGACATGGCCTTACAAAGATGAAAAAAATATACCAGTATAGCAAGATTCCTGCTCCATATCTTTTCTCACATTACTGTAAAGCAGGTTTCACAACAGTATCACCTGATCGTAAAGTTAGGATCAAGGTTTATAACTCCTTTTTTAAAAAGGACTGATCACATATGACCTTACCTGGTACCAGGTCATTAACTCACAGCTTGGCAGTAGGCAGCTATTTGTGTCAAGCAGAGCTATTCTCAGCTGACTCTGAATCAACATATTGCCTCCATCATACTAAATTGCTTGCAAATCTCAAAACAGACTTGTAGCAGAAAAAAAATTCTAAATTTTGTTGAAAATCAACTAGGACAACTAGCACTAAACAGAAAGCTTTGGATTGATGCACAGTTTGTTTTCTGACTGAAGTTTCTCCAGAACAGTGTGTTCCCCACTGTGCAAATTTATTACTCGCAGCCTTTGGGATTTGTTTGTTTCCCTTGCAGTTTATGCTGCTGGCTCTACTTTGGCTATGCCATCTGTTGTTCTTCTTTCCTCTTTCTTAGTGTTTCTTTTTCTCTGTGTCCTCTGTTCCAAGCTACATTAACTGCTGTGTATCTTAAAGGGTATTTATGATCTTTTAGTTCTACTCTGCAATACTATCAACTGCCAGTGCTTGGAGAACCGCAAGTTCCTTCTCACATCCTCCAAAAGTAAGAAACGGCTTTAAAATATTAATTATTTTTAGCATTGCAGAAGGTTTCTTCATCTACACTTTGTTCTTGCACCTTGATTGCAAAATGTTCATATGTTTCTTCTTTCTCCCAAGGTCAAATTTTCCTACCTCAATGCTGATAACTTGCAGAAGAAGGAGTCCTGTCATAGTTTTTTTAAGTCTCCAGTCCCTGAAATCATCTAAATGCAAGAAAACTATCAGATTTTTGTTTTAAAACATATTTCTGTATCTTTTTTTTTTACCGCGATATCCTGAAAATCCTGCCATGAATGCACCCAGAGTGAACATGGCCTAGAAGACTGAAACACTGAATCAAAACCTGACACACAATTGTGTCTTAACTCTCACTATTCTTGAAGAAATTACATAACTGAATGATTTCTAAAATATTTTAGAGGTTTTTTTATCTGTGCATTCCCCTGCCTCTGTGATTTAAGGAAAAGAAAAATCTTTCTTGGATAAGTGTTCTTAGGTGTAAACATGGAGGGAAAGTTGGAGCAGGCCTGAATGATGGCAGTCTTTTGAGTCTGAATTGGCATTACATGCATGTTCTATATTTAGTCTGAAAGAGCTTGCTTTTTAAAGCAAGCCACAGTCGTTTTAAACGTTGTGAGTGCCTGGAGTGCTGGAACACTGTGTTAGCTCAGCCACGTGGTTATGTGCATTTACAATCTATTGTTTGGATTCTTGTATGTGCTTTGTAGCTTATATCCCCTGCGCACAACTTTATTTACCTCTATGCAGTAGCTAGGGTGACTTCATGAATCAAGGTTTAAGTAAGAGGTACAACCCACAGAGATGCTTTAATAGGGAGATAGTGAATAGAGCAGTACTTATTTTGTACATAGGTACATAAAAATAAATTTATGTCACAACTAACTACTCTGTAATTTTACGGAGTATCACATTTGGTTGTTTTCTTGCTTGTAAACTATAATTTTATATTGAAACCCCAGTATTTGGTGAGAGAACTCTTAACACAAAAAGCCTGGCCCATTCATTCTTCCACTTCAGATAGTGGCACAAACAGCAACTGATAAATTGTAAAAAAATTGCCACCTGGGCAGCAATAGAAGTCATGTGAAAGGATATAGCATGGACTTTCTGTTATTTCCATTGTCTTGTACTGTCATGTGGGTTGCTTTTAATGATTGCTTGATTGTTTTTTATTGTAGAGGCGGAGGCTGGTGCCCTTGAAATAACATTTTTCAGATGTTACAAAAAATACATGTTAAAATGAGTTCCCTCTAGCAGGAGGGCAAGTGTATTACTGCCAGTATTAAAAAAATTGATCAGCTTACCTAGTCAAGCCAGTTACACTGACTGTATAATGTAATCTGTGCTAAACTGCAAATTATTATTTTCTACCTTTTGAAAATAGCAAGCAGTTGATAAAGCCCTCTGAGGAATTTACCATCCCTCTGCCTATCCATCTGTCTTACCATCTCTGGCTTTTGGAGAAACAGCTGTCTTTAAACATTATACACAGTAACTCTATGCCAAAGGAATGCATGCATTACTGAAGCTAGTGTTGTCTTGTGCATCCTAAAGGTGATTAATTTTTTAACAGGCTTTAAGAGATGCATTCATTTATTTAATAGGCTGAACAATAAGTATGGACTATGGAATGTAGATTACTTCCTATTGTTTCAGTTGTTAAGTAGCTGATACATCCCAATGGAAAAGCAAAATATTCATCCCACAGTTTGTGTTAGTGTCACACAAAATTATATAAAACATTCATAAGAAAGAGACAATAGTAATATTGCACTGTTTTGAACAAATGCAAACAGTGAATAAACTTCAAGGTTCAACAGTTTATCTCAATGAGAAAATTAAATACTTGCAAAGTGAAACGACAGTCCTCTTACTGTGCTGTATCACGTAATGTGTACTGTTTACATACTACTATTACTGAATCAGTGTTTTTCAGCTGTGTGTTTTAACAACTACCAGGAGCTATGAAATGAAAGAAAGAAGAAAGAAGAGTAGAAAATTACTCAGAATATGATAGGTTCAATCACCTAGATGGGATACATCCTATTTAAAGGTGTGAGCTGGCTGTGTAACTGTAGTCAGTTGGGGCTTTTACACAAAGTCAAGAGTACTTCCCACTACATCTTCCATCCACCACTAGAGCATAAAATGAATCTCCCATAGAACTAGTATCATATTTGTGTCCCTTCTGTAGATGACTCAGGTACCTTAGGGCACCTTAAATCCCAACACAGAGCTATCTTCAGTCTTATGAATGTTGACCTAGATGACCACAGTGTAGATGTCTCTACTTGAGCTAGCCATACTATTTTACTATTCATAAGGAAAAAAAAAAAAGTTAAAAAAAATATTAGGGCATGATTTCTATTACTATGCTCTGTGTGTGGTGAACTGCCTGCTAAAATACTTATTGGTCTTTTTGCTGTAGAAAGAGTTTAGTGCTCAGCTCAGATACAAAATTATATGCAGTCAGATGAATCCCAGGCTTTTTTACTAATAAATGAAAACTATTTGTTGAAAATACTAAGGCACTGGCAATCTGGATCCTCTTTTTGATTAAAAAGGTAACTCAGAGAAACTTTAATCTCAGAAAGCATTAACTTCCTTGTCACTGTTAAGTGGAACCTGATCAATCCAATTACTAGGTTAGTATAAAAAGGTGTGATAACGTCCACTTATATTATTTACCGGGGCCTCACTTCATCCAAGTGGTTTGTGCACTTGGATCCCTGAAGTGCACTGCTATTCCTTTGAAAAGAAAATTAGTGGGCAGCAGACAAGAGAGTAGTAAATTACCTTAATCTCCTTTTAATTACAAATGTGCAGTTCCTGCAGACAGGTTTTGAACAGAGTGGATTTTAATAGTAGAGCAGCAAAATCCTGGCTTGCACGTTAGAAATTAAAAGTGAAAATTCCTCTTGCTTGGGCTAGCTGTGCTGTTTGTTCTCCAGAAAAAAAAAAAAGTCAGATTTTGGTACAGCTTTTCCTTCTTATCTGTTTCTTCAGTGGAACCCTTTCTTGGTAGCTGACAGTGTAGTCATTCTTACTAATAGTGAACAGTTAAAGAATATTTTACTTTTGAAGTACTTACTGGCTGTACTGGTTTTGGCCGGGTTAGAGTTAAATTTATTCCTAGTAACTGCTATGGTGCTATGCTTTGGGTTTGTAACCTCAAAAGTTCTGATACCACAGGGATGTTTTAGCTGTTGCTGAATAGGGCTTACACAGACTCAAGGCCTTTTCTAAGTTGCCCCACCGACGGGTAGAGACCCCAAACGACCAAAGGGATATCCTATACCCTAGGAGGTTGTGCTGGGGGCTGGGTGTTCATGGGAGCTGCTGTTGCTTGGGAACTGACTGTGCATCAGTGAATTGGTGGTGAGCAATTGTTTTCTTTTGCATCACTTCATTTTTGGTCATTTTTTTTTCCTTTCTCTCTTAATTGTCATTTTTTTTCCTTCCATTTTTTAAACATTATTAGCTTTCTTTATCTCAACCCACAAGTTTTCTCCCTTTTACCTTTCCGGTTCTTCCCCCCATCCTGCTGGGGGAGAGTGAGTGAGTGTGTGGCTGTGTGAGGGTTAGCTCCCTGCTGGGATTAAACCATGACACTGACCTCAGGTTATTGGTTGGTTTAAAATAGGCATATTCTCAGCATTCAGTCCAATAAAGTCTCTAATTTGGGATGAGACATTGGATTTGATTGCTATGTTATTCTGTTCAGATTACAAGTATCTCTGGAGTAGAACCGTGTTTTACACAATACTGAACACATATAAAACAAATTAATGACAACACTCTGAAGTGTTCAGGTTTGTCCCTCGGCTCTCAGGCTTACCAATATAACTAGTAAATGACTGCTTTTTGATGATTATTTACTACATTGGCCAAAAATCTTCAATATGATATTTTCAGTTAGATTAGACCAATTCACTGGGGTAGGGGTGGGAGTGAGTGGGGAAGTAATAATAAAAAAAAAATCTCTAAAGAATGAAGAACGAGGGAGATTTCAGCAAGATTTCTATTGAAATTCCAGGTAGATGCCTGACAATGCCTAGGCTGATTTTTTGCTGCATATTCTCAGCAGCCTCAATGTAAAGAGCTTTGAAAGGCTTTGGGATAATATAACCGGTCGCTGCTTTAACCTAACGTATGCTATTACATGACTTCTCAGGATGTCAGCTGGCTGCTTTCCAGTTTGGTTGTGCCCTAATACACCAGTTCAGCAATTCATCCAAATTATCCCTTTACTGAAGGGATACTGAAGGGATAAAGTAAAACTTTATGCTGTTAATACAGCCATTTTTTCTCAAAGCTACATTGACATAAAGGGATAAAATAATTATATGAAATTTAATGTCCTTATTTATATATAGTTAGTTAAAACACTTCCTTTTATGTCCCTAGTCCTGACTCCATGCCCTTTTAAAGGCTTATCTTTTTAAAAATGCTGGAAACCTATTCAAACCCTTCATTATAATCTACCAGATGTTTATTATTTATTTACTCTTATCTTGATTGTTAGACTGGCTAGTGCTTTTCCATTTTACTTATCTATGATGTCCATTCTGTTCCCTTCAAATATATAAATATTGATTATCAGAAGTGTTTGCAAAACACAGAAAGCAGAAAGCTTCAAAAAGCCATGTAAAAGTTACAGTTTGCGACTTTATATATTAATTAAATAACAAAATTCATTTTGTACATGAGACAAGAAAGAAGTCTACTTTTGGAAGTCTACTTTTTATTCTGGAATTTTCATATAAACAGTAGCCTGGTCAGGGTGCTGGACACTCACAAATCAGATGGCTGCTGGGCACGTGCAAATGTATTTTACATTGTGTGACCAAGAGAGGGGTGAGACCTAGTCATGGTCTGTGCAGTTGATTTATGCATGTACCACAAGTCAAACATAATTTTAACTCACAGATCCCAATAATCCCAGAGAGAAATATAGGGCACTGCACCACAGAAGTAATTTTCTGCTTTTTGGTTTTTAAATGTTAGCAGATATGGAAATGTTTTTCCAATAAGTGAAGGGAAGGATAGGCTGCCTCTTTTGTCCCCCAGAATCAAGAGTCATTCAGCCCAGTCTTAGTAATCTGGAAAATTAATAATGATCTCCAGTAAATATTTCTGTTTTTTCTATGCAAATATATTAGGCATTTTTATCATTGTTATTAATTATATTTTACACAATAAAAGTAATGTTGCAACACGTTTATAAAACATATGAAAGGTTATGTTCTTCCTATCATATTATTTGGCTTATCATGCCCAATGAATGAATGACTGGACGAATAAAAGAATGAATGGTAAAGAGATGAAAAGGTAAAAAAGACAAAGAGGTGAATAACATCACCATTATAGTGATGTACTTAGGAAGCCACTACCTTTTAGGATGTAGAAAAATGCTTGTCTTATTCATAATAGCAAAATATCCATGGTATCAAATGAGTGCAAAGGC
>JAOXJM010000001.1:196699874-196714995 GCA_026413425.1 Tringa solitaria
CCCCTCATGAACCCATGCTGGCTGGGCCTCATCACCTGGGTGTCCTTCATGTGCTATAATAGACACCAATTTAAAACAATGGTTTTTAACAAATAAGTAGACCCTCATGTAATTAAACTTTTCTTCTTTTTTTTTTCTCACACTGTACAATGTATACTTATACTGTAGACAGGTAGTGCACAGATATAATAGCAACATTGCTAAGATTCCTCTCAAACATACAAAAAGAAGTATTAAGAGCCTGGCTTTAAGCCCCCAAATTTATAAAAGCTTACAGTTAAACAACTGACCTTTTCTTCTGTGGACATGTTTAATACACCTTTTCTTTAGCTTTCTAGTTTCTTAGAAGCAATAAGCTAAAAGAGATGCTGCTAATTTAATCAAAAAGAGTATCACTACTAACTTGCAACTCTTGCCTTGAGTTCCAACAGAAGACAATCATGAATTAGCAATTATTTATGTGGAAAGTACCCTACTGCAACTTCTAGCTGCTTTCCTGTTTCCAACATATGACGACTGGTTCTTGTTTTCTGTCTCCCTCCCTTTGCTTATCACAACCTCGCTGTGTACTTCCATATCCCCTCATTTCAGTGCTCTGATTTCAGTACTCTGATTCTCTCACAGTATCTACTACATATTCTCTCTTCTCCAAGAAGAGTTGAGAGGGAACATACTCTTCAGGCAGTATAATCAAAACATTTGTGTATACTTGATAACTCAGAGTCTGTGTCTAAATATGAACAGTGTGTGGAGTTCTGCTATGCTATCTCACTACCCACCCACTGGACTGTGTCTACAGATAGCAGGTAGAGTTTCAGGAGTTTTGCATGCAACATAATCGAGTCCTGGGTAGCCCATGGAAAGAATCTTTTGGGATTGTGATTAATTGTATTTCTGTTGCAGTTACTGCAGATTATACTTGCAAGATATAGCTCAAATGTTAAGTTCTCCTCTTTTTACTGAAATGGATTTAAAAAGCAGATACTTGAAATTTCTGTCTGGTATTATTGACATAAATCAATCATTAGGCATTCAAATATACACCCTATCTTTAAAACTTTTCACCCTTTTTAAACTCCACCTGATTTTATGTAGAATCTGGCGTTAAAAAAAGCAGAAGTATATTCAAAGAAAGTTGCTTCTGCAAGTATTTCAGTACATACAATTTTTTTTCACTTTTATGGGTATCTTCACAATTAAACAGTTTTAGTGAATAATTTTAAACAGACCAGATTAGTCACCAGTCAGCCCTGTATAATATCTTGCATGCTGTATAGTCATGAATGTCTGTAACATTGCCAATTAATTTGTGGTGATAATATTTAACAAAGGATGATTTTGCCAGCTGGAAGCAAAGTTATTCCCTATTCCCTATCCTCCCTACCACCACCACTTCCCTCCAGCCTGTATCATGAGGTCTTTATCATCTCAAAGTGATGTTAAAAATAAGCAGATGGGACATCATTTTAATATCTTATCTGAAGGATAACATCTCCCAGTAGTGCAACTGCCCACTTAATATTGGACCTTGGCATCAACACACTGCAGAAACCCACTCCCAGTTTGTGATTCTTGCCCTCAAATGCCCTTGTTAGAGGTCTTTCGGTTACTACCTCCTTTATACACAGTTTCATCGTGACAACTAAAACTGACGTTTCAAAAGCTAAGAGGATTTTACATAACAGGGCCCATCTTTTCATTATTCATTTCCTTCCTTGAACTAAGCTTTCATATTCATTTTCTGCATTTTTATTATGTAGTAAATCGTGCAGCACACCAGTGCAGAAAGTGTCTTCTTTCCTATCAAGCAAGGTACAACTAGAGTAACGCTCAGGGCCAGAGGGTTATTCTTGAAGAGGATACAGAAATGTCTTTTATTAATTGGTGCTAGCCAAGCCTATACATAACAAGTGGTTTAGAATGGGCAAAGCAAAAATCTAAACAGAAGAATACAAATGTTCTCATACAAAATGTTCTCCACCATTGCAACAATGAAGAGAAGAGGCAAGAGAAAGGCTACTCACTAAATTAGTTGACATAAAAGGTTTACAATGATAAACAGAAGGTTCTATTGGGGGTAATGTCTGGTTAAAAAAAATAAGGTCAGAACTCAACAAAAAAAAGTGATCTACTGAAATTCAGGTATAGTTAATGGAAAATTTAATAATGGAGTAGATTACTCAAGCCATCACCACTTGAAGAGATTGTTAAAAGGGCAGCTAGATCTTGTCAGGAAGTAGAGAAAATTTTGGAAAAATACTTCTGAGAAGACAAAGGTTGGTAGGTTTCTGCTTTTCTCCACAGATTCTGGCTTTACGTCTATCATTTAAAGACAACCACGACCACCAGTTTGGTGCTCTAGCAGCACTAAAAACGGGCAGCACATGGTAGTGCTGCACTAATTGAATCTCAATTATGAATTCTGTGAGGTCAACTCTGCTCTTGCTCTACTTGTGAATCCTTTTCTATTCTTCCCCTCTTTCCTCAGTAAGAAAAAAAAAAATCTGATTATTTAACCAGCAGCACAGGATTAGATAGATTATGTCTCACTAGAGAAAGAAACAAACCCTGGCAAGCCCAAGGAGATTATCTCAGGTTGAGGAAAATGGAGGAGGAACCAAAGTCCCAAAGCAAAATCTGTTGCCAGTCTCTCATCAGACCCTGATCCTCTGAGGATATAAACAAAAAACTCTATGTCCTTTTATGTCCTCTATATTTCCTATTGCTTTTCCTTTTCTCTTTTGTCTTTGATTGTCTTGTCAAAATAGGAAAAGTGACTCAAAATGAAACAGCAGAATCAAAACTTTCTTATCTGCTGAAATGGACTGCTTGACAAAATAAGAGAGTGTACCCAAAATCCACGACCTGAAAAGGGAATTTTGATAGTTTTTGATTGATTACTCTTCACAGCCATCTGATCTCAATATATTCAGTGCTGCCTTCTGATTATTTTATTTTTGTCAGATTTGCTTAACAATTTTTTTTTTTTTAATTTTCCAAACTTTTTCATAAATTTAGAAGTGTGCTTACCATGTCAGCCATGCAATTTATGATCTCAGATGTCTGGACCTTTTCTGTTTAATGCTATACTAAAACAATATCACATTTGATAGCATGTCTGCTTATTTCTGTGATAATCAGGGTACTACAAATGAAATTCCACAACAGAAGTCCCCAATCAAAAAGAATTTGTGCCTCCTTTCCTTTATGACACCAACATACTGACCAAAGTGTGAAGATATAGTTAGGGATGAGGTTTTTTTCCTACTGATTCTATGATTGTATGACTCTATTGCATAGTTGGAAGCATTTCTCAGTAAGATTTTTCCTTTACATTCCTGTGAAGGAAATCATGTGTTAGAAAGCAGCTCCCTCAGGAATGATCTAACACTTCCAAGGCATGTTTCCTTGTATTGATACATATACTGGGATTTTTCCAGATTATTTGTATAAATTCTCAGGCAAATATAATCAGTCCCTGAAGCCCTCTGCCAGAGATCTTCTTGCCTAACAATTTATTGCTAAAAAATTAATTTTGATATATGATAAGTACCATTCTAAATATACACCATTTGAGCAAATTGTTTTGTGCTCCCAAATGTCCCACAACATTTCCACTACAGCATGTAAACACTATTACCTTTTCCAAACAATCTTTAGTCTCTTTCAAAAACAAGCAGAAGAAAATGGTAGATAAATCTAATTTAACACCATCCATTTTACATACATTAATTACGTCTAAGTATTCTATTTTCCTTTAGTTCTTTAGCAGTCAAGTCCAAATCAGCTATTGACCTCAGGACTAATACTGGGCTAACAGAAGTGTAATTATCCAGGTAACACATCTTTGTTTTCTTATAATTTAATAGAACATACTCGGTGTTCCCACCTTTCATCCAGATTTTCACAATAGCAATGCTGTGACGAAATGGGAGAAAGGACTTCACTGAGAGGTTCAAATTAAATTATTTGGACTTCACTCACAGGTCCAACACGTCATTTATTGATTGATTGATTGATTGAGAGACATATACTAAAATATATGAGACAAATAAATAATGTATTATAAATATATGTTATATATGTTGTATATGTATGTGTAGCACAGGAAGGTTGCGTTTATTACAACAAACACGCAGCTTATATAGTGCCAAGTATCTTCTTTCCCAACCCACATGCCCCTGCAGCCCCCAACTGCCAGGGGGGTGGAATGCCCCTCAATCAGTCGGGCTGCCAGGCACTGTTTATGTGTGGTCTGGACTTGCTCACGGACCTTCCCCTGACAGTGTTCCTGCTTCATCTATTCCTTCCTCTGGTCTTTGCTTCTTCCACAATCCTGTTAACATCCTGTTCTCCCACATGTATGTATATATATTTCAAAGTCTTATCATTAAAAAAAAATCAATCTTGTTGTATAGTACTATGAAATAAAAATCAAGACCTTATATACCACATCCTTCTCCTCTCCCTTCTGTTTTTGTAAATCCTGCATTTTTTAGTTGCTGCTATCCATGTGTCTCTCCTATTGCTTTCTTCACTAACTGCCTGTACAGAAACTGTGGAAGATAATCTGGAATTGTTTATCTCTGTCTCACTCTACACATCTCTTCTAAGAACTCTTTTAGCAGTTCTGATTCACCCTCATTTCCATGAAAAGCGGATAAGGTTTGGAAACAGTTGTTTGAAAAAACAGTGTCATTATATATGCCTGTGCACAGCTCTGCTTTTGCCTCTGTACTGTTTGCCTCAAAAGGGTCTTCTTTCCCTCATACTGTTCTTTCTCAGTTTAGATTCCTCCTTAGGTTCTTTCTGAACCTAATTTAATTTTTTTCCTCAACGTTTTTCTGTTGCGTGATGCTTTTCCAGTCTGAAGTTTTTTAAACTAAGTCAATTTGGCAGCAATCTGCTTTACCCTTCAATAACTACTACATTTATAAATAGGGAACTTTCAAGTCAGCACGAGGAGAAGAACTTCTCCCTGATTTACTAATTATGCTGCTTTCAATGGTATTTTATCTCTCCAACAGTGACATCATCTTGAAATGCAGGAGTGCAGTCAACTTAAGGGAGCTGTGTTTCGTGGAGACATTCCATTTTATAAATAAATTTCCAAGCCTGAAAAAACCTCAGGTGGATTTACAATTCATTCAGATTTCTTTTTCCACCATCCTTAGTTGATAATGTATTTTTCAAAGCAATTTATATGCAAATATTTATTTGAGGAAAGGAGAGAGTGAGGTAAACAGGCAAGCTACACCAGATACATTGCAGTATATATTCTTAAAAATAAAAGTTCTCCTTTCAGCTACAACAATGTAAAGACAGAACAGCAGCAAAGGCTTCGGTGCAGGACCTCTTGCTCTGTTTCCACATTGCTGTTTTAGGGAACAAACCAAAGGCCATGTAGCACTTTGGCCAGGTGAGCTCTGGTACATTTGAGTTTTTGGTCAGGTTCTCAAGCCAACTTTAGTCAAAGTCCACATGGCAGCTGTGGTGACCTGTATGGACCACATAGTCCCTACAGACTGTATAGTGCCTTATGTAGTAAGGTTTGGGATTAGCCCATGTAACCTAAGTTTAGATCCTGAGCTAGTTTTGATCTAACTTCCCATTGCTGCAATCATACTTCTGACTGCAGTAGGCTTATGACTATTTATTGCCATGGTAAATGGTGAAATGCTGAACAGATTTCTTAAAGCAGTGGGATAAACGGGAAGAAAGACTGCTAAGGTTTGAATACAGGAAAGACATAAGAGCCAGCCTTTGAAATACAAAAATGCAAACACATATTATCTGTTTATCTATCTATCCATCTATCTGTCTGTCTGACTGTCTATCTATCGATGTGTATCATATGATGAAAATATGCAACCGTATACTTTAATGAGCTGTGATTCAGGAATGAAACAGAAGAAGCACTGACCAAGTTTCTCATAAAAAAACAAAACCAATTGAAACAGCAAAAATCAGAGTCCAGATTATGGCGGGCTTTAAGAACTACATAAATACATTATGTACTCAGCTTTGCATGTACTGTTGCTGAATCTGCAAAGAAAACAGCAATGATTCCTTTCCTCATTCTCACTGGGAACAGTTAACAAATGAAAGCAGACATCTTAGAACAGACAGGAAAGGCTTTAACTTGCAGTTTCAAGAGGATCTTTTTCATACGAGAATTGCTAAGTCTGGACTTTTGTTGTTTTTCTACTTATGTGCCAAAACATACTGCATACCACATGATGTAATGTAGAAAAGAAAAACATAATTTCTCAGTCCAAATTTTACACTTTAACAGAATAATGAAAGAAAATAGTGTCAGTCATCAGTCAGCTTCTTGGACTGAAGTCTTTTGGTCCAATGTTTTTACTTGCACATCTACAAATATAACACTGAACCTGATTCTTACTTTTGAATTATAGATACATATGGTGAATGAATTAATAACAGTAAGCTGTTCTCAAGTCACTGTTATGTGATCATTAAGCATTCTGTCCTAAGATTTCCACCTGATACCTTTCTCTCTAGTCCCTTGAAAATGTAGCTGAGAGATCTTATTTCTCATCCTCATAAAATTCTGACATTGCATTTTTATATTTGCAGTTTTCTTTGAAACATTTTCTTGTGAATAATTTTACATCTGAAACATCATTCCATTTGCAGCTTAAAAATTCATTATTGTTTCTATAGTCGTAGGTTTGTATGATTATTTGAAATATTGTACATTGGAGGGTAAATGATTGCATTTGAGAGACTTAATCTTTAAAAATTTTCAAAGGGAGAAAGTACCTGCAAATGTAGTACACTGTTTCAAAACATGGAAAATATCTGAGCACTGAATAAATATTAAAAAAAAAATGTCTGAAAGCATGTTTTAGGATTATTTTGGCTTCAATTTTAAATTCAGGTCCAGATTTCACTGTTGACAGGATGGAGATCTAATGTGGAAATACAAATAAGCCAGTGATGTTGTAGTCCTGTTCTCGTTGGCTGTCAGAGAGAGTTTTACTTTTTGTCTGCATAGAAGTAGGATTGAAAAGAATTGTCTCTGAAGGTAAGAAACATAAGTCTATGAAATCAAAATGACAGTTTGGATTTTTGAACAGGGTATTCAAAAAAGGTAACATTTCTTTAATTAGCTACAATTCGTTATTTTGTGAATTATTTTATGAACACTTTATGTTCAGGCTTCCATATGGAAATGAATCTTTTCATAGTTCATGGATTACATTTGATTTTATAATTTTAAGCCTAAATGCCAAAATTGAACTTCATGGAAGTTCAGGGCACAAAACTCATGCCAGGTTACCTTTTTCACTGGCTTTTTTTTGTAAAATGACAACTTTTAAACATTCATTGTACCTTTAATGTGTAGAAGGAGCTTTGAAAACCCAAGGTGATTTGAGTAAAATAAATAGAGATCTGATTAGTTGCCCAAACTGCCTAATCTACCTGGCTTTTAGCTGCCATCTTGGAAGACTTAACCCAGGTCTCCCCACTTTCCTGGGTCATATCTGCCACCTCTGTGCAAATATCCCAGATATCACAGGGTGTCTGAAATACTGCTTGCTCCCTATCTTCGAGCACGAGAATTCAGTTCATGCATTTGGTAAGCTGAATCAAGGTCTACTGTGTGTCTTATTTCCATTGACTTTAACAGGAGGTTGTGCACATGAACATATAGGCAACTATTGCTTCAAGAAGCAGAGCTTTGATCCATATTGTAGAGCTGTAACTCCTGGATCTTGAAGCAATCTCTGCTTCTTCTGTCTCCTGAGAGTTGTACCATCTTCAGTCATTTCTGTAGGTGGTTCCTCCTCCTCCATCTGTCCTCCTGGCACTAATGGATTGCTGAAGAAGTTTTTACTCCAAATCCTTGTGTCTGTAACAGCTAAGAAAAAAAAAAGCAACCAACAAAAAACCCCCAAACAAACTAAAATCCCAACAACAAAAAATAAACCAGGCAGATTTTGACATACCTGACACTTTATCACAGATCTATATAATAAAAGTTTTGGCCATATCGATCAGTTCAGTATATGTGGGCACATTTCTGCTGCAATTGAGTGAATTTAGTTCCAGTCAAGCTTAAGCAGAAGAAAGCAGTAGGCATGCAACTCCTGCTCTTCAGTTAAACATGCAAAGGGAGCATCTCAACTTCTCTATAATTAATACCCACTAAAACGAATCACATGAAGTTAGTGGAACAGATTTATTTTTAAAAAATAATTATCTATTTAAACATATGTTTTACCCCTATCTTCTCCTATTTAAACAAACAAAGAATTTTAGGCAGAAACCAAAATTATCATCATGAAAAACCAACAGATTCTTTCAATCAAATGACAGAAGTTGCAGAACAAAACCCATATTTCTAAAAGCATGTTTAATTGCAGAGGTAAATATCAGAATTGCGGGTTGCAAATGGAAATATCCCAATGTAAACGTTAAAAAGTTTGCCAGACAAATTCTTCTAAATGCACCAATAAGCTCTTTAGGTGAATTAGAAACTTTCACTTTGCCATCAGTCTCTATTAGTTGCAGTTGAGTTCTGGTATTGAATTACAGTAGATGAATTCAGCTCACGTCACAGGTATTTACATGCCTGAGCACTTCGTCATACAGACAGATTAATCTACTTGCAAAAATGTAAGCATGCCTATAGGAGAGGTTACAAAAATAAAAGCCTTTTTACATCATACATTGTAAACACAAATCAATTCCTCTATAACTTGATGCAGACTTCAGGCTATTGTAATATTTTCTACTCATCCTTTTCTAATAAATATATATATATATGTATGAGACAGCTAATTATAAGCAATGCAATCAGCAACTCTTTTAAAATCATACCTCTTTAGGACAGAAAAAAAAATAGACTAACATTTGGGACAGAAAGGAAGAGTTTGCAATAGGCTGCTTTAGGAAGCAAGCGCAAACACGTAGACCTGTCATTTCTGTTGCTGTACTGGAAGTTAAAGCCATATAAGTTACCATGATGCGTTGGATGACCCAGAGTTTTATGTGTTTATTTCCTGAAGTCATTGTTTCTGTTCAGTAAATATTCCCAGTACATGAAAGCAAATATCACCTTCACTGGTAATTTTTGGGGGATTACAACCTTCTTGGGGTTGAACAGGCTGCTTCTGTTCTGATTTAAGGTTAATGAAGTCTCAACAGAACAGTCTTTCATTAAAACCTCCACACCACTGCGAAGTGGTAGAGGGGACTGATCACTACAAATTAAATATTAAAGGTGGATTTTCTTGATTGACTTTATATAAAATTAGTTTTCAATGCATTATTAATTCAGTATGAAAGTTTAGATGACAATATATTACTTTCACTTTTAGGCAGTCAACCTAGGACACACAAAAGGCTTGTTGCTATTTTAAGATAGCTTTATTGGCACATGAATATCACGGCTAAAGAAACAATGACTTATACAATTTTAGCTATTTCTTTTTAATGAGGTGCACAACTATAACTTACATTAGCTCTCACCAACCAAATAGTTGCCTAGTGCATGAGTGGAAGAGCTCCAAGGGCAAGAGAGCTGAAATCCTGGTCCAGAAGAGGAATGGAGATAAACAAAAAACTTCAGTGAGGTGAAGATTTTTCTCCAAAGCTACCACTGTCTTTTTAATGAGATGGAAAATAAGTTCCTAAAAAGCTGTATTATTAACAGACAGTGGCAGTTTTAGCAAAAGCTGACAAATGTTAATGACTTCTGATGAAATTCCTTCCTGAGCAATTGTCAACAACTGCCTTATGGTATTGCAATGTATATTTAAAGCGCTACGTCTTCTGTCCACGAGTGAAATGACTCTTTCTGCTTCTCAGTTGTTTGACCATTCCCTTTAGCATCTGTGCAAAAGAAGATGCAGTTTCCCATCAGCTAATGCACTAAGAAGGTAAATCTAGCCAATTTTTTACTTCCAACAGCAATAAATTAATACAAGCTCAGGAAACAAAACTTTATACTAGGAATCTCCTGTATATAAATATTTTTTTTTGGGCAAACTAATTTCTTATTTTATCAAACATAAAGATCACCTGCAACCAGTCTGAATCCATATTCGGAACAGAGCATCAACCAGATGATCAACAGAATAAATGTACAGGTGATATGGTTCTTTCTAGTGTCTATCTCTTCTATCTGTTAACAAAATACAGCACTTTGAAAAGGACCATAGTGCTTTCAAAGGTGTGGGAAAACTGAGCAACTATTTCAGCCTCTGATGTCATCAATGAGGTCGACGACATTCAGGCTAGCAGTCTACTGAAGACAGTGACTAAGTTTGCAACAATTCTGTTATCAGCAGAACAATTACAAGGTTTGCAGGCAAAAAGTTAGAAAGAGAAATATGAAGGTTATCTATAGGAAGTGAAGTAGAAATATAGGTGGATTAATGATACATATAAGCAAAATCACCTGAGCTCCATTCAAAATAGTAACATAGACGTTTACTATTTTAAATGTTCTCCAGAAAACTGAAGTTACCTTACAGATATTTGTCTTGACTTCTACTCTGATATGCATAAAGTTTCATAAGAATTGCTTGAAAATGTTTGTGTAAAAAGCTGCTTTCTTGTGATTCTGACCAGTGCACTGAAAGTCTTTGCAACTCTCCCCACCCCTGAATCTTCCTTGCACCACCAGACTTCAAAACGTGTTGAAAATTAGTTTGGCATAATATTCTAAAATATCAAGTGACTGAGCTACAATACACACTCACAAATTTAAATTCTTTCTCAAACCGTACTTGGAGAACAAAATTCACAGAAGTTCACTGTTTAAAGTAGACCATAGTACATTCCATGGGTTTTGCTTTGATTTTGGTTTGTTTCTCTACTGTTTTGGGTTGTTTGGTTTGTTGTTGTTTTAAACTGTTCTGCAGCATGGATTGCATAAAAGCAGTCATGATGAAACAACTGTGAGGCACAGCCAAAGAAGCAGATACATGGCATCTTTTCTCTTACTGATTTACCTGCACCTAAATACCTCTGTATTTAATGCTTGCTAGAGATATAAGCTAAATCAAATGTTCATCTTCCAGGGGAAAAAAAAAATATTATCAGCAATCTATTTTTACTCAGAGCAAAGTAGAACTTTCAAAATAATACTATTTGCTGTTTTATTTACTAGTAGATATAAAACTGATCACATTGGTGATAGTGGAAACTTCGTAAGCATTTGATGATACCTCAGCTAGCTTCAGCACAGCTATGTTAATGTGGGACAGCAGTCAAATGGATAAGCTGCAAAACAAGATTGATTAGGCAGTCGCAGTGTTCCAGCCTTCTGACTCTGCAGCTTCCAGGACATGTGCTGCAGCTTTGCATACCACATACATGCACTGGAAAACAACAAAAACCCTTTATTTTTGAAGCCAGCTGATATTTGTCCATTGGCTGCAATGGACTAATTAAGAAGTGAATGAGAGGAATCTGCAAAGATCAGGAAGTGAAACACGTGCTATGTGAATATATCTGTATATTTTGCTGGAACGCTTCATCGCATTTTACTCCACTAGCCAAACATACTAAGCTAATTTTATCATAATCATGTATGCAGTAATATCTCTCTGCATTATATTATTTAATATTGATTAATTCAATTTTTTTTCAAAATACAAAGTTGTATAAATTCATAGTAGAAGACAATTATTGTCATTCCTATGCAGTGACCTCCCACATAGGGATCTTAACGTGTACTAACTACTGATTTTAACCTCAGAAGAATTCTGTCAAGTATTAAGTGGAGAGAAGACAAGTGACTTGAAAAAGTTCATACAGAAATAGAAAGCCAAGAATAGAAATCCAGGAATAGAATTCATGGGGCAGACTCGTAGCCGTAATTGAGGTAGAAACTTGGCCTTTACTCTGAAACAAGTCTGCTTCTGTGGTTGATAGGAAAAAATATTGATTTCACTTATTTATTCCTTGCTAGTAATGAAAAATGGAGGATTTGAAAGCCTTTTTCTCTTAAAATTGATGGAATAGTAAAAAGAAGGTGTAAGTATGACCATGTATTGGTTTTACACGGCAAGGCTTTGGTAGCTGGGGGAAGGATACAGGTGTGAGAAGACACCAGGAGCTGCCCCCATGTTGGACAGAGCTATTTCCAGTCAATTCCAGTCAAACTCCCTGCTGCCCAAACCTGAGCCCACCAGCAACATTGGTGTCACCTCTGTGACAACATATTTAAGAAAGGGTAAAAACCACTGAGCAAGAACTGTGAGAGAGAGAGAAGTGAGAAAAACATGAGTGAGACAAATCTGAAGACACGAAGGTCAGAGAAAAAGGAAAGGGAGGAGGTGTTCCAGGTTCCGGAGCAGAGATTCCTCAGCAGCCCATGGTGAATCATAAAATAGAATCATAGAATTATATAGCTTGGAAAAGACCTTTAAAAATAGAGAGTCCTCATAAGACTTTTCTAGATAGACCCTTCACCAGCTTTGTTGCTCTTCTTTGGTTGCACTCCAGCACTACTGAGACCATGATGAAGCAGATTTTCCATCTGCAGCCCATGGAAGACCACAGCAGCACAGATATCCAGCCTGCAGCCCATGAAGGACCTCCAGGGTAGATGGACACGTCCTGATGGAAGCAGCAAACAATGGAGATCTCACAATGCAGCAGGTTCCTGGCAGGACCTTGCAACCTGTGCCCATACAGAGCAGAATTTCTGACAGGAGCTGTGGTCTGTTAGGGGCCCATGTTGGAGCAGTCTGTTCCTGAAGGACTTCACCCCATGGAAAGGGATCATGCTGGAGCAGTTTGTGAAGGAGTATACACCACGAGAGGGACTCCACATTAGAGCAGGGGAAGAGTGTGAGGAGGAAGGAGTGGCAGAGACAAAGTTTTATGAAGTGACTGCAGTGCCCATTCACTGTCCACCTAATTGGGGAAGGTCAGGGAAATACAAGAGTTTATGGGTGAAGTTCAATCTGGGGAGAAAGGAGGGATGAAGAGAAGGTGGGTTTACTTTTGGTTTGGGTTTTTGTTTGTTTGGTTTTTTTCTAATTCTAGCTATCCTACTCTGTTATGCATTGGCACTAAGTTAAATAAATTTTCCCCAAGTTGAATCTGTTTTGGCTGTGATAGTAACTGGTGAGTGACCTCCCTGTCCTTATCTAGACCCATGAATTTTTTTCATCTTACTTTTTCTGCCTGTCCCACTGAGAAAGTGGAGGGATAGAGCAGTTTAGCGGATACCTGGTGGCCAACCAGAGTCAACCCACCAACCCACCCCATTGTCTGCTCCTGTATGAAGGCCCCCAAGCAGACACAAAGTTCCTCTCTGAATCTTGCATACTTTGTCTGAGATCAGGCATATTACTTCCTGGATTTCATTCCCTTGGAACAAAGTGACTCGTAAATGAAATTACATAATAAGAGAATGGTGGAAGATGGCAAAAAAAAAAAAAAAAAAATCCTTCCCCAGCTGTAAACATTGAGGGTTAAGCTCAGCTGTTTCTTCATTACACATTAATGTGAGCATTCTTGAGCAATTTGACTGATATGAGCCAGAATC
Source organism: Tringa solitaria (assembly GCA_026413425.1). Taxonomy (NCBI): domain Eukaryota; kingdom Metazoa; phylum Chordata; class Aves; order Charadriiformes; family Scolopacidae; genus Tringa; species Tringa solitaria. The sequence goes on from JAOXJM010000001.1 coordinate 196,713,412, forward strand.
ACACAGTTGTTGACACTTTAGGAAGATCAGGGCTTTACTGGTCATGGCTAATTTCACACTTTTTTTTTTTTCCTTTTTATGAAGCCCAGAAAGATAAATAACAAATCAAGTGTGCACCAGGGTTGAAAAAACTGGCAGAGACCTGAGCTGGAATACTTGTCTCAGAGTAGAAAGAGTAGAAAGAAATCCATTCGTCCCACTGTACAAACTTTCAGATCTTGGATCTAGAATCACAATAAAAACAGCTCACAAAGAATTGCTGAAGAATTGCAGTGAGCAAAGGAAAATCTCTATTTGTTTGGTAAGCCTTATCCTGAGAAAATTACAGCTAAGTTAGGCCATAATGAATTTATTACCTCAACAATCACCCTGAAAACCAACAAAAAGGTGCAGCAAGTAGTTTCATTCTGTCTTTCAGTGACTTCTGAACTGCTCCTGGAACGTTGCTCATCACACTGTTCTCCAGGTTGTGCATAAAGTTTGAATCCGGCCTGTACTGATAGTCTCAAGGACAGATGTGTAAATCTTTCTCATTTACTCTGCTTGGAATGAAAATTAGAAAAAAAATTAACATAGTTTAGAAATGGATCGTTGGTGTAATAGCAGTGAGCTCAGTGGAAACTCCAAAATTTCATATGATATACTGAATGCCAGATTAGAGGTAGCATAAAATTAATCTAAATTAAACTAACTCTTAGTTTTGCTTATGCTGCTTTTAAAATGTTTACAGCTGTGTTAACAAGATCAAACTAATGAAGGCTAAGATAGTCCTGGAAAGTGAAAGTAAAAAGTGGTGTTTAATCAGACAGGCTATTCATCTGGGGTGGGGCGGGGGGGTGTGAGAGTACAAGGATGCATTAAAACATGGCAAGAAGGAATTTTTTCAGTGAGATGGTTTCATCAGATAGCTGGCAATCTTGAGGACAGGTGACTATGTGCAGACATTTTTGAGATCATTAACTCTTTCTTGAACATCATATGCACCACAGCTTCTATGAGGGTTCATTTAAAGAGTCATTGTTATTATTACTATTATGTAGAATGTAAAAATAATTTCTACTTTACAAGAGCACCTCATGCTATGAACTTCACAGAAATGGAACAAAGTCAGTGTCTGTCCTGACGACCTACAGTCTGAGCAGCTGATGCTGCTCAATCAAGAAGACAAGCAGCTTTTGTGATGCAGTAGAAACATGAGAACCAATGGATGATGATATAGACGAATAATAGGAAAATTATCTGTGAGGGAGACTTCTTAATGAAAAGAAGAAAGAAAAGCTGATAGGACCAGAGTATGGTGTAGCAAGGAGAAAGATGATAACAAACTGGACATGTCAACCCCTTTATGCAGTCATTATTTTACAAGCACATTTCTGGGCTATAAAGACAAGCAAGGGGTCAATGATTACGCTCAAGACATAGTTTGGATAGTGATATTCTCCACAGTGCTCGAGAAAATTAATTACTAACAAGCCAACATGGCTTCACCAAGGGCAAATCATGCCTGACAAATTTAGTGGCCTTTTACAATACTGCCACAGACTTGGTAGACAAGGGCAGAGCAACTGACGTCATTTACCTGGA
>JAOXJM010000001.1:196715095-196726959 GCA_026413425.1 Tringa solitaria
GGTTGGAACTAGATGATCTTTAAGGTCCCTTCCAACTCTAACCATTCCATGATTCCATGATTCCAAGAGCTTGCCAAAGCAGGACTCTCATTTTACTACCCTAATTCATCAGACAGCAGGTTTCCGGACATTATAGTCAAAAAAAGTTTTAAAAAGGGAACAGTGAGATGGTTATGAGTCATCACTCATCACTCCACGCAATGTATTTGCATGCAGAAGAGCAACCATTAATTTATTCAGTTTATCTAACTCCATCTCTGTGTTTCTCTGACAAGTACATTTCCAATTGTCTGTGAAGGATTTTAGGATGATTTAGGGTACTGAATGTTTTAGTGCTGTTATTAATAAGAATTTCCTGAGTGCTGCAGTTTCCCTATAAATGTTCTTCATGTAGATAAGAACTTTTTAAACTACGCATATGAATTAAAAGAAAGTAAGTAAATAAAAAATTATCTTATTTTACATCCTACATAAACTTCCCAGATTTATGCAAAAGTTTTTTCAGACACCAAATTTCCACCAAAATTTATCAAAATTCAAAATTGCTCTTCCAGTTTGCCCGCAAAAAACTTTCAATAAATGAGTCCTCTGAAGAAAGACTACTTTGTTCTCAGAAAGTCACCTTGTTTAAAGATGATTCAGGCCTTCTAATGATTAGCCAGCCAAAAAAAGCACATCACTGGGTTTGTATTAGGAACTCAGTATCAAGAACAAGAAAATGTCTCTTTTATTAATAAAATTGAAACTTATGCAATTAAAGAAAAATTTGTATTGTTCCTTAGTACATAGCAGGTACTTCAGTCAATTAATGAAGAAAGAACAGTGTACTGTTTGCTTCAGGGAGCTGTGGACAGGTTTCTTATTTAAGTACTAAACACATAAAATGTTGTGTAACACTTATGACCATTTCCCTTAAACACTTTTGTAAAATTTTATCTTTGAAATAATTACAATGGAAAATATCTTCAAAATAATTGAAAGGTAACAGGTTCTTCCTTGCTGTACACAGCAAGGTTATTTTATATAAATATCATTGGCAGAGTTGAGTTTGAAATAACAATAAGAGAGAAATCACAAATAAATTAAAACAGGAAATGTCATTGAAATAGTTACTGCAAGTTATAAGATGAACTAACTCTCTAAGGAAGTTCTCATCTTTGCTTATGTTCATTCAAAGCAAAGACATTTATTCACATTTATTTTGGGGAAATATCAATGTTGAAATCTGACTTTATTGCCACAGTCAATGGTGTGAAATAGATCCTGACCTAGGGTAATGGCTAGGCTAAAGTATCAAAATACTATGAAATTATAACTAGTAGTTAGTGACCTTAATAATGTGTATTAATAACAAGAAGGAAAAAGAAGGAACAGTCTCTATTGGCAGCGATGTTGAGAGAATAAAATGCAAGACCTCTTTTTAAACTGTTTGTCAAATCCCTAAAGAAAATGGATTTTGAGCTGAGCAATTCTGTGAAAAGCATTAGGAGAAGGTACATAGAAAGATCACTCTCTACAGGTAAATGGTGAACAGGATATAAAACAAATGTACAGAAGAAAACAGGTTGTTTTTAGTTATATCTGTTAAACAGTGCATATAAGGGTAATTAGAATTTAATTATTTTTATTTTAATTTTTTCCACTTTTCTTGGGATTATATTTTATAAGGGTACAATTCACCTATTTTTGGCTGCTGAAAGAGTTGTCAGTTTCACCTAAAGAAAGAATTTCATACTACTTTCTTCTTTGGGCATTTAAAAAAATTATGTTGTTACTATGTAGATAACTAAAACGGCATATGTGTCCACTAGCTGAGTTCTGTCTCCAAACACTAGCCCAGTATGCCATAAAAGAAGATCTCTGTAGCACCACTGACCAGCCTCCATTATCAATTGTTATGCTTTTATGAGGCTGTAGAAAGGCATCTGCAAGTATAATCTGCTAGTGACACAGTGAAAGCTAATCTCTTTAGTGCTCAGCAATCATAATGATGTTACTAAAACAATGGGGTGAAAAATATTTCTAGAGTAGTATGCTCAAATTTAGGTAGAAACACGTACATATCTATGTGTGAATTTAATGAGTAGCCCATGAAAATCAAGTTAATGTCAACAATTGAATCTAGATAAAGTGCTTTCCAGTCTTTAAAGTAGAAAGATAACTTGTGCTCTGTTCATGAGCTCCTAAGACAAGTATCCAGTGCTGATTTTATTGCACTATGACGTTCAAGACATCTTTTTGGTAGATTTGACTTAAGAGCTATGAGAGGCTTCAGCTTTCCATCTGACGATAAAATATATCAGCGCATTCTGTTAGTTGTTGAGCTGGATCATTTTGTACTTACACCTCTGAACTCTGCCCTTGATGTTCACTGGCTACAACTGCAGTTTATTTATCTTAGTCACAATTAAGCACTTTTTAATGAACAATAAATCTAATTTTCTTAATCTTGAATGGAATACCAGTCTAATTTTGATCTGTTAATCTCAGGCTGAATTCCATCTTGTGTTTGCTAGCACTGAAGTCTCAACAGTGATATGTAAAGTTTAAGTGTCTACTACAATTTTGCTGTGTTATCAGCTCAATTATATTTGCCTGGTCCTGATTACCTGAATAAGATGACTTTTCTTGGGTAAATTCACTCTTTCTGGTTTTGCTTCCTGAACAATTTTCAGGGCTTCATGTTCCATCTGTATCTTATTGCTCTTTTGTGAATAATGGACCATGTCTTAGAAGCTATTTGTCTCTCCACATTTATTTTTTTGTTTCTTTTGTAAGAGTTTTCAGTCTTTCCGCATTGTGAGTGCCTCTCTGCCTTCCAAATGGATGTCCTAATGCTGATTTCTCAGCTTGACTGCTGTCTGGTTGGCTCTTCCCTTTACTATCACTACATCACATCTGCCTCCAAAAATAATTTGCTACAAACTTCACTCATGTCTCTCTTTAGACTCTCACTCTCTGTTCTTTCAGATAGCTGCTTTTCTATAGTAAATATTCCTTTCCAGTTGTTCTAAAAGTAATAATATCTACGATTTATATATTTATGCATTGTTAAATATAAAAGTTCTCGTTGAGGCTCTGACACTGCTTTGTAACAAAATAAATAGGAAGATCTAACTATAAAAATCTGATCTGAAAAAAATATCTCTGAAATAAAGTTGAAGACTTATTCTTAGAGATTCTGCTCCAAAGAACCTCAGGCAGATTTATCAAACTGAGTAAAGGTGGACAACCAGTCTTTCTGTAGTAAGAGCAGAAATAAGGCCAGGAGAATGCAGCTGAGTGCTGTGGGAAGGTAGCCATTATCCTGCACATTTGCAGTCAAGTATTTTCATTAAAATTTGCTCCTTACTCCTGGTGTTCTAACTCAACAGGGAAATACTTTGCAGTTTATTAGACTCCTGTTTCTCCTGAGAGACACAGGATATCACAGGGCTTGTCTGCTTAATGCAGTATCAACATTTCCTCTTGGGAGAAGATACCATTTTCACTCCCTCAAGTGAGCAGCATTTGAAATCAGTTCTGATTAGTGCTCTCCCTATTTCATCCAGGTTCAATTAGTGGAGGATATTGAAGCTGTGAATTACCTGTCATCCAAATTTCCTGGTATGTTTACAAAAGCAAATGGACTATATTATAAGAGTATTGTATACGAAAATTGAGCTATTTATTAATATTTTTTTACAACACCCTAGTGCAAACTTCAGCTAGGAAATAAACTCTATGGTTGTTTGTCCTTGCAGTATATGCTTTGATTTCCATCCTATCAACACTACCGCCCATTAAGAAAGTCCAAAGTGTTACAAGAATACTGAATATTTTCGCTGCAGGAGTATTTCAAGAGTATTTCACTGCAGAAAAAATTATTTGAGCTTATAGAGAAAGAGGAATTTTAAGATGTCTAGCAGATTTCTTAGCAGATGGTCTGTTTTACTATCTGACTCTCCACATAGTATCTAACTTTCAATGGAAGAAAGGAAATTACATCATGTTTTAAAGATGTCTGAAATGCAGTGAATGAATGGCAATTTAAGGCTAGTGTTGCCTACAGGCAAGAAGCAGGGGAATAAGTGTAACTTTAAAACCTCATTTACCAGGCTGCATGAAGTTCCATTTGAATGCTGCATAGCCAATGTTTGTGATCAGACAGGGCAGGAAGTGATAAATGGGTTGAGTAATTTGGGCAGGAAGAAGCTGAGCACTTGGGAGAGGATACGTGCTTCGATATTTCTGTCTACCTTTCTATGTCAATAGAGTAAATAGAACTATTTCTGATTTCTTGGAGCTGTTAATGGGATTTGACTGTCACACATTTGTTACATTAAATGCCTGAAACTGCTCTTTACATATCTGGAGCTGACTGCTGTATCTGTTCATGTATTCTATAATTGATGTCTCCAATATTCAGTATTAAAATAAAAACTATCAGCACAAATTACTACCCACTGCAGTACTCAGCATCTATTCACGTGCGTGCAGAGTGTAAAGTGATTCATATTTGCCTCTGTAGCAAAAGTCACAAGATACCTCATAACTGACTGTGAAGTAAAAAATCACATTTTGGTGTTTACCAAAATATAGCTCCAACAACACGTGTGCCCACCTTCATGGATTTTATAAGAAGTTTTTTTGTGGGCCCATGGCCATAATGTTATGCCGCTTTTCTCTGCTTCACGAGGGAGTGATAAGACAGCAGGGGGGTTTTTTTGAGCATTTAGGTACCTAAACATGTAAATTATCACTTACTGATACTTCAAACCCATGCAGAATGCTAAATGTCATTGATTTGTGTAGGGAAATGACGCTTAGGCTCCTCAAAATTGTAGTAGGATCCTTAAGCACCTAAATGCCTTTGAAAATCTGGCCTAAGGTCTCTAAAATTACATTGCATTGTTGGCTAATTCTGTATAGTGGTGTGAACAATCCAGATGCATACAAGCTTTTGATGGCATGGATTTATTTTCTTTGCACCTGTGCACCACTAATAATACTGAAGGATAAAGAAGTGCAACAAGATATCTTCAGTGGGGAAAATACATTCTCTTAGAGTATTCCGTATGCTAATTACATCTGCAGTGTTTTATTGCTTGCAGTATATTTAAAATAAATTACACTTTGCTAAAGTAGCTTTCTAAATGAAATAATTTGATTACTGTTTATTTAATTTTTTTAATTCACATTTTCAAGAAAAGGAAGCAAGATACTGTAAAAATCTAGTAGTTAACTATAATAACAACTCATTTTCAGAAAGTTATTGCTACTGTGAACCATATCCTGTGATTTATAGCAGCAATAATGTGGGTTTTTTTAAGTTGGAAGATGGAGGACAGTTGAGTATCTACATTGGAAAATCAATTGCTCCCCAGTGATGAATGAAAATTCCCACCAGTTAAAACATGGAAGTCTATCAGGAAGGTAGTAATAATTGGAGATCCCTAGCTCATCCAGTGCCTCTAAGGCCACAGATGATGTGGAAGTTTGGCTTCTTTTTTTCCTTATTAGATCTAAACAAAAATTAAACCCTAAGCATTAGCTCCAAAGAATTCCTGATTAACTCTTTCTTGATTCATGTGGTGTTTGCATACATAATAAGCCGCTGAAATATTCTGTCCTAACATTCTACAAAAATACATTAAAAAAATTGATTACTTTGCTACTTCTGATTTGAGACTTTATTAGAAACAAACACTAGATTTGCAAAACAGTATTCTGTACTTTAATGACAATTCATTATTTCAGTTAAATTTTTTTTCTGAGATGAGAAGGCAGATATTAAAAATTTCTTTACAGCAAATTTTGGAAGCAATACGTAAGTCTCAAAGAAGCATCTCCTTAAAATAATATTCAATTTGTACCCTTTAAAATTGCAGTAAGCTTAATAAGGTGGGGTTTTTAAAATATTTTACTTTTTTGGTGAGAAAAAGAACTTGTATTTTTGTGTACTTTTATGTGCTGTCGTGGTCTCTGTAACAATTACGTAAATATATAAAGATAACAGAGGAATACAATTCATAAGAATTTCATTATTTAATGGCATTAAATTCACTGACTTGCTCTTTGTTTAGGGTAAGGGTGAAATCTTATGTTCCTTACCTATCAGAAAGGCACACAAGAGGTTCAGTTTCTGTTGGATATATGGATCCCTCTGGTTGTTTAAATTGATATTTGCACTGCTGCAATGCCACATGGATATGTTATGTAAGTAATATGAATACTTGCAGATGACATTATGTGTTGTCCTTGTGAATATTATTTTTATATTGTCTACATGAACATGAGTTACAATGTTGATCAAGATTCATGTAGTGCACTGAAGAGTTAGGTGACCTTTGTAAAAAATCTTAAATCTGCTGCATGCTATATTAAACATTTTAAAAACCGGAATAAAACAAACATTTGAGTGTTCTTTTTTCACTTGAATACTTATTAGCAAAAAATATTTTTTTATAAAGAGAATAAGCATGACACAAAAAATTGAATACAAGTTGTGTGAAACATCAAAAAAGAAACAAGTTGTTTAAAAGTGCAATGAATTATAAGGGAAAGACTTTGTAAGAATAATTACTGCTTTCAGTTTTGGAGCAACAAATTATTCTGCAGAGACATCTCTTTTTCCCATAAGTCTTATGTGATTTTCAAAATAACTTCTAATTTTCTGGCATGCAAGTTCCATATCCGAAAAGGGTATTGCAGGGCAGCTTTTTTTTTTTTTTTTTTTTTTGCTATTACATGTTTCAACATTCAAAGAATCAAAGAAAATCGCCTTCTGGATTTGTTGAAGTTCAAATGCTAACTACAGCATTTGGGTGTTCAGCTGTCCTGTTGTGAACTATTCACATGGTCTTGACTACAGAATCACATCAGGGAGAGGATATGGGAAATGGTTTACTTTTTCTCTTTGCTTTTAAAGACTTCCATGTTTTCTAATCAGTTATTCCATATACAATGTCAGCGGTTGGTAATAGCGGACTATGTGCAGCAGCTGTTCTTGTTGCCTGTGCTATTAGAATGTCATTGTATTTTGTGTTTGCGTGAGAACTCATCTTCTTTTCCTGAAATTCTTTGATTTGGAGGCATAGCTCCTATCATGCTACTCTAGTAATACCAGAGGTGCTAGCCAGGGCATAAAAAATGCTGTTATAAATAATCTATTTGACATGAAGCAACTGATGCCTCTTGGTTTGAGCCAAACTGATTATTAATCTGTCCAATGTCTACATATAATACTTGCAGTTACACATGTCTTCATTCCAAAGTAATAACTTTTCAAGCTGTAGTCTTCATATGCCGTATATATTACTGAGGTTAATAGGGTCCTTAATAATCAAAGACCGTCATAAAATGTTATCAGTGTTGATAATAAGGGAGTGCACAACGAGGAAATATCGTACCTCTGGAAGACAGTTTTAGCTTAAGGTTGAAGCTGTTTTGTTAATCCTATGTAAAAGAGCACATGAGTTTTCGATAGTGTGTAATTAACTGCTAGGACAATCATTTAGGTTAGCAGCAGTATCCTTGCTTATCTATTTCTGTGGTCAAAGCTGTCCGCCACTTCTAGCTGTGTGTCAGCTACCAACTTTAAGCAAAATAAGCAGGGCAATTTCACTTAAGTCATTCATTTATGAAATGCAAACAAATCCTTTCAAAACAATAACAATTTGTATGCTTGCCATCTTTGTGCCAGTGACTAATTGACGTGGAACCTGTATTACACATTTACCAAATAAAGTGTGATTATAAAATGTTATCTTACTATACAATAGTAATTATAATAATGACATAGACCGCTTTTTTCTTTTTTCTCCTGAAATCCACTTGAACTCATGTGTTGTTCTGTTGAAACAACATTATTTAAAAATTGTTCCCAGTGCCATCTACATCTTGACTTCTCTTTCGGCTCACTCTAGTCACATTCAGTTACTGATGCAGAGTCTTTAGGTGTTTAGTATTTCATTGGTGTTTACTTGTTTCTTGTTACTGTACTACCCGCCACATACTTTTCTGTTGTGATATTACTAAGTAAATTGCAGGAATGTAAATAACGTTTTCTAGAACAACCAAGAAAAGAAGAAGTGGAGGAAAAAACCCACCAACATTTTGTATGGGGCTGGATTTTGATGTATGGATTCTGTTTGTATTTGATGAAGTCATCTGTATTAGATAGAGTTATTGTGTATTCAGTATATGACAGAACAGTTCATGGTTTAAAAAACCCCCACAATATTCATCAGCAAAAACAAGCAAGAAAGACTGTTTTCAGGGCTAAACTTCTTTTTGGGCTTATACATTTCTAAAATGTAAATCACCTTTTTAACAAAAATGAACATCTTTTTGCGAAAAAATATTTTAACATTTAATTTTCCTTTCTTTCAACTTGAACCAACAGTGCTGCCTTTGCATCTACACCTCAAAGAGTAAATCTGTTCTTTATAATCTTAAAAAAGGAAGTGGAGCTTTTCGTGGAGGTAGGTAGTTCTTATTTTAATTAACTAATATTTTCAAACTTAGTATGGATAAATTTTTCTGATTGCATGTAAAAATGTCAAGAACCATTTAGTTTTCTTTCACTGCTTTATTTTAGTGAGAAACTGTGGCAATTTATAACATCATAATAATAATTATCAATTCTTATTGAAAAAAATATTTAAATGTTATTGAAAAATCCATTTATTATAATTTCAGAATGTTCAGGTTAATTAAGTAAGATGTGACTTTAAGACCCTAAGATATTATTGGAGCTTTACTCTTCTTCAAGTTCTCAAATTCTGAGATCCATTCTAGTGATATTTTTTTATATCCTTTTTATTGTTAAAACAGCTATTGGCACAATGTGAGAGTTTTGATGGTAAAATCATAACAGATTAATCAAAATGAAATCTAAAACAGGTAAAAAAGTTAAATGTCACACTGTGATTTGGAGAAATACATAAATAATAACTACTGTTTTTTTTCAAAGCAACTAAGGAGACAAAAAAAAAATTCTTGTAGCACAACACAAACAGAATTATGGAATTTTTCCTTAGGGACATCTCATACCTCAGGATAAGCTTTGACAATAGGTCTTGCTAGAAAAATGCCAGAAGAACAATACTATTCAAAAGTAAAAATGTGTGACTTTTCCAATCTATGAAAATCAGGATATAGTCCAAAATGATAACTGGTGCCAGGGCGTGGAGCATGGACATTTCCACCTTTGTTTGGGAGCTGCATTAAGCTCAGGTCCTTGCCCTTGTGTCTTGCTGGGGCTGCATATGTGTTAAATATCCCATGAAAGAGTGGGTATCATCCTGGGAACCAGTTTATGTTCTACAGATCCATCAGTTACAAAGTGCAGAGTTTGCTGGATCCCAATTCAAAATTCAGTGGCAATCTTACACTTTTGTCTAGTCTGTTCATGTGTCATTTTTGTCTCTTATTCCTCCATCTTTCATTACCTGCTTCATACTGAGAGTTCAAAGTAATTAACCCTTTCAGCACTTGAGAAAGTTGAGGACATTGAACTGGGCATTGAAAATCATATAATATGGCTTGTCTTTGACAGAAGCGATTAATTTATTCTTGCTCTAAAAGAAACTGACAGTGAACCTTTTAATCCCAGCTCATTTTAATATCTTTAACAATTACAGCAGAAATTGACAGTAAGCTGAGCTTCATTCAGCTACAACCAATTTATTTGAAAGAACAAACCATATGAATAAACCTAATTTTTCTCATGCTAATGATCTAACATGTCTCTCTGCAATGTATTACTTTGTTCAAATTCATGAGTCCTATTTCACAAAGAAGTTGCACAGTCTTTTTCCACCTATGCTGGAATATAAGTAGGTAAAGCCCCTAATATAGTCACCTGGAAGAGCCAATTTAGATTAAATAGGTATTTAAATTTCACTAAATAGTTGTAATGTTGCTTAACTTTCTTCTAAATTACTGCATTGAATGCCTCGGCTACTAAAGGTAAGCACATACAGGTATTTAAATTATCTAGGACTCTGGAAAGATTTTAAGAACAGACAAATGTAATGTCTGAACTACCATTTTGGTTTTTATTTTTATTGTTGTTAAGTTCTACAGTGAACAGATGCAAATTATAGCACTTTTGTGTTGGTCCATTCAGACTTACTCGGACAGAACATACTAATAGGAAAAAACCTTACCTTTGTGAACTAGTCCTGTTCACAGACAAGAATACTAATTCTTCAAAGCACTATGAGTACATTATTTTTTTCCATCGTGAAAAATGTAAATAATAATATTTTTAGTAATATCTAAAAATACCCCACATAAATTAAGTGTTCTGTTTCTCAGACATTTTTGCACCCCTCTTTTTAAAAACAGTACTGATGTCTTGATGTAGTATGGAAAAGAATTAGAAGTTATATTTACCTACTTTTGGAAATCCAAGAGATATCTTTCAAAAATTCAGTAAAAGTGTATAGATATGTAGCCTAATCAAACATTTGATCAAGATAGATAAATCCACTTTTCAGGAAAAATGGCTATACATAGAGAAATGTGTCAAACTCTCCTCTTTGCTATTCAATAACTTCCACTTAATGTCTTTCTTAAAATGCAAGGATAAATTAAAAAAAAAAATAAATTAAAATGTTATATTGTTAAAAGGAAATGGAAACACAAACTTAAACCAGAAAATATGCAAATATTTTGTATAAAACTTGGTTATGTCATTCCAGGGAAAAACCTGTTGAATATTCAGAGGGATTGATAAATGTAAAGCTTGCTATAAACTGAAAATCTTTACAGGAACTAAGGAAATTATGCTTAATGTTATGAGAAAACATTTTTAAACAAAAGAGGTATTTTGTTACATCGGATAACAATAATGTTTGCCAGGAAAAAGTTGACACAAAATTGGTTTTAAGAACACACAGATTCCCCTATTATTATATCTTTCAAGGTTATATACTCATAAGAAACAATTATAATATCATTACCCTTGTATTATAAAACTAATTTTCTATTTCAACACTGATGTGAACATACTTAGTTGATTGAAAGGGATGGAGGAAATCCATGCTTAATTTTCTTTAATGGGTTGTGTCTAGGGAGAATCTGCCTTTCATAAAATATAATAAAGGCTGAAAAGAAAGCACACAGAAGACTTCAGCTTTTCAGTGTTCTTCCATGCTGTGACTAAACCATACAGCTCTTCAACACCATACAGTTGAGGAGCTCACTAATAGTTTAATTTAAATTTTTTCTCATATTTCAACTATTTCAGTATATGTACATAAGAAAAAAAACCAAACACCTAACTGTGCTTTTGTTGTATGCTATTAAATACTCTTCTTCCCTCTCTCCTTAAATGCATGGTCTTGCAAACACCGACTCTTTCATGTGCTTTTGATATAGAGAATAGATTCAGAAAAAGTTGGTTTGAGTGGAATCCTTTATGACCATCTGTTATAGTAGGAATTATATAGACCTTAGCCATTTGGAGAAAATCACAATTAAATGGGATGAATGCATAAAAGAACTGTCAACTTTTGGAGAGTGTCCAATTCACAGGAGGTACATTACCATGGTCACCAACAGAGCTCACAGCTGTTTGGTGCCTGGCTGGCTGGATGAATCCACAGCAAGGTTCCTTACAGGGTGAAAGGGGAGAGTTACATACTTCAGAGAAGGATTTAAAAAAATATCATGTTAAACAGGAATCAAGAGAAAAGGCTAGCAAGTGTTCCGTATGTCATCTGCTCATGACTAAAGCTGTCCATGTCAGACTAATAAAATATTAAGTAGCTGTGGGACTTCATTGTAAAACAAAATGAAACAAGACAGATCTGAAACAAGACTGGACATTAGGAAGAAATTCTTCACAGAAAGAGTGGTCAGACACTGGAATA
>JAOXJM010000001.1:196763091-196773599 GCA_026413425.1 Tringa solitaria
CAACACCACATCTAAACGGCTCTTAAACACATCCAGGGATGGTGACTCAACCACTATTAGCCTATTCCAATAGGCTAATAATTCCACTAGTAGCCTATTCCAATGCCCAACCACTCTTTCTGTGAAGAATTGTTTCCTAATGTTCAGTCTAGGATTTAACAGTGTTCCACAGTCACAATAATCTAGTTTGATATGGAAACTGGTGACAAAATCTTCAAAGGCATTACAAGACTATATCAGTTAGAGAGGATTGATACTGGATTTGGAGAAAAACAAAACTAACAAAAATTTCACAGTGGCAGATTAAAAGCAAAGACTAAATCTGAAAATAACTCTATGAATGATTTCAATTAGCTACCTTTGAGTCAAGCAATTTTAAGAAGATTTGAAATGTCCCTTAATGACTACATTTGTTTTAGCTCTATTAAAATTATTCAGTGATGAATAGGGTTTTGATTACAAGCATATAGGCCATAGTTTGGATTAAAAATTGATTGTGGTGGATCTCTGCTACATAACATGTCATCTATGAACTATTCCATTTGAGATTTTCTTACATAGCCCAGGTGAATCAATTGTGCATACTTTTACGTATATTTGCAGGTTATCTTCTGTCACACATTTTTATTATTTTCTCGAACTTTCCTTGATTCATTTGCAAGATTAATCATGCATCTAACAGTGTGTGCTCCTATGTTACCAATAAACTAAAAACTGTTTACATGTATAAACATAAGCAAGGAGTTTTATTAGCATGTATGATCAGACAATCTCATATTTGCTAGAAATGAGTGAAAATTCTCTGTAGCCAGCAAGCAAAAGAGAAGCCATTAATAGCACACCAGCTTTTAATTCTGTAAAACATAGAAATATAACACTGTTAATTCTAATGAAAGAACAAAACTTTCTAGGAAACATAAGTAACTGTCTTCCACTAGCTAAGAATTGGCATCATGGTGGTATGAACTACAAGAGCAGAATGAATTTTAGAGTTCAAAACAGATTATTGGTACCAAATTACCTTGTAAGTGTTAGGTTTATCTCTTAAGGAAACATAATCTGTAGTAAGAGATGCGTGTATTTTCTGCATGTTCAGTATTATGTACAAAGGATTCCAATAGCTGTGGATGAATTAGTGTGGAAATGAGTGTTAAGTTAGCCTGAACCAATGTCTTGGCTAATCTACTCTGTCCAAGTATGCAGCTTGGTGATCTGTAATCTCTATTGAATCTCTATTGAAGTCTTAACGTATATTCTGAACTGTCTGCTACTAGATACTGCAATATAAATAAAAAAAAAAACTAGCAAGCAGTTTGCCACAAAGCCATGTACTGGCTAAATACTGTTGACAAGTATTGTTTCATTGAAATGACTATGCAATGAATAGTCTGGAGAAAACTGCACTTTTGTTCACAGTTTATGAGGATAAAAATTCATTTTAGTCTATGTAGCCTAGGATATTGCACTACTTAGTGTACTAACCCAGCAACTTCTAGTCAAACTTTCTGTGGCATGACTAATATCTATGTGATGAACAGAATTTTTTTCTTCAAGATCAAATAGTTAAATACAGCAGGGATACACAAGTTTGGAAAAGTGGATACATTAAATGGGAACTTCAAAGGGGAAAAATTCCTTTGCTTGAGCCCTTTACTGATTCTGTATGTTTTGTAAAGAAGGCCCAGTGGCTTATTTATTTATGTATTCTTTATATAAGATGGTGTTGACTCTGTTTTTAATCTTAGCTATGTGAGAACTGCTGTAAGTTCCGGGTTTGTTTTTTTTTCTTTATTTTTTTTCCTTAACAGGAAAAGAACCATAGTGAAATATTTTTGACCTCCAGTGCAAATCTTAGACAAAGGTAATGGTTTTCTTTGTAGTTGTTAGTGCTTTTGGATTCAATGACATTTAGCATAACAGCAATAAAATTACTTAAGAAAATTACTTTTTTTTACATATATGCATCCGTTTGATAAATAGAACATTTCCATTTTTTTACTATTTACTGCATTCAGACTTCTGCAAGACTATATTCTCATTGATTCTCATGTAAATTCGTTAGAACAAGATGTAGGTCTAGTACATGGGCATTAAAAGAACACACAACATCCATTCACCTTGCCCTTTTTATCCTTCATATACAACATCAAAATTATTCAGATTACCTAAACCAAAGAGAGAAAACCTCATCATCTGGAACCCTCACAGCAGACTTAATTATGCAAGACTCAGAACACTGACCCATCACTGGGGATACAAGTTCTTCTATGAAAGTAGGGTTTGCTAATTAATTATTAAAAAAAAATGTAGGAGAAAAACACAGACTAGGGCACTTTGTATTTTGACTTTCAGATGGCTTTTAGACTGTGTTCACTAGTCTGTGGCTCATGGACAATCATTTTGCTGTTGCTTGTAGATATTAAAAAGTTAAAAAGCAGTATAACAGAATAAATTGTGGTGGTGTTTGCAGTGTGTTACTTATAGACGCTTGAGCAAAGTTTTACTTATAGATGCTCGAGCAGATCAGAATCTGCTGGTACATTATTTTTCATGTGTTTTAGCTTTCACAAGTAATTTCTGAGTAAAGAAGTGCCTTTGTGAAAAATTTCTGGCTTCATTCTAGCTAAGACTGAGCTGAATGATGATAAAGAATTTACATGATACACAGGCTATGGTATCTTTTTTATATATGACTTTCCACTTCTTCATGCAATTGATCCACTTGTCGTATGAAGTCATAAAATAGACTGGCTGGGTTGTCCTATCAATTAACAATCTGATACTTGATGATGTTGCAGAAGGACAAAAATATCCTTTAATATAATCTCCTCATGTTCTCTTTCAGATACTTACTGAGCACATTTTGAAACCCATTTCTAATAGTCTCAATCTAATTAGCCTCCTATTGGCTTAATTTTTCTATGCCTATTTAAATACTGTATTATAAGCACATTTGTAAATCACATTGTTCTTAGGCCAAAATGTTTCATTCGATGAATGATTGCTTATATACTGTAACAATTACCCTGGCAAATTAATGTCTTTGAATAAGGATGGCACTTACTGATGCTTTAGTTCTTTAAATTCCTGCATTTATACTACAGTTAAACAGGATCTGTCACTGCATTGTACTAATAACATTAACTCCTACACTATGGAGAAATAACAACCTATCAATGTTATTCTTCCCCTATAAATTAGCTCCAAAACAAATGATCTTCTTGGATAGCTTGTTAGGAGTTATTTTGTTAAGATTTGGTGGGAAGAAAAAAAGTCTAAAGAAAAGGGAAATGATAACACTTATCCTAACTCTAAGGCACTGCCACTCCCTGAGGCAAAGATATATAAGGTCAGAACTGTGTTTTGCTTTAGAGTCTTCAAAACTTGCATTTTATACATGCTTGCACAACTAATGCAGAAGAGAATTATGTGAAGTTTGTTTGGCCAGAAAAGGATTACCAGGATGAGCATATAACCTTCGGTAAATCTGTTTTATGTTAGGGAACTTTATTTTTTCCCTAAGGGCAGTCATAAGGACTGTGTCATCATAGTAAATCCTGCAAGAATTAAAATTGACAATGTTGCCTGTCTCCAGGGCAGATGGCATGGCACGATTTTGAGAAACATGGCACACATCAGTGAAAAGTGACTGAAGAGGAATATGCCTCTGCATTTTCTTTCCTCTTAAAAGGGAGAGATGCTTGGATAAATAATTCAGCATTTTTAATTAGCACAGCTGGACCATTAGGATCCAAACCTAGTCTAAAATCTTCATTTTTACAGACTCCAAGGGTATTCAGACTACGGGCTTTGGCTGAAGATGCATCTCAGACTACGCAAACCCCCAGCATCTCAATGAAAGAGTGCAACTTTTTTATTAGATACTTCATTTTAATTGTGTAGTGTGATCATTAGTGCGGTTTAAGATTTCTATGGTTCTGATTGATTGGTTTTATTATTTCTTTTTTTACAGGGATATGATTCTTATATAGAGAATTTGCATACTAACACTAGGGCTTCTTAACACTTTATGGACCTAACCCAAAATATTGAAGATACTAGACATCATTTTGAAAAGAATTAAAATAAAACGGAGTATGGAAATAATCTTTGGGAAAGTCAGTCTTCATGGCTGGCACTGTCACATTTTACAAGTTGTTCATAATAGCTGTTAATAAGGTGAAAGTTATTAAAAAAAGGAATGCGAAATATAATATTAATGATGACCCTAAATAATAATAAATAATGGTTCTTTATGTGGAAGTATTTGTCTACTTTATGGAAACAGATTCTGAAAATAAAAGCAAAGCAGAAGCACCAAAGACAGACACAATATTACTAATAAGTGTTCTTTATTCATGAGTATTTCAAAGGATATAAAGCATTACAGAATTTGGTCTTCTGTTCCAGAGTAGATCACAGATATCCTCTTGCTTAAAATGCTGAGAACACCATGATACACTTTGCCTATTAAGAGTTCAGAACTGTATACTAGTGGGCTGAATACCCAAAGTGCTATACTTGTCTATTATGCTCATTAACATATCTGCTTTTAAGTGTGGTTCATGCGACAATGCATCTTTACACAAAAAACAGTTAAAAGTACTTTAGTAAAACTTCTTCTCCAGGCAACCCATAAAAAACAAATTTAACTATAATTCTACCTATCAACATTTTTAACTAACTTTTAGATCTCTGTACTTAATCTACGTGGTGCAAGTTAAAGCATCTGTTAAAAGATTTTTGTTTATTCACTGCATTTACCCATTTGTGTTGTTTGTATGTTTGTGTAACTTGTGCTCTGTATGCCATTTAATCTCAAAAGTAAAAGCAAATCAAGCAAATACCAAACAGAGTAAACAGAATAACTTGCTAGAAAAGTGCATGGTAAGGACGTAGTAATGAAATTCAATTGCAACAACAACAAAAAAAGCAAATATATACATTAAAAAAAAAGAAATAAGGCAGGTGCATTTATAGATAATCACTTAGTCCAATCCTAGTGAAAGGATACTGAAATGCAAGTGAATTAGATTGATCTATTCTAGTTGAGTTTTTGACACTGGAATTTTAGAGCAGCATTCAGAGCATGGGTCTTCACAGCTTAACACAGCTCTGAAAGGGAGGTTCTCAGTGCCATCTTGAGAGAAGGGAGTTGGCAATATAGCTCTGCTGCAAACATTACAACAAGACTTCTATGGGATTACAATTGATGTCAAATGATGTTCAAATTATTAGATATCTTAACAATCAAGAAAAAACTCTTAAGCCAAATTATGCATCTACTCTCCATGACAATCCTGAAATTCTGTTTTAGCGGTTTGAGTTTCTCAATGATAATTGTAATCCAGCTGTGTTACCACCCAAAGTTAACTTCTAGTGCATAAAAAATTCTGTATTGAGCCATTTGGTGACTGTTTAAAAGAAGAGTAATAGCAGTACGGCAGCTTTAATTACCAGTTCAGTATAGCAGTCAGTATAGATAGCAATACAGTCTTATTTGTTTTCATGGGTAACAAGGAGTTTTAAAGAAAGCACGTACTAACAGGTGTTAAATCCATTTATTTACTGTCCTGCTTTTAGCTGTCTCAGAATCACATTATAACCTTCTAATTTATTCACACATTTATTCATTTAAATTTTCATACTGTAGTGCAAAAGATAAAAGAGGTAGAAACTAACAAGAAGTTTCACTGTTTAGAAAAAAATTACACTTGCATTAGCCATGAAGGGTATGATTTCAAAAATTCCATGGTTATTATCCTAGCAATTTTTGTGTCTACATTTTATTTTATATATTGATTTCTCTTAAGAAGCCAAAAACTACTCTTGGCTGTGGTAGGAGATAATTTTGGAGGTATTCAACTCTGCACACTTTTTCACACAATCTGTCGGTACAGGCTTAGCCTGTGCTTTGACATGTGTGTACAAAAGTAGATATAATACCTTGATGCTATTGGATGATCAAGGATAGTCTTAGATTTCCAAGGTTAATAAAAGGATGCACAGTCTGAGTTCACTGTGGGCTGGCTGAGTTTTGCAACTGAATTATAGTGGGTATAAACCACCAGCATTGCCAAGGCACGTGAAATCTAATGGATGTAATTGATGGATGTAGTTCCTTGCAGAGGTAATTATTGGATCAGAATCTAGAAGTACAGGGAAGAGTTGCTTTTCTGTATGATACTGGGGAATTGAATTCTGCTCCAGCTGTAGCAAAGAAGCACCACTGTAGTAATTGGTTGTGATTGATATTAAACTGCTGTTTATTACTGTTAAAATCATTTATTAACATATGCAAAACATAGTTACTGTCATAGGTAGTATCTTGTATGGTCAGAAGTACTTTATGAGAAGTCACTAAAGGAAATTTTATGCTTTTGTTATAAGCCACCTATTGATCAGTTAAAGAACAAGGTAATGCAATTGTTCTTCTGAACAGCAAAAACACCATCAATATCTGGCAAATCAACTTTCTACTACTGAAATATTAAACACACTGTTGCTATATATTTGGCAAGGCCCACTTCTCCTCTAAACACCTGATTTTAAGTGTCTCTTGTATTATTGACAACCTCTTGATGTTTTTGTTACTGCCTCTTCATCTAAACATGAAATTAGAAGTATTACAGATTAAGTAGTTAAAAACTAAGAAGAAAGCTACTAGTCTTTAGGAAGAGCTTGTGGGGAATCCAATGGTTCTATGGCATATGTTCAAGAAATCAAGCTCGGGTAGAAAAGGAATAGTGTTCTGACTGAAGGATTCAAAAAATTAATTGCTTGAAGTGGAATATTAAGTATTCCTGGCTGTGATAATTTACATTTAATAGATCTTCATTTGTAGATTTGTGTACAAATAGAATATGATTGAGGAATGGCTCGTGTTCCCACTATGTCCTAAAAAATTCCCAGTGAAGGTATAATACACTATATTGGTATTTTCTAGAAAGAATTATGGGCTGCAATCCTCTTGAAATCTTACCTTTTGATAATTTCATGTCTCACTCACTAATTATGAAAATTAGTCTTGGACTTAGAACATTTACTCTGAAGAAGTAGAAGCTAAAAAAAAGGAGTTAAAAATTCCACAATAAGGTGTGACTTTGCATATAGCTGCATTTTGTTACTATTATTCACAATGAATACTAAACATGTTAAAAAGCAAGGCAGGTTTCACATGCCTCACATTACACTTTCTTTACAGCTTCAGAGTCTGTTTTTTCTTACTAATATTTGCTTTGCACTTAGATTTCTTTCATGTCAAAAAGTGGACTGGGTTATATACATGCATCATGTATAATTTTTCTTAATATCATATGCATCCCTGTACCTTATATTATTCTGCTCATTTCTAATGGAAAAGAAAATAGATGCTTAACATTTCAGCTATATTTTTAATTCTGAGCCAAAGGAGAAGTCAACAGTAAGGTTTTAGACCTCTGCAGTAGCAGATCAAAAGCTCTTTAAAGCGTATCACCTAAGAGAGACCAAAGATATAGAAAGGTTTAGGAAAACAAGTTATTTTGAGAGACAGTGGGAGAGCATCAGTGGTAACAGGGAAAGCAGAGAAGTCATATAGGCTCTCCAGATGTCCAGGAGCAGAGAGGCAGGAATTCCCCGTGAGTGAGGGTGAGCCAGGAGCCAAGAGTAACCTTGGCACGTGCAGTGGCCTCAGTAATGGGGCACAGTCCCACAGGAGCAAAGAAAGGCTGGGGTGGTAACACGCTGTGTTGTCTGTCGTCTATTTCTCTACCAAGGAGAGGTAATGAATCAGGCTAAGGTCTACCCAGGAAGCCCACTCAGTGCAGCAGAAGACAGGATCAGAGATGAAGATAACCAGAACATGGCTTAAGACAGGCCTGCACTGAAATGGTAATGATAATCACCTGGAGGTGATTCTGCCTCTCTGCTCTGCCCTCGTGAAACCCTCACCTGGAATACTGTGTTGGAGTCCTCAGCACAGGAAAGACATGAATCTGTTGGAGAAGGTCCAGAGGAGGGACAGAAAAAATGATCAAAGGGCTGGAGCACCTCTCCTGTGAGGACAGGCTGAGAGAGTTGGGTTTTTTAAGGCTGGAAAAAGCTCCAGGGAAACGTTATTGCAGCCTTTCAGGACTTAAAGGGGGTTTATAAAAAAAAAAAGGGACACTTTTTAGCAGGACATGTTGTGAGAGGACAAGGGGTAATGGCTTTAAACTGAAAGTGGATAGATTCAGACTAGACATAAGGAAGACATTTTTTATACAGAGGGTGGTGAATCACGGGAACAGGTTGCCCAGAGAGGTGTTAGGTAACCCATTCCTGGAAAGGTCAGGCTGGACAGGGTTTTGAGCAACTCTAGGTGAAGTTGTCTTAGCTCACTGCACAGGGGTTGGACTACTTGACTTTAAAGGTCCCTTCCAACCCAAACCAATCTATAATTCTATGATTCTATGATTCTTTGATCCTGTTGAGGTCCTTCTGGATAGCAGTATGATCTTCTGGTGTACCAACTACTCCTCATGGTTTTCTGTCATCTGTAAATTTGCTGAAGGTACACTCTGTCCCATCATACAAAAATTAATTAAGGTGTTAAACAAGACTGGACCCAGTACTGATGATGCTAGTTACTGGTCTCCAACTAGACTTTGCGCTGCCAACCACCACTCTCTGGGCCTGTTCAGTTAGTTTTCAATACACCTACTGTCTTCTCATCCAACGCACATATCAACTGTTTTTCTGTGATGATCTCATGGGGTACAACATCAAAGACCTTCCTCAAGTCCACATAGGTAACATCACTGCTCTCCCCTTACCCACTAGGCCAGTCATTTCATTTTAGAAGTTTATCACAGAAGTTTAGGAGTGATGTTTGCTTTCTTCTGATCTTCAGGCAAGGGTCCCAGTCACAATGACTGATGAAAGTTTGTTGATAGCAGTCTCACAATGACACCTGAAAAGGGCATCTCAGCTTTTCCTTTGTCCTTTGAAACTGAGGATCCTACTCCATTTAGTAGCGGACCCATATTTTCCCTAGTCTTACTTTGTTACTTAAGTCCTTATAGAAGCTATTCTCGCCTTTAACATCTTGCATGAGATTCGACTCTGGGCTTTCCTAGATTGTGCCTCTATTCTCCTGCTGCATTACCTATTCCTGCGCCCACTTTCTAGTTTGAGTTTTGCCAGAAACTCCTTGTTCATCCGTGCAGGTGTCCTGGGGTTTTTGCCTGACTTCTTGCTTGTTAGGGTGGACTGTTCTTGAGCTTGGAGGAGGTGATCCTTGAATATCAAACAGCTCTCTTGGACCCCTCTTCATTCCATAGCCTTATGCTATAAAACTATTTTGAGCAGATCTCTGAAGGGGCCAAAGTCAGTTCTTCTCAAATCCAGCACTGAGACCTTGCTTTTTGCCCTTTTCCCTCCTGTTGAGATTCTGAGCTCCATCATCTCAGGATCACTGCAACAAAGGAAGCCAAGGCTCACAGTACTCACAGTGAAGTTTGATAGATCAGGGAAAGTATTTCATTTGACCAAAGTACATGACTGGGAAAAAAAGCAGACAAGTTTTGGGGTATATATACTGAAGAATTCCTGTATGGAGCTGAAGAATTTAAAATTAATTGACACATTTGGCCTACAATTAACAGGGTAAGAAACTCATTAGATTCTAATCCTAGTTTAGCCCCATGATCACAGAATCACAGAATCACAGAATTGTGGTGGTTGGAAGGGACCTCTGAGATCATCTTCCTACATGGAAAAGTTTGGGGGTTTTTTTCTGACATTTGAGGGTTTGGTTTTTTTTGGTATTTTGGTTTATTGGGGTTTTTTTTTAGGTGGGAAAATAAATTTCTATATTTTACAAAAGTATTTCAAGGATGGGTAACAATATTTCTAAAGTTCTTTGATCATCTGTGATCAAAGATCCTCTGTAAGTGCAAAATATCAATTATTGAAAAGAAGTTTAGGAACTAATAATTATTGAGGTATGTCTTCTCTGGTTTAAGGTGGCTGTAATGTAGGGAACTGTCTGATTCTTAACAGAGCATCTTCTCAATCTTCTCAAAATTCATTCAGACATTAAAAATCACATCAGGACTGGCCTGCTGCAATGGAAATTGGAACAGACCTTTATGATACAACCTGTTAATTTTTCCACTTCTTCCAACGCTTTTTTAAAGGGCAGATCTCATTGTATTGTTTTAAGAATGCTTAACTAGAAGCTAACAGTTTCTACTTCTCAAACATTACTGCAGCAAGAGTAGTCTTTTGAAATTGTTTCTGATATATTTAAGCCTGCTGTGCAAGGAACGGCAAGATTAGTGTGTAGTTAACTTTAGTCATCTGAGTTTTGTCACAGGATTAGCTAAATAGAAATAAGAAAATGCACAATCTAGGATAAAAAGTAATTTTTTATCCCTTTTTATAGTTCATTTACATTCCCTTCTCCCTTACCTGGTCAGATTTTCCACAGTAGCTTTAAGGATATTGCATTTTCTTTGAGGTGGGGGGGGGGGGGGGGGGGGGGG
>JAOXJM010000001.1:196773666-196785166 GCA_026413425.1 Tringa solitaria
CAATATTACCCACATACAAAGAAGGCTGTTTCTCTGAGCACTGTGGATGTGTGCCAGCTGGGAGATTTAGAAGTATTTCCTAGCTCCTATGTCTGAAAACTGCTTGTGGCCTTAAATGTGCAATTGCAAAGCACCAGAGTGAGTCCCTGGTCTGTGTGAATAGGACACTTCAACAGTAGTTGCAAAGGAGCTGCTTGTATAGAAGTTAAGTTACACTCTTGGTTGTATATCCTAAACAGCCTCTTTAGTCAGAACTTTTTTCCAATTATCTCTTTTAATTGCCAGCTACTCAGGTAACACAACAAATTGGCTTTCCCCCCCCTCTAGGACTGTTTTGGAGTCATAAGGCTTTTGTCATAATGCTTTTAAGCCTTCAGCTCCAGTTGCTTGTATTTCCATTTAATGTCATTGTGGGCTGGTGGCTTCCATTGTTTTGATTACTTCTGAGCAGAGGGTTGTTCAGTTATTCCTTAGTGGAAGCCAGTCAGAATTCCTCACAGGTTTAATGTGGCTAGTAATGACACGTGGATAAAATATAACTATGAAAGGCTTATCTAGCAGAATACTTGTAGGTAGAATTCTGAAGTCTTATTGTTTCCAGAATTCCTAAGAAGAGTACTAACCATTTCTGACCTTTTATTTAATTTTATATATGTGTGTGTGTCTTTGTGTGTGTGCATATGTGCATATGTGCCTATAGACATACACATACAACCTTTTACTAAATCCCTACCAACTCTAAAACACGTATTCAAAATCATTTATTTTACCAAAATGTCACATGTATTTATCAAAGGTCATTCAAATATCAAACTAAGTTTAATTTCCATTTCCCAGGCTTTGACTTTGCTAAGTATCAAGATATTTATATACTTGGCACTTCCAGAATATAGTGGCACACATATTTTAGAGGCATCACAATTACTGTGTGATTTCTGCATAATGTAAAGTGATGGAAGTTCTGAATCAGAGAATGAAATTGCACAAATCAGAAGAGGAAATTTAATCATTATCTTAGATGGCAGCAGACATCTAGATCCTCATTTGGATTTCCCATCATAGTTTCTGAAAGTACCACAAAGAAATTAGTGAATTTATCCTTGTAACAGTGTGAAATAACATTTTTCCCCAATCAAAGCAGAGGATGATTGTAGAGTTGAATAAGGAAATTTTTTGTACCCCATGCAATTTTACTTGTCATGCAATACTGCACCTAGTGCACTAACCACTTTTGTAAGTTCAGAGCATAAGCAACTCTTTGAGGATAACAATGATGTTGTCTTGGATACTGGAGCGATGTCATTAGCAAAAATTTCTCATTCAGCATTCTGTTTCAGACCTTCAAAACATTGTGGAACCTGTATAATTTGGTCTTGGTTTTCATCAGAGTGAAACCCGTAACATTCAGCATTTATCAGCCACACATGAACAGATAATAAACAAGTAGTAAAGTCATGATCGCAGAAAAGGAACCCTTGAACCAAACCTCCTCTGCCCAATATGAAAATAAAACTCCGTTTTCACAGTCTGTTATTCCATTTTATTGAGAATAATATCTGCACTTATGCAAATATTTCATAGTCTTTCATAATAAAATTTTCAATTATACTTTTTAAAAACACTTCAGCTTGACAAACTGTTTTTCTGATAGATAAAATATTATTATGTTAAAAAAATCCTCAACCAGCTGCATAGAATTTGAACTTCTAATGCAACACAAGGGTGTTGATTGCTATCTACTGATAAAAGAGAAGAGTTTCTATTTCAGGTATTCCTGATCAACAATGTATTCTACCTACAAAAATATTGGCTACAAAATCCAGAGATTTTTCAAAATGCAATCCATTTTTAAGCTTGTAGAAGAGGTTATATTTGACAAGATCTTCTTTGTAGGTAAGGGGATGACAAAATTATTCTTCTTGTTCATCTTTTTTTAATGACACCTCAGATTCCCTGGTAATTATGAGATTCTAGGAGATTTAAGGAAAAACAAATCAGCTAGAGATCACACAGTACTAAAATGGTAATCTTCACAGAGTTCTCCCACTTCCTTTTGCTTCTGACAGAAACACCTTAACCACAGTGTCATCATCTTATTTTCTATGCATCTGCCTACTTTTTATCACTGCTTCGTTTTACATCTCAGCAGGCCTGACTACCCTGAAAAACACACCTGCATAAAATCTGCAAGGAACAGAGAATATACATAAATAGGGGTGAAAAAGGAAAAGAGAGCTCTCTGCACTCTTATCACACCTTTTAGCATCTATCGGTTTCAGTTCTCCTGTGATTCATTCAACCCTTCACTATGTAAAAGGCCAAAGAGAAGCTGCAGTGATACTAGTACTCAAGATGAATATCAAGGAGTCAGGGACTCAGAGGAGAGCAATATTCGAAAATCCCATGGGAATAAAGGTCACAGGAAAAGAAGGAGAGATTAAATAGGAGCAGCATAGAGCAATCAGTCAGACAGGTTCCTGCATCAGAGTGGCCTTTGAATAGTAAACGATAGGAAAGGAACCATAAAAACAAGAACACAAAGCATTTTGTGAAGATGTTGCTTTCCTGTGTTGCATTTGCAAACATGGGCAAACCAAAATGTTGTTTTGTAATAAAGATAAACAAGCTTTTGTTTAGGATCAGTTAAAACAAATGCAGAGGAAGCTGTATTATGCTTTCCTAAAGGGCAAGGCATATTTACTTGAGGCCATTATTGGTTTCACATAGCTAGAGAGCTTCCACTGTGTCTTCAGCCAGAAGGTGCAGGGCAGGAACACAGCAGTTTCTTTCTGTGAGAGATCATCTGGGAGCCAGTACATGTGTCCTGACCCACCACAAAATTATTCTTTTATCTGCTGTCATTTGTTTTCTGTTTCCTTACTGTATCAAGGAAATTTTTGCTGCTGCTACCAAACACCATCAGCGGGCCATCATGAGAAATTTCTCCCTGCCAAAGCGTGGAAGTTGAAAAAAGTCAAAACAATTCTGCTTTTCCCTTTTGTTTTTCCCTTAGCTCCATCTGTGACACTGAGAGCTGTTTTCATACATCCAGAAAACAGAGTTTTGAACAGTTAGATGGTATAAATATTTAATTTAGGGAAAAAAGAAAGAAAAGCAACTTTTATTCCATGTGATAGGTAGGAAATGTGATGAACTTAGAGGAACATCAGGGGATGCTGATTGGTCACTTTAATTTTCTTTTTCAAACCTTTTGTTTATTTTTGTCTTGTCCTTCCAAAACTTAAGAATTGAGCAGAATTTTTAGGCACTTTTCTTTTTGACTCCTCCACTTCTTTTACAGAAAACATGAAGACACTGCCCTGTCACAATCAGGTCTTATTTGAAAGTGTCTTTCTTAAAGATAATATGCATTAATGCACGTGCTACTATGTATTGTATGTGATACTGTTGTAGGCACTAAAATAATTTAAACTCTGAATGCCAGCAGGTAACTGGGGTCTAATGTGTGTGTGTGTGGTGAATGTCCAAAACTGAACTTTTGAACTCTCAAGCAGAAGACTGCTACTTGCTAGCTGCAATAGGTAGGCTGGTTGTAACTTTTATTAACACCTGCACTGAACAAAAGTGTCAAGTCATGAATCCTCTAATTAATAAAGCGACATAAGACAGAGTTAGCAATTAGGAGGCTGATCACATGTTGTGCTTCTGCAGACAAACTGTTTAGCTGAGAAAAACATTGGGCTATTGGTGGAAAAGAAGGGTTCCCAAAACAGTGGTCTTAGAAGAAGAAAGGGGACCAAGAAAGAAGCTGAAGATCCTGGATAGAGGAAAGAACCTAGAAGTGGGGAGTTCCTGGAGATGGGCAAGATGCATGGAGAGGAACACCAGCGGATATCCAGTGCCAGGGACACCTGGGACTGACAACTGTGAGTGTGAAATGACACGACTTTCTGACTGACCTTCCCAGATCAACAGTGACTTCTGTGTTGGGAAGGGAAGTTGAGATCTAGTGAACATAACACTGGTGGGGAGCAAGTGAGCAAGTGGGTATATAAGGTAGCCAAATAGCATAAAAGCTCTGATCTCATTGGGTCTTGAATAAATCCCAATATCCAGATCCACTAGGAGTTGTGTTTTACTTTGTCCTGCCTGTGACAGGTAATATACTAGTACCACAGCTAATCAGTTGACAGCTTCAATAGTTATCTGTAGATTCATTAGCAGTTGCTGCTGCGACTGCAAACAAATACCTCATAAAAATAGCAAGTTATCTGAAATCTCCACTTTTTGCAGTATAGCAAACTAAAAATGTTGATATTTTTAAAGCAAAAGTATGATATTTTTAATATTATTTTATATTTTCATACTTTTTTCCCAAACACACACACACACACACATATATATATACTTTTTAGACTATTACCTCCTTTTATTTTTAACCTTTACATCCTTTCCATCAGTCTGAAACCCTGTGGACTACTTTTGGAAGCTGGCTCTTTGTACATGTTTCCCAGCAGGCAGGCAGCTCCTGAAATCTGCAAGTGAGAGCTCTCCTTCCCAGCTAATGGCTGCATGCTGACTACCTATAGCTTTCTGACCCTGTTTCCACAGAAACCACCAGAACATGTTAACTTTAAGCAATCTTATTTGAATAATGGAATGTGTTCAACTTAAACAATATCACTTTTGGTAAAGAAACTGCTGTTCTTTTGTTTTTAGTTCTGCATTATGTGCCTCCCAGCCATTTCATGATTCTTTGTGACTCCCTTCTTTTTTTTAAATAGTAACATTTGCATCAAGCATCTTAAACTAATTAGATGATGCAGTATGTGGTCTGCCTCTAGTAATGTAAAAGTCTAAAGTTTCAAAAGAGTAAGCCAGTTTTAAAACCAGACTTACCTATTATTATTTTGATATGAACAGAAAGATGAATGAATAACAACCTGAATAATTATTTATGGAAGAGAACAAAGGAAAGGACTCCAAGTCTCAGTCCCATCATCTATTGCAGACAAATGTTATATAATCCCTCTTATAAACCAATACATCCCCATAGGAAAGTACCTTTTCTCCCATACATCTCTGGGAGGATGTTTGGAATCTCACTTCTGGCAAGTCCAGACACTTTCTTTAGATTTTTACCTTAATTTTATGAGTCTATTTGTTCTTTTGAGAGTTGCATCTTTTAGGTTATATGAGTAAGAACATTCTTTTAATTTTTTTTTTCCCCAGGGCAAGGAACACAGCTTATTAGAGAGGCATCTGAAGTATGGCAAAGATACCATGATCACACGCATGGAGTTATACTATCATTTCTTAGTTTGGATTTGAAGGGACTTTTAAAGATCATCTAGTCCAGCCTCCCCTGCAGTACGCAACCCTTCAACTAGATCAGGTTGCTCAGAGCCCTGTGCAGTATATTCATGTGTAACCGGTTACACCTGCTCCTAGCAAAAGAACTGACCTGTGATCTCTGTCATCACACCTCATTGTTCAACAGGTTATTCTTCCACTTTCATTTCCCACTCCCACCTTTATGTCCCACATCTAAATGTTGTACAAGGAGTTGCCTAAGTGGTCAGAACAATTCACACAACTCAAGTCTCACTGCTGTTGTCATCATGGAAGGTTTGTCTAGTCAAAGAACAGATGGTGCTCAAGTATTGCTGCAATTAGGTAGAGAAATTGTGGAAAATTCTGGAAATACTGATGTTTTACTTATTCCTCTTGGTATACAGTCCCGTTGTCAGATGGACACTGACAACATCCTCTCCATGTTTCTCATTCAGTTTGGCAAAACTACCAAATTAATTACATTTCAGTTCATAGCAGAGACTCCCCATGTGTCCTCTCCTAATAATCTTGTCTGTCCGCTTTGGTTCACCTTCTGCAGATGACATTTTTGTGGTGCTTCATGCAGCAGTCTTCATTTTTCTTAACCTTTATTGGTAATATCATAACTAAGATCTTTCTGTATTGTGTGTACATATTTTTCATGCATACAACGTATGGTTAACTCACTCTAACATGATTTTCTTCCTTTCTAATTTTCAACTAACATATCCCCATTTATAACAGAAAATCTTCTTATTAATTCCCAAGTAGATAATCTCACACTCAGTACTGTAGCACTGCATACAGTTTTTAGTATTTCAATAATCCAGTTCTTCTGATATACTCTTATGATTTCCCTCTGGACCAATGATGTATCTTCAACAAGTTCAATTTTTGTGTTCCTACTTTTTATTGCCAACATGCTTAATTACAATATTACCATTAATAAGATTGGCCAGAAAAAATAGCAAAATTGTATTATTTGATGAACTAGCCTTACCTAGATCCACTAGAAAAAAAATTGAATGCTAATCAAATAAATGAATTTGAAAGTTATTAACATATAAATGAGAAGTTGAGGAATGTAAGCATAGCCCACTGTATCCTGCTGAAAGGTAGGACTACCACTACTGTTATAATGCAAAGGCTGATGTCACTGAACAGTGTCCTTTGGGGCTATTTTGCTTTAGTGATTACTAAAGAGAATTCGGAGTAGTACCTTTAACACAGCCTATGAGTCTGTATTAAAACAAATAGATTAATAAAACCAAATAAAAGAGCTGTAATGGAAGATCTATGTGTCTTAGGTGAACACCAATGTAAGGGGTAACTAGTAAATTCCGCAGTTCATACTCCAAGCCACAATTGGATCCAAGATAGGGTAAAAATCAATACGTAGTATCTTATTTTTTATGATTGCAAATAGTTCATATTGAATTAATGCAGTAAAATGCTATGTTACTTATCTCCATTGCTACTTTGCCTTATGGTAGACAGCTAGTGTCATCATATTGTAGAGTCAGCTTCACAGAGATTACATTTCCCATGAAGTAATGCAGATTTGCAAGTTTTACTAATCCGGTGGGGGCTTTTAGAACACTCATAAATATCATGGTCTATATCTGTGCCAGTTAAATAAATTATGGCCGGGAATGTTCCTGGGTATTAAGGACAGCCAATAGAGAAAGGTCCACATGGTTGTAGTAGCAAACTCTTTTACTTCTAAAGCAGGCTGCACACAAATGCTATTGAGAGTGATTCCTGAGGTGTTTTAACTGTCAGAGTGTGCCTGGAAATTGTTTGAAAAAGTGACAGATTGAATGCACGAAAAGAATGCTGGGATATGTCCTATCAAACCATGAGGATACATAATAATTTTCTTAAGACCAAGAACGTTCCCAGGTTAATTTACTAGGTGAGATGTAGCATGTCTGCTGTAGCTCACAGTGACCATGGGGAAGGCTCCCAACATGCTGTGCGAAGGTCATGGTCAGGCTCACTCAGAGGCCACACCAGAGCAAAGTCCCCATCATGACGCAGCCATGCCTGGTGCTGATGATGACCTCACTGTTCCAGGTGCAAACCCATGGGCTGTTGTCCTGATCCAGCTTTGGCCCGGCCTTGTCCCCATGGAGGTGTGTGATGCCTGTGGCTGGGGTCAGCACCCTGGTCCACAGGGAGCTGCTCCAGTCCCTATGATGCCCTAATTTTTATTAAGTAGAGGTAAAAGAAATGTTTCAAATTTGGTGAAATTTTATTTAGCTCTAAAAAATATAAACAAACTATGTATATTTCTGAGTCAATTTTAAAATTTATATGAAACAGTCAACACTTCAAATTCCCGTCTTGATTTGGTATTCAAACAAGAAGATGAATTCTCAGATTTCATACAAGGAGAAAAATGCAGATTTTCTCAGTTCTACCCATAGCTAAGTTTTAAAATGCCAGAGAAGAAAAGGAAAATGTCTATTGATGATACGAAAGATGATAAGAAAGAAAATTCAGTAAAAAGCCAAGCTTAAAAATATTAAGTGTTCTGCAAATTATAAGCTAAGGCTGATTGTAACTTGGCTTGTATAGGTATAAGCCATAAACAATATTAACTTCATCTGATATGTTTCTCTCTACCCCTGTTCATGTTTGTCCTGTAGCTAATTTTATGCAAATATCATTATTGAATCATCACTTAAGTATAGAGATGCATATACGATGTTTCTTCCTTCATTAATCCTAAGAAATAGTATCTTATTGCAAAGGGCCTAAGAACACAGAGAATGCTTGCAAGTCAACTATTTAAATCAAGATATTTACCTCATTCTTTTAACTTTTTGCAAGATTTTATAATTTTTTCTTATATTTTTTCTTTCCAACTACTTGTTTCTTAGCCACACTATCCTCCTAGAGGCTTCAGAGTGCTACGGCTTCTATTAAAATTACTTTAGGTCCAGAGCAAGCACAAAAATAGAAGACTGGATTATTTAATATAATATATATAATATGCATATCATATAATTGGCCGAACAAAGTAAAGCTATCTACTATTTCAGCAGCTAGAGCAGATTGCCATTTAACAGAATAATACTGTATTCTAAATTATGGGCTACATTAAGGGTTTGGATAGTCCCGTAATAACTACAAAAGCTCAAGCCCATCACAGAATGCTAAAGATAAAAGGAACATTCATTAAGATATACTTACTCCCACTTACCAATGGGATATCAACATCCATGCAAGGAGAGATGCTGATCAAACAGATGCTATTGCTCTTCTCAGACAATATTCAAATTATAGGCATCCAACAGATTGCCTGGAAGGTGCGCATACTGAATTCACACCTTCTGACACTGTATGGAGAGTCTCCTTCTTGTACAAATGCCATCCTGCAGTCCAGAATCTACAATTCTTCAGATCTCATATTAAAGTGATGGGGGATAGAGAGCAACTGATCTCTGAAGAAACAGCATCTTAAATTATTTACGACTTTATAGACGATAATACCTTGAACAAAATCTAGAGTGGAACAGGTATAAAAGGTCTCTCTGCTGTGTTGAAACTGTCCTGATTTGAAGGAAAGCAGAACCAACTTTCTGTTCAGTAATTTTACTTCTTAGCTAGGCCTCTTCTAACTCTCTGAAATTAACAGCATAATATGTAGAAAACCGTTCTCAGACTGATAAGACCTGTGTTCATAGCTGATGCCAAGGAACAGTATGCAGAGAGGCTCTTGCTTATACTCATTGCTTTAACAACTAAGGTCAGCTAACTTTGTTACTTGCCCGGCTGGAGGAATGGAAATAGAAAAGCATAGAGGTGTCCCACCTGCAGGGAGGAGTGAACAGGACAGGTGACCCAAACCTGACCAACAGGGTATTTCATCCCATTTGCTTCATGCTCAGTATAAAAGCTGAGGGATCAAAGCCCTCTTTCTTCAATGACTGATGTCTGAAGAGGACCCTGTCTGTTCAGCTGCCTTTGATCTGTGTGTTCCTGACTCCAGAACTGGAATCCAGTTCCCATCTGTCACTGATCTCCAGTGCCTGCTGGTGACGTCATCCTGGGGGCTCGATACAGTTTTGTATATATTGTATCTATTTCATTATTTCCTTGTAATTTTATTATTAATATTTCATTAAAGTAGTTCAGGTCCTTCTAAACTTGTAAATCTCTTTATCCCTTCTCCTCCTCTTCTTGGAGCAAGAAGTGGGGGAAGAATATCTGTTGCCCGTAATTGGCCAATTTGGCCTAAACCACGACAGAAGCTTAGATGAATAGCTGCATTTAAATCCTGATTGCATAAGGATTCTTATAGAGGGGAGCAATTAACTTGTATGGATTTCCACTGAGAAGGAATGGAGATGAAGAGAAACATCTTGAAAGAAAGAGATCTTAAAACTGAAAAGTTTTTACACTTTCTGAAAATATAATTTTACTTCGCTTATCATCTAAACTTCAACATTTCCTCTATCCCTCCCTATCCCCCTGGTAAATTTAATTTGATTGAAAGGAGATTGGGGGCTGAAACCACAGTAGGGAGGAAACAAATGAGAAATGGCATAGTGTTGAGAGAGGGGGGAACTGTAGGAATGTTTTTAAAATTAAAAATGAAATTTTGTACACTTCGCAAATGTCTGAAGATGACTCTCGCCTTTTTTGTTGTAGACCCTGTTGAGGAATAGGTTGTGCCCAATGTGTTCAATTTTTCTCGCCAAAGGGAAAAAAAGAATAAAAAGTGCAATTTTGAACACAAATTGTTCCATTTGATCCAAAGTATTTCAGTTTGCACAGTTTGTAAGGTGTGCAGGGGAGGTGAAGTTATGTATTCACAGACCTTGAGACAGCTGCCCTCACACACTTCCTGCATGATTGTAGCTGCATGTGAACCTTAAGGTTCATAATGCTTGAAAATAATGCAGGTGAGGCTCACACATTGAGATTTAGCACATGGCTGGAACAAAGGGACATGCAAATACAACACCCCAAGTCCCCCTTAGGGAAGAAACTATGAAAAGTGCTGAGGATGATGTTATCAGATTACTCCTGGCCTCATGTATGCAATCTCTTCAGTTTGGATCCATCTCAGAAAAGATTAATGGGACCTTCGAGAGAACTATTCCCCCTGCCCTAAAGCATGATGTTTTCAGTAAGTTGTACAGAATATCCAGAGAATTAAAATGGATTTATGACTCAGATTCAAGTTTTTGTCTATCCTGATACAATTTCTATCCATTGGGATAGTCATCAGGACATAAAAATGCATTTTTTCATGTTCCTATTATATATGAACAAATGAAACAGTTGCTATAACTCTCTCAGTATTCTCTGTGAGCTGGAAGAGTTCCAAAGGGGTTCTGTAAAGATACCAACCAAGAATGTCTTTTGCCTTCAGACTGGCGTTGCCAAGTATGAACCTATTCTTTTTCTTCTTCAGAGATTTGAATAAAATTCTTGAAGTTTTCAGGTGAGTGTCCTTCCGTCACAATATTGAAATTTCTTACGTTCTTATGTTAGGAGCTCTTTCCATATTTATAGTCACGTTAAGAGTCACCAGCTTAGACCGAAGTCTCTGAAAACAGAGAATTTACAGCTCTCATATGCCAAACAAATATCTCTTTTCTTTTTTTTTTCCAACAGCTTGCATATATCCTGTTTTATCATCTATATATGGTATTAAAATCATATATATGATGTGTTAATCAGATATACGACGTATGTGTGGCATGACAATTTTATACATGTATATATGTGAAGTTAGCTAATCATAGAATCATAGAATTGTTTAGGTTGGAAGGGACCTTAAAGATCATCTAGTTCCAACTCCCTGCCATGAGAAAGGACATCTCCCACTAGAGTAGATTGCTCAAAGCCCCATCCAACCTGGTCTTGAATACCACCAGGGAGGGGGCATCCACAGCTTCCCTGAGAAAACTGTTTCAGTGCCTCACCATCCTCATTGTAAAAAATTTCTTCCTGATACCTAATCCAAATCTACCCTCTTCCAGTTTGAAACCATTACCTATCATCCTATCACTACATGCCCTTATAAAAAGTCCCTCTCCAACTTTCTTGTAGGCACAGAATCACAGAATCACCTAGGTTGGAAGGGGCCTTTAAGACCATCAAGTCCAACCATGAAAAAAAAAAAAAACCAAAACCAAACAAAACACACACCAACACTAAACCATATTCCCGAGCACCATGTCAATTC
>JAOXJM010000001.1:196805909-196820349 GCA_026413425.1 Tringa solitaria
TATTTTTTTGCCAGGAGGCAAAAGTTTTTAAGAATGCAAGAAATACAGTTTCACTTGGTTTAATCTAAAAAGAAGAAAAATCATCCTGGTAAAGTTTATTTCCCAGGGAGAAATTAGTGACTTGGGACTCCAAGAAAAATGCAAGAAACATGTTTTAGGTTTTACTTTTTCTTTACTCAATTGTAAGATAAGTGCTGAATTGCCAGCCCCTCAACATATTTGTCAGTAGCTTGGAAGTGAAAGCAAGATTGTCCAGACAGTGTTGAATGGTCAGGGATCAGAGAAGAAGAAATTAACAATTAATCTAGCTACAAAAAGATTTATATTAATTAAATATCTAGTTTAATAAATAGAAATATATAGTCCACCAGATAAAACTGAAATAAACATGTTTTGGAGCAATGGATAAACAAAGTTTATCTGTTATAGCACAAGTTGCTTCTGACAAAGGAATGGGGTTTGACAGTCTCAGAAAATTCCCCAAA
This sequence comes from Tringa solitaria, assembly GCA_026413425.1. Taxonomy (NCBI): domain Eukaryota; kingdom Metazoa; phylum Chordata; class Aves; order Charadriiformes; family Scolopacidae; genus Tringa; species Tringa solitaria. Next base: position 196,806,395 of record JAOXJM010000001.1, read on the forward strand.
GCTCCAGCTTCGGTAGAAAGTAAACATTGTTAGGAAGGAAATTACCAAAGGAATACAAGAAATCAGCAGAGCATATCACTACTATGCAAAGCTGCATTCCTGACTTCCAAGAGTAAAAACCCTTTGCAAACCCTGAAGGACTGATGAGCAGAACTCACTAGGGCTTTTATCAAACTTGTCCCTAATGCATGGAGAGGCAGCACTAAATTTTCTAACACAGGGCTTTGGCAGCACTAAACTGTTCTTGGTGTCCTGTGAACATGTTAATTAAAGAGCTTGAACTCTAATAAGAGACCAACTTTCTTTTTTCTTTTCACTGATAAGAGTGCCTGAGGGGTGGGGATATTTGCATTCCCTAACAGCATCCAATTGTTTACTTGAAGGAACTAAAAACTCAGCCAGTAGCTTCACAGCTAAATGGCTCGATGTCAAATCAGCATTTCAATCATTCTACAATCTACTTTTATCCAGTGCAGGTAAAGTGATATGAACTTACAAAAACACTATGCCTTGACCTTTATAGAACTGAGATCAGTAGCAGAAATAAGGAGCCACCCATAAATTACAAACAAGAGACAAGGAGTGGCCAGTGACAACCAACAGTTCCCACAATATATTAAAATTGTTAAAAAGGATGCAGTGTACTAGGTGTACCGTGCACACTGCTGTGTATCCCTGAACTTGCATGGGAGGGAGGGTTCCTCCACAAGAGCACAAAGCAGGGTGGGTGTAGGATCAAGCCTATGTCCTCAGGAAGATCCAGCCAAGTTAATGTCATACTGTGATCCAGCTCTGGCCCTCAGCAACATCAGTGCTCCACTGAGGTGTTTTTACTGCTTCTAGTTCTGTAACCTGTTTTCTCTAAACTATGCTCTATTGTCTGCTATACTTACACCCAAACATTCTTTACATATTTAGTGGCTTGTGAAATAACGAAGTAAAAGCATACTTTAAGTGACAATAGCCAATGTAGAAGGTCTTGGCCCAGTGACAGCCCAGTGACTGACGTTCTGTACAACCGTGGAGTACAGTTGCTTTTTCCACCAGTGTTTGCTTCTATGGTTTCACACGTTTGATTTTGGGTGGACATGGCTTTACCTTCAGCTGTGTACAGCTATTTCAGCTGTTTCTCCTTGTATTGAATAGCTAACAGAATTACTTGCTTTTCAGGTATCTAAAAGATAGATCAACTTACCCTGAAGTTTCTAGGATTTTATGTATCTTGAAAACCCTTTAAGTGCTTGGCAAAAAGTTTCAATAATGTTAATAATTAATGCTCCATGTCATAAACCATTGTCCATCTAGCTAAGGGCTAGTGCTCTTTTTGAGCACCAGCCTCAGCTATGTTTCTTGTAAGGACCTGTGTTCTTTTCTTAGACCTTTCCAAACAAAAGTCTTGGCTCTGCAAAGAAGATGCCAGGTCTCAGCACAGTTACTAAATAGCAATTATGCCTTATCACACAATCATGTAAAGCACACAGCATGGGCATGTAAGCATCTGCCACTCCACTGTAAAATGGTAAATAAATTACATGGAAAGACATAGGGAGTTACATCCTAAATACTTTATACTCCCACCATTTATTGCAACTCATCTATAATGCAAAGAAAATTAGTGGTCAGAGTCTGGATGTGCCAAATCTTACTGAGAATGGCAGCAATTCAGAAAGGAAAATAAAAGTTAGAACAATAAAATGAACCAAGCCATTCACTGCAGGAGTAAAACTCCAGTACAAGTAATAATGCTACAATTTGGACTGTGTTGATGAGGTATTGTTAGAAGAAAACAAAGATTTCCTGGGATAACTTGGCTGGACAATAAGAACTCTCCCACAGACCAGCAGAGACACCTTTTGCATGTAGTATTAAATATATCTGGTTGAAACATAGAATTTTTCTTCCAGAGGCAAATTGGTTTTATTCCAGTTCATTTTCCAAAAATTGTCAGAGTTTCCTATGAAATTTAAAGACAGAAACATTTTGAACGATTCAAAATAACATTATTTGACAAAATAAAATTTCTTCTACTTTTGTCTTGAGAAATATATACTATGATTTCTGGGAAAATAATTTAGAAGAAGAGGATTTGACACTGTATCCCACAATATTCTTGTTTCCAAATTGTGATTTTACAGTCTGAATGTCTGGGCAACCAGATGGGTAAAAAAAAATCACTGCAATAATCATGCTCAGAGGGTGGTGATTAACGTGATGTTCTCTACCTGGAGCCCAATAACAATTGTGGTACCACAGGGATCTGTCCAGTGACTGTCACATTTAATATTTGTCAGGAATATCAAGAAGATGAGTGAGTGCATTCTCATCAAGTTTGCAGATGACACCACTTGAGGAGGACTACTAGATGGATTTTAGGTCTCCACCACCATTCAAAGGTTTCCAAGACACACTGGAGGAGTGAGCCAGTAGGAACCTAATGAAATTCAATGAGGAGAAATGCAAAGCTCCTCACCTGTGAAGGACAAGCCCCTCCAACAGCACAGACTGAGCACCGCCTGCCTGGGAAGCAGCTCTGCAGGAAAGATCCTGCTGAGCACCAGAGCTGAGAATGGGCCTGTAGGGTACCCTGGAAGCAAAAATGTTAACAGCACCTTGTGCTGTATGAACAGGGCAGAACCAGGAGATCCAGGGAAAGCAATATCCTCCTCCACTCACTACTTGTTAGATCATAGACACGATGCCCAGTCTAGGTCTCTGCACTACATGAAAGACACTGGTAAACAGTAGAGAGTTCAGTAAACTGGAGAGGCACCACGATGGTGGTGGCTGGAGCACTTGTTTTGTGAGGAGAGGCTAAGGGAGCTGGACTTGATCAGCCTGGAGCAGAGACAGTTTCAGGGGGACCCAGTAGCAACCTCCAGTGACCAAGGCGAAGTTATCAAGGAGCCAGAGCTGTAGCTGAGCTCTTCACAGCAGTGCACTGAGGGAGAAGAGGCAATGGATACAGATAGAAGAAAGAGAGGTTCACCTTGAAGAAAACTTTACCCATGAGGACAGTTGAGCACTGCCATTGGCTGTCCAGAGTCATTGTGCAGTTGTGCAGTCTCCACCCCTGGAGTTTTTTAGGCCTTGACTACATGAAACCCTGAGAAGCCTAGTCAGATGTCTTGGGAACTCTGCTTGGAGCAAAAGGTTGTACTACACACCACCTGAGCTCCCTTCCAACCTGCATTATTCTGTGGTCTTATGATTCTCTAATTAATAATGTGGAAGAAAAATCCATGGGTTTAATATGAAGAAATCAAAAATATAAATTCTCAGTTTCAATAAGAGAAATGAAACTTCGTGGCTGTTTTTGAAACATTTATGACCTTTTAATTTCAACCCATATTTCAGCAATCAGCATGCTGATGGGGCAGCAATCTTGGATTGAGTATGGTCCTTTAGAAACTTTTCAAACAGTTCCAGCAGGTATTATTTACATCAGGAAATGGGACCTTATTTTTCTGAGTGAATTATTAACATAGATTGGAAGTGATCACTGCATGAGAAAGCTACTAATCTTAAAGACACACAGGAGATAACTGGGGGAGACAGGAGTCTGACAGAGGAGATCAACACATTTAGGATTTAACTTTTGTCTACATAGCTTGGCTGCATGCTAGAGGCATTACTTCTGGCAACATGAGTCTCGGAACTGGTAGCTTCAGAACTGTTTGGGTTTTTTCTGACCACATCTATTATGTCTTTTTCAAAAGCTGTAGGAAAACATAAAGTGGAAAGTCACACTCTAGTGGCTGGAACTTTTCTTTTTTTTCTTCATGTGGCCAGAGGGAGCTAAAACAAGAGTTTAAGATCTCCCTGTTTCCTGCTTCATTTATACTAATGAGGGACCCACAGGACAGCTATATTAACAAAGTGGAAAATAATGTTTGTTTTCAGTGATCTGCTGAAGTCAGCTTTATGATAGAAAATATTAAAGTCTTCCTGAAGCAGTTCAGAAGTGTTTCAGGAAAACTGACTGGAACAGCCCTACCCTTAGTCCTTCTTTACTTCTGTTCTTCAGAGCAGAGCAGAGCCTCCTCCACAGGAGGTGCTTTATTTACCAGTTTCCTGATGGAGCTGACTGGTAAAGAAAGCATACTTATATCTGTATGGGAGCAAGTTAGGAAAGTCACATTCAAATAGTCTGTTCAAAAATACCTCATTTAAGGCTGAAGTTATAACACTAAATTTTTCAAACAATCAAAGCAAAGAGGCTGGTTTCTAAGCAGTGGTCTGCCTACCTGGAGGAGGAATTTTCCTCCTTTGAGAGTGTTCCCTGTAGTCACTAGAGATGAATAGTTACTTCCACATTTTTAGAGGGTTATTTAACCCACCTATCCTAGGTGGCCATTTTAAGATTAGATTAATCACCCCATGGATATAGATATCTATAGAAAGGACGAATGCCATGGTTTAAATACCTTGGGAGTCCTTGTGCATTTTGGATTTATTGACGTAGTCAGTAAAAAAAAAATACCTTTTAGATCATATTTGCTTAGCTAATCCAAGTACATGACTAGTGGTTTTGGCAATACACAGGTGGAAATCATTTATGAGTCTCTAATAGCAGGAGATAAATACAAGCAAAGGGTGCAGCATCTGATAGACTTGTACAAATAAATTGGTAACTCTCCTCCAGAAATGTCTGACTTGTCTTTGTGCCTAAGTCAATAAAGTTCTCAAATGATTAAACAAGTTGATTTGTCCATTGTTTTTAGAACATCTCTTTGCTCATAACATATCAAAGTCATGTAGAAATTGCATGCGATACTGTATGACCCACTAGCAGGCTTTTTCTTTCATGCAGGAAATGTTACCTGTTACCTAAGGAAATCGTACCTGGAGTAATAGATTATGTGACATTACCAATGATTTTGAGAAGCTTTTTATACTGGCCTGACTTTTTTCTAGTTCATATGTAGTTAGCATTGAATGGATGCATGCCTCTGGTTCTTTATTATTGGGCAGTATTTTAAAGCATGACTGTGGTGGGTTGAATCTGGCCAGCAGCTAAGCACTCACCAAGTTGCTTGTTCATTTCCCCATCACCGGGAGGATGAAGAGAATTGGGAGAGCAAAACCTGAAAAATCATATTTCAAGATAACGATAGTTTTATAAATGAAGGAAAGCTGTGCACACAAGCAAGGCAAAAAGAGGAATTTTTTTAAATAGTTCCTATTGGAAGGTGAATGTCTAACTACTTCCTGGAAAGCAGTGCCTCAATACACTTAACAGTTGCTTGGGACATAACCACATACATAACCACAAACATTCCTGCTTCCTCCTCCTTTCTCTGGGCTTTTACTGCTGACTAGGATGTCATAGGGTATGACCGTATCCCTTTGGTTAATTTTGGGTCAGCTGTCCTGGCTGTGTCCCTTCCCAGCTTAACGTTCACCACCAGCTTGCTCACCACAGGGGCAGCATAAGAAAAAGAAAACCTCAGTACTAAACCAGCACTATTCAGCAATAGCCAACACATCAGTGTGTTAATAACACTGGTTTAGCTACAAATCCATACAACAGCATACAGGTAGATATGAATAAAATTAACTCCATCTGAGCCAGACCGAGTATAATGACTCAAGTAATTTTTTCTTAGAGAAAAAAAAAACAGTCAATGCAAAGGTAATGAAAGCACAAAGCAGAGGGGTAAGAAAGAGACCTGAAATGAGTGCAATAATGCAGTAGTACAGAAGCTTAAGTATAGAAGCTGGAACTTGACTACGTTGTTTATTAAAAATAAATATTTCTTCAACTTTTTAGAGTTGTAACCATGATGGTCTTGTGATATAAACATGCTAGATTTGTAATAAATGAAGTATCTTTGATTAGACAATTGACTTATCTAGGTAAAATAGATGAGCTTTCAAATACATAAATTTCTCTTTCATCCTTCGTTGGCGTAGCCAGATACTTGTCTATTTTTTCAACTTTTTCAGGCATAAAAAGGAGTTGAAAAGAAGAATAATTTTAACACCAAGGTCTCTTAGAATTAGTTAAACAATGCCCATAAATCATTGGCACAGGGACTCAGATGTGTCTCTTCCACTGCTTGCTGAACTATTGTATTACCAAAGTCTATCAGAAATTTTCACGCCCTTCCTTTTCCACCATGTTCTAGTGAACATTTAGGTGTAAATCCCACTTCTACCACATATTTCTTTGATATGTTTCCCTCCTTTTATTTTTTTAAGTTAGCTTAGATAGAGTCTTCAATCAGTTTATGGAGAAAATCTCATTCCTTGGATTCTATCTGTGTAATATGTGCAGCATAAAAAAACTTAAGTGCCTAATTTAGGAGTTTGAAGTGGACCCAAGGGATGACTTGGGTCTTGAAGGTATGTTTTAAATGCTTACATTCTGTATTAGAACCAGCCCTAACACTTGCAGTTAAGAAAAGCCCTAAGCAACAGGATGGTTTAAATTTAGGTTTGGGAATGTTAAACCTCAATTCCCATTGTGAATCTAGCCTAGAGATTAGGTGATATTTTGAACTCAGATTCTCCAAGCTGTGGTGTAGAAAGCCCTTTCTCAGTCCATAGCATATCTGAATTTAGATTAGAAAAAATTTATTTCCATGAATTAAACTAGCAGTTTAAGAGGAATACTGGAACTCTCTAGTTGTAATACATAGTATGTGAGCAGTTTCATGGTCTTACTACAAGATGCTATGGGGACATGATAACTAATTTCAGCAATCATGATACAATTACAAAGAGGTAACATCTTCAAAAAGCTCATCATTCTTCAATAGAAAAAAAATACATAATTAGGAAAGAAATTAAATCCAATAGGAATAACCCAAATCTCATGAATGTAGGGAATGAAAAAAAACTTAAATTTTGAGTCCTTAAAAGCCCACAGCGCTCTGGGGAACTCATCCTCCTCTGTCTGCCACAAGCTTATCTGTGGTAAGATAGCTCTCAAGAACAGCCATACTCAAGACCAAGGCATGAAAGAGTGTTCAAAGGTTATCAGAGCTGACTGATGAAGACAGTTCAGGCTACAATTGGCAGGAAAGATGCCTACCTTTTGATAATTTTACAAGTATATTTCATCTTTCTCTCTCGGATATCTCTGTATCTCTTTCCATTGCTCTTCTAAGGAGAGTCAGTTTGTCTCCATTCCTGCCTATGGGGCAAAATAAACGAGCTTTTGAACCACAAAGATGCTGCATTTTGCACAAGCTTTGTTTAAAGGCTCATCTTCACAACGAAATTACTACAGCAGTGTGGTAAGGAACGTCTTTATGTCTTATTCAGACCTGTTGCAAAGGCAAGGTTACAGGACTTCTTTCATTATGGGATGAGAAGAGTTAAGTTTCCTTGCATTTGTCATAGTTTAAATGTCCAGACGTAGGTAGCTATAGTGGCACAGCAAATATGAAGGAAATTGTTAAACTATGATTGCAAGATGACAGGTCTGTATCTTGCATATTAGGACTTACTCTACATTGATTTTAATGAAAAATGTATTAAGCAATTACCTCTTTTCTATAGCATACGCATTCCTGGAAGTTGTAATTCCTTAATGACAGTGGAATCTTTTCCAAAGGAGCAGTTTTTGTTATTGTTGTTACTTTTTGTTTTGCCTCAACACCTGGGTAGCAAAGGGAAGTTCCATGTTTCCTGTTTCAGAATTGGCATAAGGACCTGGGTTTATACACTTATTATACTTAAAATCAAGCCAGAAGCCATCATACAAAGTCTCTTCTGCTCTTCATCTTTCTCTTTCCCACACCCTGCCCCCACATATCTGTTTCAATTTCATCATATAAAAAAAACTATTTCACAAATGAGAACAGGCCCCAACTGTCACAGGCATTCAAAGCATGACCATCGTTTTTCATGGATTCTAAAATCCTTCTCCTTGTAAAATCCTCTCTTGGAAAAATTGTTAAGCATATTGTTGTGATTTTTTTTTGTTTTGCTTTTGAAGCACAACTTGATATTTACATATATTCTATATGTGACAATGTAGAAGGATTGGGTTTTTTTCCTCTCTTTAACATGACTTCCTATGGCAATGTGGTTGAAGTGTCCACAATGCTATATCTTTTGTCACAGTCATAATAGGCATGACTCTTTTCATCTATTTTAATCATTCATGGGGTACAGAACCTGAATTCTGAGCAGACGTCTAGGAGACAATAGTCGGAATTCTAAGAATTTATGTCAGTCCCGTGTAATTGCAGCAATGAGGTACATTTAGAAGCAATAGGTAAAACATCATACTCCATAAAATCAGGTAGAATAGTAATTAAAAAAAAACTAGAATGTGTCTATGAAAGGAGACATTCTTTTTTTTTTTGGTTATATTCATGGGCAATGCCTAGTATTTTATATCTATATAGTATTTTATATCTGTATAGTATTTTATATAAACACGGTGATATCTCCAACAAAACTAATACTGATATTTCTTAACTTAAATCTATATGCATAGATGCATGGGTACTGCATGTAGACTGCCAAAATAGCATTCTCTAGCAAACTCTACAACACAAAGAACTATTTTTTGTCATGAGCTTATTCTGTCACTGTAATATGTGTCTTAAAATAAAAGTTCTATTTATTTATACCATAACTTACCTGAATGTGCAAGGAAGTACTATAAATTCTTCCAGTGTGATAGTTTAAAAGGAGTTAAGTAATCTTCTGTAATAAATTTGATATGTCTGAAATAATTCTATTAAAATCTTGTGAATTAAAAAGTATGACTCTTCTCAAAAAGATAAAATATTTACAAATGAAATTCAAATAGCTGAACATCAGAGCAGAATCGATGTTCTATTTTAAATAAGAAAATCTGGTACTACATAGATTATACACTTTATTTAATTTTCCTCGATTCTTATTTTTACCATTTATTGTAAAAGTCCCATCAGGTGTCACAGGAATTCCTGTGTTGCATTACCAAGATAGGTTTGTACAAACCCATGGTGGATTCAGTGTTACATGTGCATGTATATGTCAATGGGTGTCAATGCATAAAAGCCTGATTTTTATCAGGCAGATCCTTCTTCAGTGGGTGGATCATGAAAGCCAAAGGACTTCCCCCCAAAAATTGCATTAATAACAGAGAACAATAATGTTTGGAATATTGCCATAAAATTTTTTTCCAGGTTTTTACGTATCTTTGAAAGTGAATAATTTACAACAAAATATAAAAAAATGGAAAAATGCAATTGCTTAGACCTTATTTAGGGAGACTGAGAAACAAAACAATGTAACTGGTTTGACCAGCATTGTAATATTAGTTCGAAATATAATCTATAAACTAGAATTAAATTTTATCACATTTTGATCACATTAATGTTCACAATATAAATTTCCAAAAGAATAAAATAATCTGTTTAGTTAGAACGTTGTGATAAACTATGTTTATTTAAAAGGACTTTGAGTGGAATTTTTTAAGGTTCAAATTTACATGGGTATATGGTTGCTTCATCTATATAGTGAGGTTATGGATTTGAAATTTTGCCAACTTAATTTGAATTCTGTGTTTTTCAGAATGTCCACTGCTGTAGTAGTATCCAATTAAGGATCTACATTAAATTGCAGACATTAGCGTAGTGCTATCTGTTACTAATTCAACTTTTATGGGTACTATCAGAAAGTTTTATTTCTAACAGGTTGCATGTATAAATTACTTATAAATGAAAATTACCTAAGTACTGCTTTTTACAATGCCTTTAACAAGTGTGAAATAAAGAACTGTGTTAAAGGAAATAGCTTTTTTTTCAGTAACTGTCTTTTATAGCTATTTATATAGATTTTAGACAAATGTGGATTTGGTTTAATCATATGGAGATTGTATTTGTACAAAAGGTGACCAGCAGTGAAGAAGTACACATATATCATAAACGATTTTTAATTTCTCTTGCATTTCATGTCTGGTTCCTTTAGCTATTGAAATATGAATGCCTCGAAGTGCATGTAATACTTTATCTTATTCTTAAGATAAGGTCACTTCTGTTCAATTAAAAAAAAAACGACTACTGTTCTTTTTAAAGCTATTGTAATTAACATACTCCTGTATTAGCAAAGGACTTAAAGTGCACTGTTTTTTAAAGAACATTTATCAGACACTATAGATTTAAAGCTATTCTACTGCAATAAAAGAGATTAATATTGGATAGACAAAGCTTCCAACTTCTATAGTTGAGTAACACTCCAGTAAGGAATGCATCAATACTACAGGGGAGATTTCAATGATTTAATAAATTGAAGTGTAGAATATTTGTAAGCTGAAGTCCACTAATTGTAACAAGAAGTATCTGTAGTTGGTTCTAGGTTGGGAAGAATGCAAGAGGAAACCTATCTACTCAAAGAGATTTTATATCTGAATGTGTAGCTTAATAAAGTAACTAATATTTTCTTCTTTATTTTTCCTGCTTGGACAATCAACTGTTTATCTTTGTATGGCAGTTCTGTGTGGCCATGTCTGATGTCTGCATCTGTGGGTAAGACAGAGCATTAGGGTATAAAATATTTGATTTTTTTTTTTTTTAATGACTCAGGATGCTAGTTGTACTTTCCTACCCAATGGGATGGAAGATGGAAGATGAAAGGGGAAACCATTGTCACACTGGTTGCAAGATACTAATGTCCCATGGACCAGGAGACTACAGGGACTCTGTCTTTGCTTCTGCACTTGTCCTCAGATTCAGTGTTTACGTATCGCTATGACCAGTGTTCTGCTGCTGCATGCCTGTTTGATTGCCATGCTGTTTACCATAACACTTGCCTTTGAGCAGAGGAGAATCAGTGGTGAGCTTTTGTTGAAATGCTTAGTTTGAGACACAGTTTTGACTGAAATGCTGTCCAATTTAGTTCACTTGGAGAGTTTGGAGCAAGGATATTCAATGAGAAGGCACTGAAAGAAGAAGTGCCTGCTGCAAGACATGATCAGCAGCTGTGTAAGAGCTATGTAAGAACATACATTTATAGGCAATACTGCTGGCATAGTCTTCAATCTGTGTGCAAAAGGGAAAAGGTCATAAATAGAGGATTTAAAGACACACAGATTAATTTGCCTGTCAAGAATTCTTTCTCCTGTGAAGTGAGACTCTTTGCTGTTCTTTCCATCTTTCTTTACTGCTGAATAATAGTTTGGTTAGGTAGAGGTAAACACACTTTGAGTTTATTTAGTAGGGAAAATTTATTAATTCAGTAGTTTGTCAGAGGGATGTTGAGGATCCACAGAGGTTATTGAAATTGGAACAGCTCCAATCTCTGCACATCCCAGCCAACTGCTGTAAACTATTGTTCTGTCACATTTTAATAGAGAACAGGCAGACAGGGGAGTTCTCTATGGTCCTCTATATATATCTTGAATTTAACATACTTATTAAGATGTTTAGGAAATACTATACAGTGGCAGCCAAATAGGGAACCAAATAAGGAACCAAATAGGGAGTTTGTCTTGTTTTGTCTTTTTAAGTGTCCCTAAAAGTGTACTAGGTTAGAAAGTTGATAGACCTTTATATTTAATCAGTACCTTGTAGACCAGTGAAGTGTTAAGAGGTTGAAATTATATAAGACATGCTGGCCCTCAGCCTGTCTGTTGTCAGGATCCTGAAATGTTTGGAAATTCAGCGAGACAAAAGATCAGGTTAAATATTTTTCTATTTTGCTAGTTTCATTCCACCTTCATACTCAAATACAGCCTGTGGAGCTCAAATACTAAAAAAAATAATCTCTGAAGGAATATCAGAGAATTGATTTACGCATGTTATTAAAACATCAAGGTTCACATAAAAGGCTGAAATATTTAATTTAAATTAAAATATGTAATAGGAACTATTATCTAGTGATACGTAACAGGAAAGTTTGTAGAAACACGCTGAGTTTTTCACATCAGATTCCTAAGAGTTCATCTATTCAAGTATCTAGCTACCAAGATTATTACTACAAATATTCTACCTCTTTAGTTGCTGCTTATCCTATATTATGTATGGAACCTATTTTCTGAAGCTGAGTAGAAACAGTTAACAACAGTTCTTGAACTAAGAACAATGAGGGAGGGAGAGAGCAACCAGCAGCTCAGCAGAGGAGCTATGGACAGGCCCTCACTTACTGTGCGGCAGGTGAGATACTGGAAGTATCTCCTGGAAGTATTCAAGGCCAGGCTGGGTGAGGCTTTGGGCAACCTGGTCAAGTTGAAGATGTCCCTGCCAATGGCAGCATAGCTGGAGCTAGATGATCTTTAAGATCCCTTCCAACCAACTCAAACCATTCTGTGATTCTATGATGAAAGCATTGCCAGCAGGCTGAGGGAGGTGATCTTTCCCTTCTGCTCAGCCCTGGTGAGGCCACACCTGGGGCACTGTGTCCAGTGCTGGGCTCCCCAGTACAAGAGAGGTATAGAATCATAGAATCATAGAAAATGTTGATTTGGAAGGGACCCATAAGGATCAATGGACACGTACATACTAGAGAGTCCAGTGAAGGGCCACAAAGACGTTGAAGGGACTTTTCTCCTATGAGAAAAGACAAAGAGCTGAGACTGCTTATCACTAGAGAAGAGAAGGCTTGGGGGAGTTCTTGCCAAATGTGTAGAAATACTTGAAGGGAGAGTGGAAAAAAAATGGAGCCAGGCTTCTTTCAATTGTGCCCAGTGAAAGGACCAGAGGCAATGGGCACAAACTGAAACACAGGAGGTTCCCTCTGAACATCAGGAAACACATTTTTACTGTGAGGGGGACTAAGCACTGGCGCAGGTGTCTCAGGGAGGTTGTGCAGTCCCCATCCTTGGAGACATTCAAAAGCTCCTGGACATAGTCCTGGGCAACTGCCTCTAGATGGCGCTGTTGTAGAAGGGGTTGCATCAGATGACTTCCACAGATCCCTTCCAACCTTAACCCTTCTGTGATTCTGGGATCCTGTGACTGTGTGAAATCAGTATTCCATATACTATGAATGCCGAGTAGTATGCAGTGTTTCTGAGAAATTGTGAATAAATTTTGTGCATCTCTTCCTTGGAAAACTTCTTTACTGACTCTTCTACTTAATGAGAAGATAGAAATGTCTATTTCCCAGTCTCTACAGAAAGTTACTAGTCATTTATCTTGACTTTGGGAGAATATTGAATTAATTCTTCCCATACTAAACAAGATTGATTCATGTATGTTTCCCAGTACTTCAAATTGTCCTTCATACCAACAGATGAAACATCTTTATACAGCTTTAATGCCTCTGCACAAAAAACTGTTTGCGATCCTTTCCCTGTTCTTCACTGATGAGAATGGATCAGTTGAGTTTGTACAATGCTTCTAACCAAGCTGTTAGAAGGTGTTCACATACTCTGGTTGTGTTTCCCTAGAAAAATATTGCAACATAATATTTCTATATCATTATTAAGTGCTTTGACCAGTTCTTGATGTCACATGGATGCCTTTGATACACATCTTTGTGTCTGAATTTTTATCAGTTATTATTATGCTTTGTCTTATTTTGTAAGATAAGTACTCTCGTGGTTTTGTTTTCTGGTTGTAGTTACACAACTACTTTTAAAGGTACCCTTTTCATTGCAGTGTGGCTTTGTATGGAAAGTTTAAACACCTTCTGGAAATCACTTCATAACTAGAATATTTAAATCATTTTTTTCCAGATTTCTAGTTAACAAATAGAAATCCACAACAGATAGTCAAGGCATGGAGTAAGGCAATAACAGCTCAAAGGAGAAAAAAATTGATGGAATACCACTCAATATTTAGAACTGGCAGTTCAATAATGGCCTATCAGTGTTGGTCAATAGATGTTGATGACACGTTTTCCTTCTCCAGGCATCAGTCATGGAGTTGTCTACTCTTTGTTGTTGTTTCCCAGTTTGTAATAATATTGGCTGATCAACAGTTACTCTCTGAAAGTATGGTCTGGCCATGGACCTTGATTCAGGACTGAATTGTCACGTTTTTTCTTAAGTATGTATATTTGACATTTTC
>JAOXJM010000001.1:196834884-196854409 GCA_026413425.1 Tringa solitaria
GAGGTCCCTTCCGGCCCAGATGATTCTATGATTCTATGATTCTATGATTCTATGAACACCTTCATTAATGATTTGTATGATGGGGCAGAGCGTACCCTCAGCAAGTTGCACATGACACAAAACCAGGAATGGCTGATACACCAAAGGGTCATGCTGCCATCCAGAGGGACCTCAACAGGCTGGAGAAATGAGATTATAGGAACCTCATGAAGTTCAACAATGAGAAGTGCAAACTCCTGAAGGCACCAACATATGCTGTGGGTGACCCAGCTGGGAAGCAGCTTGGCAGAAGAGGACCTGGGCGTCCTGGTGGACAGCAAGTTGAGCATGAGGCAACAATATGCCCCAGCTGCAAAGAAGGCTCATGGTGTCCTGAGCTGCATTATGCCAAGTTTTGAGAGCAGGGCAAGGGAGGTGATCCTTCCCTTCTCCTCAAACCTGGTAGGCTACACCTGGAGTACTTTGTCCAGTGTTGGGCTCTTCACTACAAGAGAAGCATGGACATACTGGAGAGGGTCTAACCAAGGGCCACAAAGATGATGAAGGAACTTTCCTCCTACAAGGAAAGGCTGAGATAGCTGGGACTGCTTAGCCTGGAAAAGAGAGAGTTCATGGGGTATCTTATCAGTGTCTATGAATACCTGGAAAGAGGGTGCAAAGAGGATGGAGCCAGGCTCTTTTCAGTTGTGCCCAGTGGCAGAGGCAGATACAATGGGCACAACCTGAAACACAGGAGGTTTCCTCTGAACATCAGGAAACACTTTTTTACTGTGAGGCTGACTGAGAGGTGGTGGAGTCTCCTACCTTGGAGATATGCAAAAGGCATCTAGACATGGTCCTGGGCTTTCTAAGGCCCTTCTGTAGCAGGGGGGTTGGACCAGATGGCCTTCAGAGGTCTCTCCTAACTTCCACCACTGGTCTGGCTAGGTCAGGAAGACACTATTTCTACTGATTAACTAAAGGAAGGTTATTTACACAACCAGTTGATCTACTTAAGTGATAACAGCAAGCTGATCCATTGATACAGCTGTCTGTCTAAAACAAAGGCTACTCTCTGGTTCTGTGTGTATTCAGACTAAATGCAGCTTTCTTTGAAATGATCAAGCACTCCTGAGTCAGATTCTTCCCTGAGATTGCCAGGAGTATAGTCCTTGCCAATCTCCTCTGAGCTTTCTCCCATTGTGGAGATGTGTTGATTGATCACAACAGCTCCAGTAAATGTGCCCTGGAAAAAATAGTATTTTGCAATAGTTTAGACCACTAAGACCACAAAAGAAATAGCTATAAGAATGGACAATAGGATGAATACCTGAAAAGAAAACTCTAATACATGTTATAGAAATTTATTTAAAGTAGACAAGAGATTTAAACAAACAAATAAACAAATGAAACCTGTCATGAGGATTATTATCATGCTCTGTTAACATTTTTTCTAAAACCTCAAATGTGAATATATTTGCCATAAACAACTAAATTTTTATTCAGACTGGAAAAATTCTCTTTTGATCTGTCAATGATTTACAGCAAAACTGAAAGACTTCAGGGCACCTCGCAAATTCTACCATGTCTAAAAATGAGGGGTTAGGACTGAAAGGGGTTCCTCATTTATAAACTGGTATATTGCAACTTTATCTGTGGACTCAATTTTTGTAACCTTCTACAGCCCTACTGAAATTTCCACAGCATTTCACAAAATCATGACAGCCAATACACATAACTTCTTTTGCAAGCTTATACATTTAATTTTGTGGGAAATGACAATATGTTTAATGGACTAGAGCTTTGGAATGTTCATGAATACACAGAGCATTAGACATGACAGTGGAACACAGGTAAATCATTCCTCTTCTGTCTATGAGATAAATCAGTATGAAAAATTACTTGGAGTTTTGGCCTACATGTCTTTTAATTTCTTTTCAGGTTTCTAAAATCTGTTTTCACTGTTTTTCCACCCCCTTCTGCTAGGTAGAAATATTAAAATGGTCATAAAAACCATCATTTTGAAAGTCAATATTACACATTAACCACAGAAAGTCACTTAGGTGCTTCAGAAATTTCCTGGTTTAGTCCATGTCTTCTCTATAGATTGACTCTGTGTTTGAAATAGAATGGGATAGTTGTCCCTAACAAATCCCACCCCCTTTTTCTTTATTAAACTTTTTGATGCCAAAGTCTTTATAAATTGCTTTCATTACCACTATGTACAGTTGATAAGCATCCAGTCAATAGTCTTTGAAGATTTCTAATCATTATTACTCTCCTTTTAGTCATGCCATGTTATCTATAATGGTTACATAACAGAAAAGACTTTGATTTAATATTTTATTCAAAGGCCAAATCCTTCAGCAGGATAACAGTCCCTAATGCGGGTTAGATATTAGTGGATGTAAAATATCCAGTTTCTTGCAGCCAGGGATGTAGATTTACTTTGACCTTTTCAGCCTGGAGGTGAAAGAGCTTTCTATTAATGGCCAGTTACAAAACTCACAGTACTATTAGTGTTTTTGACAGGCCTCTCTGACTCTGATTATTGAATATATGTCCATGCAACTGCTTTACCGTCTACACTCTTTCAGCATTCTAAAAACTTGTTATTCTCTTTTGCTCTCTCACTGAGATATACATTAATAAATATAGTGCGTTTACTGTTTTCCTAATATTCTCATAGTTGCATCTACCCTGTTTTATTACATTCGTTCTTTAAAGGTGTGAAGGGTACAGGTCACAGAACCAACAGATATAGAACTCGCTAACTTGAGGAGAGAAATGAAGTGGCTTTAGATGTGACCATGAGATCTTTAAACTCTGAGATGTTTGTATCTGCTTTAATGGGAGTAGAGTAGGCCCTAAGTAGAGGAATTTATGAATGTTCTCCCAAAAGGTCTGTTCTTTTTAATGAGATTATTCAGTAAATTCCTGCTGCTGCTAGTGATGTTTTAGGTCTTTGTACTGGAAAGTTTTACTGCGCTCAGATCTGACTGCCAAAACATATCCTTTATTTTGGAAATAAAATTAATGACTCTCGTTTTGGTGAAATGACTTACTTACTGGAAGAGGAGCAAATTATTTCCACATTGGATTCACAGTTCTTGATAGGTTGAAAGGTTGAAAGTTTCCTATGCAAGAACTATATTAAATGGAGAATTGGAAACTTATAAAATGTCAGAGTTTGATTTTATTTCCATGAGTGGTGGATGTCCCATTTGCTTGTGTGGCAGAAACACTAGTGTGATTATTAATTTGGTCCATCCCACATGTAACACAGCAACAACTAAAAACCAGCACTTGGAATTCCAATTTAAACACCGTGAGACACTCATCCATTGTGTCCTTATCCGCAAGAAATTTTATCTTATATAAATGACATTTTCACCAGACTGCATAGCTACTACTGTCAAGATAGTGCACATAAGTAGTTCATAATATGCCTATAATTTCATGAGTCATTTAAAGGAACTGATTCTAAATAACTATATTTTAGTGTAGCTGACATACTTAGATGACATCTGTAACATCTGTGCTAACCTTGACTTACCGATTTTTATCACAAATTCAATAGCTGCTATCTCTCCATCATCCAGTTCTGACATGCTCCTGCATCAACCTCAGCTGCAACTTCCTTGTTATTAACTCAGACACCAGGGGCAGCATAACAGATGATAAACAACAAGCCGCTACTACAAACTGCTGCGTATCTCACAGATCAGGAAAGCCAGTAAACATCTGAAAAATATCAAAAAGGGTATGATGTACAGCCAGGCCATTAAAGCATTTGCTTGAGATATTTAGCTCATCTGAGTACAAGAAAACTACACCACTAAGCTATTCTCCAGGTTTTGTCATTGAGTGACCTCCCAAAGAAATACATGGAAAACTAGTACACTATAAACAAAATATGCCACTACATTCCTAATAATCATATGCCACCGTAGCCTAAAACAAATGCTATAAGTTATTAAAGAAATTCTATTCATATCTTGAAATACATTTTCAGATGTCCCCTAATAAATTTCAAATTACACCCCCCAGAGCCACCTGTGGTGCCGTCAAGAACACCTATGTTGGTGAAGCTGAAGAACCACAATACACTGAGGTGAGCGCAAACAGACAACTGATAAAGGATAAACCAGATAATTAACCCTAAATGAGAACTTTGTTTTCACAAAACCACCACTTACCAAGCTCTCACAATCCTGATTCTTAAAAGAGAGAGTTTCAAATCTCCTTTCTGAATGCACAAATCTACTGAATATCCTCAGTCACAGACTCAGCATATAGGATCTTTTCTACGCAATACTTGTCCCATCTAAGGCCAATCCTACAGTGTTAATAGTGGGGTAGGTTTATGTCTGTTTTGGTCTGTTATATATAACCTTAAGACGCTTTCCTCAGTATTACTCTTACCCTTCCACTGCATTACAGGTACCAGTCATCCCTTCTATTCAACTGTTCTGTAAAGAAACAATACATTAAACTTAGAGCAACTGTCATAAACTTTTATCTCGCTTCAAAAGTTGCTCCTTCTATTTCAAAGCAGGTTACAAATGTTTTACCTGTGTCCTCATACCCTCATAGATACAAATCACAGCGAACACTGACTTTGAATGGCATAATTAATTTGAAAGGTAAGTATACTTAATTCTAAGTATTTACTTCTGCAAAGCAGCTTTTGGAGTATGGAAAGTTCTACTCCTTTTTTTTTGTATGGATTTTAGGCCATAAATATAATTCTCCATCTTGTTTTATCACTGATTGCATTGCTAGTTAAAGTTCAAGTCATAATCTTGGGAATTGCATGCTTCCTCAGAAATGGCATTAATCTTACAAATTTTAACAGAGAAGTGTAACAAAAATAAATTCCAAAGTTCAAGTGCTTCAGTTTAAGGCTTCTGTCTTCTCAGTATGCTTCTGCTGCTGTGTATCTGTCCTCCCTCAGATTTATATAAGATTTTTTCCTTAATGTAAACACTTTCCTGGTTATTTTGCGGCTGAGGGTTGGATAAAACCATAATAAAGCTGATGAGTAAAACAGCTGGCCTCTTTAATCGCAAATGTAAGTTAAAAAAAAAAAAAAAGAAGCAACGGCTAACTTCTATGATGGAGAAAAGAGTTAAAACAATAGACATTAATGCACAAAATAGAACCCATAAACTAGCAGTTAGTAGCAGATGAGGTTTGTTATCCAAGTAATTTCATAGTTTCACAGCAATTAAGGTTAGCTTTTGATTGGTTTTGTGGTATCTGTGTCTACATTGGTTTTCAGAGAGCAGAAACAAGGAGAAAAGGATTTGGGTTTGTTCCCATGGGAACAATTAGAGACAGAATTACTCTGGCTAAAATAGTGGTTGGAAGGAAGCTTGTAGTTCATTCCTAAAACAGAGTGCGATGCCCTTATGAAACAAAAAACTTCGAGGAATGTGGAATATGACATTTCAGTCCTGTTCACAAAATGACTGTAGATTAAATCTTCCATTTCCTTCTGCTTAGAGTCACATAAGTTATGTTATTTTGGACCCCATTACAGTTGGACTTTGGATGAAGTATTGTCATGAGGGGTTCATTAGGCTGGTAGGTTTAACATCTTCTGTTTTGCAGAAATAATATGAAAACGGCATTGGAGTTGTGTATGAATGAATTTGTCAGGATGGTAGGAACTTATGTCCCAAAACTCAATTTGTTTTTCCTCCTGTCACAGAATCAAATACCAAAATGACAGGATGTCACTTTTCCAGAACAACTGGTTCCCCATTAACAGTTTGGAGAAGCACTGCAACAGGTGTTCAAGGCATGTGCATAAAATCTGTCCTTCTGATGTCTCTTCCAATTCTTTTTTTTCCCATGATTTATGCTCCCACATTTCTATGAACTTTACTGTCTTCACCTTGTATAAGTCTGTGGTGGGAGGTGTTTCTTTAGGTATCATACAGACAGAGATATGTGGATATGTTAGAATTGCAACCACCTCTGTGGGGGGAAAAAAAAAAGGAAAAAAGGGGGATAACCTAAAAAGAAGTTGGGAAAGAATTAGTAGCTTGACTATGAAGACTGGGAAAATGTTAGTATGACATGATGATGGAACTCCATCATCACTTTCTTCTCAAAGTGGAAGTAATTAACAAGGTCTCAATTTTCAGTTTATTGTTTAGTTTGAGCATATTACACTCACACATATTTATGACAGTGTTTTACCTGCGTAGAATTTTTGAACATCATATGTCAGTGTAAAGCTTGAAAAAAACTACAGTTTATGCTAAATAGTGTGGGAGTAATTACCTAAACTATGGTATATGATTTACATAGCACGTATTATGTTACAAGGTATACTCCTCATTTCAAATTATTCCCTCTGTAAAATGGTTATTATTTAAAGTAGTTACCAATGTTGGGAGAGTTTTCTATAATTAATTTTAGATCGGTTTATCTAGTAAGTATAGTTTCTTCTTATGTTAATCTTTTAGAAGCATTCATTCCCTTAATTTTTTTCTAAATTTTATGCTTAAAATAATTATAATTATAAAATATAATTTATAATTTTATAATTTATAATTAATAATTATAAAATAAATGCTCACTTTTCAAAAGTTCTCAGAAGGTTCACAAATACTGTACACAATACATATGTAGAGGGAGGGAAAATGGAAGGCAAGGAGAGCCAGGGGGAAGGAGGAGAGACTGTTGGATCTCACTGTAGATATAAGCCATAACAAGGTTCTATAAATTATTTTTTTGTTAGGGTGGGGGTGGGTGTTTTGAATTTTATTTCAGTACCTATTTTTCACATTTTGGTCCAGCCAATTATTTTTAAATTTTGGTATGAAATTTGTCTTTATTTATACTTATTACCATAACATAAAATGTCTATTATTTATTATGGTTCTGTACTATTTACCACAATTCAAGATGTGATTTGAAGCAATGCATATGAACAAAGACATATTTTCTCATGAACAGAAGGTTTATTTTTTGAATGTCATATACTATAAATGTTTAGGATGTAGAATCTCTCTGTATGTTTGAAATGGCACATTTTTTACATGTCTACCCGAAACATGCCAGTTGAGAATTTTTTATAGGATATTAAAGAATGTTTAAAAAAAAATTCTGAGAGGGCAATGAGAGGTAGAGACAAAGAAATTATGTATGTGCATGTGAACTTCTTTTGAGACTCACAGCTTCTGCTAGATGCTAAAACAAGCCCTTACAGATGACTCCACTAGAGAAAGACAATTGTATTTCATGACAACTTTGGACATCACAGATCACAAATTAGATTCTTTAGACAAAATTAAACGAGAAGGTTCACTCCAGGAGGGTACTTAATGCATTTCAACTGCTAAAGGGTGCTCAGTCCAACTCAGCAGACTAAAACCACTCTTGGTAAACTCTGGACGGGACGCTGGAGGGAAGGGATGCCATCCAGAGGGCCCTGGACAAGCGTGAGAGATGGGCCAACATGAGCCAGCAATGTACACTTGCAGCTGGAAAGCCAACTGTATCCTGGGCTGTATCAAAAGAAGTGTGGCCAGCAGGTCCAGGGAGGTGATTCTGCCCCATTACTCTGCCCTTGTGAGACGCCACCTGGAGAAGTGCACCCAGCTCTGGGACCCCCAAGATAAGAAACAACATGGACCTGTTGGAGTGGGTCCAGCAGAGGGCCACAAAGATGATCAGAGGGCTGGAGCACCTCTCCTATGAAGACTGGCTGAGAGAGTTGGGGTTCAGCCTGGAGAAGAGAAGGCTCTGGAGAGACCTTACAGCAGCCTTCTAGTACCTAAAAGGGGCCTACAGGAGAGATGGGGAGGGACTCTTTGTGAGGGAGTGTAGTGATAAGAAGCGAGGGAATGGTTTTGAACTGGAAGAGGGGAGATTTAGATGAGATATCAGGAAAAAATTCTTTACTGTGTGGGTGGTGAGGCACTGGAAGAGGTTGCCCAGAGAAGTTGTGCCTGACCCTTCCCTTGAAGTGTTTAAGGCCAGGCTGGATAGGGCTTCGAGAAACCTGGTCTAGTGGGAGGTGTCCCTGCCCAGGGCAAGGAGCTTGGAACTTGATGGTCTTTAAGGTCCCTTCCAACCCAAACCATTCTATGATTCTATGATTAATATCTATTTATGCTATATCAATGAATAATTTGTTACAATTGTCAAATAACAGGAAAAGATTAAACTGCTTTTACTAATCTGCTTTTTTTTATCAGACTTTAAAAGTCATTGAAATAACTTAAAAATATTGTAAATAATCAGAAAATACAACTGCCAAATTTTCCATAAAAAAACACTTATCCACATAAGCTTTGGCTTTACAGAAAGTAAAATAATTTTATTCCAACACTCCAACTCCTCTGCCTGTACAGCAGGAAATTATTAACAAAAAAAAATTCAGAGGAAGAGCAAACAGGGATTTTTATTTAAATATTCTTCTTGACTTTACATTTCCCTGTGACCTTTCTTCTTGTTTTCTAAACTGCATTAGTTTTACTGCTTTTTTTTAAAAGTGATAATCCATTTGGCACTTTAAGGCCAATCTTGTATGTTTTGCATTCTGCTGCAGCCATGAACAAGTATAGTATCACTTCATCTGGCTGGTTGAATTCATGGCTAAATACATTATCTAAACACATAAACATAGATACATATACACATGGAAAACTGAAAGATTAGAAGTAATATTTTATTTAATAATTTATACATATTTATAGACTTAAATGCAAATTTTAGTAGCATTTTCTATTTTCTGACTGAAAAATCTTACAAGAAAAGAATGAAGTAGAGAAAATGAATGCATTTTTAAACTTTATTTCAGTAAAGAGTTTATATGTTTAAACCAAACATTATCAAGAAGGAAGTAATCCATGTGATACTGTAATATGACTTTTTTTATTAGTAGGTCATGGAACCTCTTTGTATATGTTTTTTTCTCAGTTACATACGTTGAAAATATGCATAGAAAATAAGAATGTCCATAGCAGAGCACACAAAGGTGATTAAAATAAAAGTAAAACCAGGTAAGGGTGTACAAATTTCTTGACTGTTGTTTGCTTTGTTAAGCCTGAACTGAATGTAAGATTTGCAAGACGAATAAATATTGCAGATTTGAAATTAACAGCCATCAGGAGAAAAACTCCAGAGGTTCATTCACCCTTAAAATCTAGCTTAATGATGTCTAAAAAGTTTTTTATTGACAGTAAAAAATCCAATAGAGTTCCTATAAAAAGAGTGCCCCCTGAGTAGAGAAGCTATTGGAAATGACAGCAATTAAATCAAGCTTATGAAATATTTAGACCCATTCCAAGGTGAATTTGTTTCAATGAATATCAGCTATTAGATCAGGTAATAGAAGAAAGAGAAGAAAGAAATGTATAAAGAATTAATAAATTTAGGATTTTAATAAAAAGGGAGGGACTTAATTAGGAAATATGCTAAACATTTTGTGAAATCCCCTCTAGCTGGATGCAGAAGAATAAGGAATGAAAGAGTTATTGCAAAGAGCAGTATAGATGTGTGAGCAGTAGATTGCCATAACAGACTCACACTTATCAAATGCAAAATATGGTACTTTTTAGTTTTACAAAAGAAATCACATACCACTTTAATTATTTGCAAATGCTTTTGATGTCTTTTCTTTTTTATATTTCTTGCAAAAATGGAAAATTTGTAGATAGTAATTTTTACATATCTCCTTTATCAACTGTATTATGCGCTGGTAAAAGATAGCATATTTATCCAGCTTAACAGGCCACTCTGGGAGCAGTGATAACAGAAAAATCCACCTGAAGCAAGCAGGGATTTTGATGTTCTGTATACATGATGCTCATATTGTTTTGGGCTTATAAGAAGAGCTACTCAACAGCTTGTATGGAAGCAAATATTGCAGTTAAAAAGGAGTATTTTATGTATAAGGCTCTCGTATAGCAAATAAAGTGGTTTTATCCTTACCTAATTAACATTCCATTTACAATATTTTTGCCTCACTTTTCAATGGTAATCTCTCTTCTCACTTCTCTCAATCTCAATCTGAATCTCAAGGCAGAAGCAGAGGAATGAAGTCCTTCCCGTTATAAATGAAGATCAGGTTACAGACCACCTAAGAACCCTGAACATACATAAATCCATGGGACCTCTTCACACTCTATCTGTTTTCTTGATGTAGATGGCAATGCCTCCACCCCTCCTTCCTCACCTGTCCCTTCTGAACAGCCTGTAGCCATGGATCCAGCTGCGTTCCAGCCATGGGATTTGTCCCACCAAGTTTCAATAATGGCAAATAGGTCATAGCTTTCTAGCAGCACGGTGGCTTCCAACTCTTCCTGTTTGGTGCCCATGCTGCATGCATTGGAGCATATGTTAAAATAAATATATTTATATTTCTATGAATGGCACACAAACCTCTTCAGTTTAGTCTCCAGGGTTTCCCCCATCATTCTCATTACTGTGATATCCATTTTCTTGACCTTGTTTCCTCATGAAACTCAGTGATGCATCATGTGATATTCAGTGTGGATATCTCATTATATTTTAAAATAGGAGTGATTGTATGGTCTGTAAAAAGTCACAGAAGCAGTTCTTTGGATAACTGGAAATCAAATCAAAAGTGCTTGAGTAACACACTAATATTTCAGCCTTTTTCTGTATGCAGAAAGCAAGCTTAATTTAACTGGAAAATTGGTATATTACCTGCCCATATTCAGTATTTCACCAATACTAAAAGAGAAGGACCTGTTACTGAATAAATTTGTGGGCAGCTAATCTGTGCTTCCTCAGCATTTCAAGTTTCCTTTACATCCAACAGCAGGTTTATTGTATCTTTCCTTCCCCGAAAGTGCTTATTTGGTCTTGTGGGTTTGACTTTTAAAAAATAAAAATATTACAAATATTACCAGGGATTCAAAACACTAGGAAGCAAATCTGCTAACTGTAGCTACAAATAATTTTCAGTTCAAATTGCTATTCATTAGTTCAGAAATATTACAACTTTCATTGGCATTTGTCTCTAGTTTTCCTAGAAGAATCAGCTATTGTTGCTCTTGTTGATTAGTGGAACCTCAATGAAGCAGTAATAGTTTAATCTTTGTATATCAGCATTATTTGCTTTAATAAAATAACACTATACATATTGTTTACTTATTAGTATCACAGGTTTCTGTGTTGATGCTTCCTTTTCTCTTACAGTTGCTATTCATCCCAATGACTTCAATAACCCTTTCTACCATGGGCTCATTATTTTGTTTTCTATGAGAGTCCTTCTCCCCCTAGTCCGACTTTAATTGAAAAGATATTTCAATCTGCTAAGTTAAAGGCTTGAAATGTCTTCTTGTCCTACCCAAACTGCAAGTTACTACACTCTGCATGACTTACAGCCAACTCAAAGTCCCAGGAGCAAAACTGGTCACAGATATGGCTAAGAACATTTTTTTGGAAAGGAGGCACTTTTGTAAAATTCCAAACTTTCCAGAGAAAGAGTTAATCTAAATAAAGGTCGCAATCTAACAAAGTGTTGTAACCTTAGAGTTTCTTCTTCATCTGTATTTTGTTGTCCATTATGGTAAGAGTAGTCTTGTCAAGAGCTCTGCACGTAAAGAAGACAAAGAAGAAATCACAAATAATACTTGACACTTGTGTTTAGGTAGCTGAACTAATTTCTAGGTATGGGAACAACAGTCTTTTTAAAACCATACAGCACTGCGAGAGGACTTGAAAATAAATATTTTCAAAACATGCAGGAAGGACAAATTTTAACTAGAAGCAGCTAGACACTGGTTGTGCAGTATTGCTTTGTGTCACATCAAACTTTGTGTTACTTTGTTCACTTGGTTCTCTATGTTTATTTATTTACTGTCTTTCTTTCTGTAAGCTCTTTGGGAGAGACTTTTATTTTTATTATATATATAAAATGCCTAGAGCAAAAGGTCTCCCAGTGCTAGTACTGCATAACTTATAACTCAGTTGATGGGTGAGGAGGAAGAAAAAGGAGGAACTGACTTTCAGAGGTATTTAAGTAGCAACCTGTGACCTCTATAGTTTAATCCATTATTTCAAATATGAATGTTGTTTTAATTTTTAGGAGTGAAAAATCAAACTTATGGAACAAAATGGAGCAATCTCCCCAGACTAGACTTTAGAAATGAAGGGTTGAAAAGACAGAAAGGTTTGGAAATGAATTGGTTCTGGTTAGTGATCTTGATAGAAACTGATGGGCAAAAAAAAATCATGCGGGTTATGCAGTGAATGACCATTCTGGTTTTGATCCACAAGGAGACCAAATCATCTCTTCTTTTTTCTTCTAGAATATCATCTAGCTCAAAGAGGAAAGGATCTATTAAAATGCTAAATTACAATGTCTTCGCATGGCAGGTAGCAATTAATAAGTTAGACTTGAAGAAGTGTTGCAAAAAAAAAAAGGCCCAGTGCCCTAGATATTGAAGATCAACTATAGGCAAGACTGAAGATTTTATAATAGAGAGAATAAGCATTGCTACGACAATAGTCAGTTCTATTTTAAAACTTCAAGATCATAGCAATCTATGAATATTCATAATACCATTTTTGCTGCTACTCTGGGGAAATCTTTCCTGGCCTCAAAATACAGATTAAAACTGACAGTAAAGAAAGGGGGTGCAGGGAAGAGAGAGATAAAAAAAAAGGCAAAGAAATTGTTGAAGCAGTGTTGGAGAGAATGAAAGAAAGATCGGGCTTATCTGGGGAAGTATGTAACAACCTGGAAGTATTCCGTAATTAGGAAGAATATCAGCAGAAGCAAGAAGAAAGAATTTGAGACATAAATTTAGTATAAATTCACTGACCAAGTGAACCAGAGCAACGAGATAAAAAAATAAATCAGAGCAGGAGAAGTATGAAAAATGGCACTTTTGCTTCCTAAGTATGTGTATAAATACATAAATACACAAATAATACATACATATAAGACTATATATGTTGATATTTTAAGCTTTTTTTCAAATTCCATATGAAAAAAATAATTCTTCTCCATCAGTTTCATTGAGTTCAGATTCTACACTTGTGGAATATTTTTAGAGTGGAATTATATTATTCCCAAACTCAAATATTTCACTCTGCTCCTTCGGTCCAACTTCTTTTTCTTTCTGCCTGTCAAAAAGAAGGGCAATAATCATTTCTTGGAGAACTGAGACTGTGGATACCTGGTGACACTGGTAGTCAAGCTGTCAATTATGAGGTAGGTGAGCAACATGAAGACCATCCACTTAGGCATCCACTTGGTCTAATTTCTGGAGATCTCTTTTTTTCACCTGGAGAGTAAAACAATGGAGAAACTAGCACATCAAGATCTACCACAGGTTACACAGGGCATAAACTGCCAAAGCACAAACCTAAGATGATGTCATGTGTAGCTCATCTGGACTGGAAGCAGCAGAGCTACATCCACACCAGTCAATCTACAGCAAAAGCAACACTATTAGCTCACGTGCAATGCCATGCTGAGATCCCCATACAGGACAGGACCAGACAGGATTTCCAGCTTGTTCAGTGATGTCTTAGACACCTCAGTATCATTGTACTGTGTAGACATGCCTTAAGAGATCTGAAAGCTCTGGAAAGAGCAACAACAACAGAGTGGACTTTATTAATCTACATGTTTGTTTTCCAGCCCATTTTCCAACAAAAACCATGTGACCTTGAAGAGGGTGAGGAGGATGAAGGCACAGTTGGTGGTCTCCTAAATCCTTGCAGTCACTGGAAAATCTCTGTTAGAAGCCATGCTTAAGTAGGAGTTTAAATGGAACAGTTTTTTCAAACTGCAGGGATGATCAAGAACTTCATGTATCCTACTGGAGATGAAGATTGACTTAATATTGTAAAAGAGTCTCTGAATACAAAATTACTCTGAATAAGCTGTTTGGATCTCTGAAGTAGAATTAAGGAAAGGATATTAAAAACCTGGCAGGTAATAACTGTCATAGTACTTGATTATTTGGAGAGATTCCTCAAGGAATTAAATACTTACAAATGTAACTGGGCATCTTTCTTTCTGATGGGCATGTAATATGTTTAAATCTACTGTAGAGACCATCTTTAAATGCAGTGGCAATCACTGAACTCTCTAGTCAGCAAGTATCATGTTACACTAGGTGCACTTTATTCTCAGGTAACACAAAAAAATGAACCAATTCTGGAAGTGTCATGGTTTCAGCTGGGATGGAGTTGACTTTCTTACTAGTAGCTGGTATAGTGCTATGTTTTGAGTTTGGGATGAGAAAGGTGTTGACAGTGTACTGGGGTTTTTGGTTGTTGCTAAGCAATCAAGGCCTTTTCCTGCTCCTCAGACACCCCAACAGTGAGGAGGATGAGGGTGCATAAGAAGATGGGAGGAGATACAGCCAGGACAGCTGACCTCAGCTGACCAAAGGGATATTCCATGCCATATGACACCATGCTCACTATATAAAGCTGGGTGAAGAAGAAGGAAGTGGAAGAAGTTCAGACTTATGGCGTTTGTTTTCCCAAGTAACTCTTATGCGTGATGGAGCCCTGTTTTCCTGGAAAAGCCCTAACACCTGCCTGCCAGTGCAAAGTGGTGAATGAATTCCTTGTTTTGCTTTGCTTGCGTGCAAGGGTTTTGATTTACTTATTAAACTCTTCATCTCAACCCACAAGTTTTCTTACTTTTACTCTTCTGATTTTCTCCCCCATGCCACCAGTTGGGGAGTGGGTGGGCAGCTGCATGGTGCTTAGCTGCTGGCTGGGATTGAAGCACAACAAAGTGTCTATCTTTATAAATCTCTGTGAAAAACACCTGCTAATGCTCTTCATACCGGTACTTTTGAAAATCTGGGCTGATATGAACCTGAAGTACAGGAACTATCCATTTGCTCAGGTATGATGCTAATAAGGAATAAAGTAATGATATCATGCATACTGGAGAGATCAGAAATAAATTACATGTTAAAAGCCTGTTCTCCAACTTTTTTCACAAGGCAAGGTCATGTAAAGATACATGGAAGAGAAACATCCAACTATTTGAATAATAAGCAAGATTTCACCAAACAAAACAAGAAACCCTAAGTCTTTAGAATCAATCAAACCTATGTATTATATAGGTCATCATTGCCTTGGTTCTGACAGCGTCTTGCTGACATTCAAAGCCTACAAGATATAGTTTTGTCTAAGAAAAACAAAACTGGATGAATGGTGAAACTGTTCAGAATCGAGCAATTGAGACTAATATCTTTTGCTTTTATGCGTGTCCACAGAGATTATATTGCAGATCAAATATTTGAAAATATTTGAAAAACATAAACTAGCGTTTAAATAAATTTTGGGGGAGATTATTAGAAGGAAGAAAATCAGCCACAACTGCCTATTCAATGTCATAGTGTTCACTTCTGGACACCACAGTTGCTAAAAGGGAACATGTTTAATATTTAAACCCTACTAGACAGATCCTATCACCAGTTAGCCTAAATGAGCATCTTCCTTTCAAAGTCAACAAGGCTAAGAAATGACAGCCTATAGTTCACAAAGTTTAGCAATACTACTAGCATGGTTCAGTGGCCTGAATGTAAGTGGTTATTTTAGCTGCTATGGACTATCCCTCCTGGCCTGAAGAAGCTTCTTCATAAGGGTATGCATGACCCATTGTAGCAGCCTGTTACATCAGCTATCTCACAGAGAGCCTTCAGTGGCACTTGACATTTCTATTTAGGCAGCTCAATTCTGCCTTTGCACTCCTGGTATCAATACAGGCTGGGGGATGGAGTGATTGAGGGCAGCCCTGAGGAGAAGGACTTTGGGGTACCGGCGGGTGAAAAGCTCAACGTGTTGACAATATGCACTTGCAGCCAGAAAGCCAACTGTATCCTGGGCTGCATCAAAAAAAGTGTGGCCAAGAGGTTGAGGGAGATGATTCTGGCCCTCTACTCTACTTTTGTGAGATCCCAAAGCACCCGGAGCACTGGGTCCAGCTCTGGGGCTCTCAGCACAGGAAAAAGATGGACCTGTTGGAGCGGGTCCAGAGGACAGCCATGAAAATGAGCAGAGAGATGGAGCACCTCTCCTATGAAGACAGGCTGAGAGAGTTGTGGTTATTCGGCCTGGAGAAGAGAAGGCTCCAGGGAGACCTTACAGCAGCCTTCCAGTACCCAAAGAGGGCTTATAAGAAAGATTGGGACAGACTTTTTAGTAGGAGCTGTAGGAATAGGGCAAGGGGTAATGGTTTTAAACTAAAGGAGGATAGATTCAGGCTAGATACAAAGGAGAAGTTTGTTCTATGATTCATATTTCCTATGAAAGGCAACGGAACTAGGCAATTAGACTTTTTCTATGAAAAACAATTTTTAATCAAGGCTGTGTGTTTGAGTAAAGATTTGTGACTTTTCTTCAGACATTTTGAAGAGAATTTGCTGAATTTAACTGAAATGCAATGTTGTCAAGGCAAATCAGGAGTATTTTACAAGGGGTTAAAGTAAGACATATCAGAATCACAGAAGGGCAGAGTTTTGAAGTCATCTCTGGTGGTCATCTGGTCTAGTTCCACTTCTCAAGCAGGGCCACTTAAAGCCGGTTGCCCAGGACCATGTACAGATGGCAAACTTTAGACAGAAATAAAACATGTAGTCTACCTAGTCATGTGGGGCTTTTCATAATCAGCATACACAGAGCATCATTACTCCACAGCCTAATGAAAAGTCAGATTCAGCTCCAGACTTAGACACCTGAACTTAGATTTCTGCAGCCTCTGTTTAATATTATGTTTAATATTATCTGCAGTCAGTAAAGACCTACTCAGAAGAGTTTAAAGAGCTAGTCAGCAGACTATGTAAAGTTATTAGCTTTAGGATACATTATCTAAATTCTACCAACTGTCATGACTAGATCTCCACAGAGACACTAAGGACACATGTAAGTGTAGACACTTACACTGCAAAAAAATTTCGATGTCCAAGTTCAGACCTGAGTTCCAGCCCTTCTCTTCTCTGGGAAGGTTTTTGTAGTTCACTAAATTTTGTTTCCTTTCTATTTTTATATCTTTTGCAGTCTGAAGTAAAGATTTGTTCTCTGATTAGGAAAAGAAAGGCCTTCATAATAATACCTAATAAAAAAAAAAAAAAAGGAAAAAGCATATGTGGAAAAATCTAGATGCAAAAGGAAAGAATCTTCCAAAGATAAACAAATGGTTCCATGAGCAAAAGAATCAGCTGAGCCATTATTTGTGAATTCACAGCTTGAGTATTAAATTGACAATATTGTATGAGTTTTCTCCACTAGTTGACACCCTCTCCTTTACCCAAATTTCATGAGTTTAAAGTAACACTTTTGTGACCTCTCTCACTACCAAATTTGGCTAAAATTGGTAGTACTCATTGGGGAATAAATAACATAATCTTATGAATTTATTTAAGAAACCAAAGTAACAAATGAACTTGATAAAATGAATTTCAGTTTCTGCTATCAATCCCCTCTCAAGAAGTCTCTTCTTTGCAGTGGTGAGAAATAACTATTTAGTTTTCCTTTTTGTATCTCCACACACACTGCCATTCTTATTCTCCAGTGCTATAGAAGAAAAGGTAAAACCCTACAGTTTTCTTACAGAGAAGTTGAGAAATTGAAACAAGCAAGCAAGCAGTCTCTGTCTCACAGACAGCAGCTGTACACAGGTTAAAAACAGCTGTCTTCATCATTGTATTCTTACAGCTTGACTACATACGGCAACAAGTTAGCTCGGAAGGCTCTTACATTCTTAAATGGAGTTGGGGAACCTGTTCTCCTGCAGGGACATATCAATGGAAAGGTTTTGCTATGTCGCTGTCCCGGGATAATATTTGAGAAAAGAGAAAGAAACCTGGTAAGAGACAATAACTGAGTCACAAAAATACCATGTCTAATTTTGGAAAACAGCATTTTAGGAATGACAGAAACGTAATTTTTCAAAACTTAATTTGATGGCTTTACCTACTAACTCTAAAAGTTTTGTTGGTTTTTTTTTTTGTCAGTAAACTTGAGTTTGGAATGCTGTTACAAATGACCTGATATCTGTGTTCCTGGATGCAAATCTAAGCTCAGTGACATCCATTCTCTGGGAGAATTCAGACAGCTTCAGTGAAATGAACACGAAGAAAGAAATCACTAACTGGGTTTTCAAACTGTATAGGAAATGGGTCATGCAAATTCTAGCTTTTCACCAACTAAGGACTGACTTGAATAGAAAATGAAAGGGTGATGACAATGTGGATGTAATAATTTAAAAAGCTTCAGAAGTCTTTCAGAATTTTTTTATCATGAGCATTATGGTGTTGCACTCCCTAAAAGCCTATTTGTCTTAAACTAAAAGGAAAGATTTTCTTGTAAGTCAGGAGATGAGTGCTTTTTTTTTTTTTTTTTTTTTTTTTTTTTTCAATGAGCTATAAGACAAATAAAGACAGTTTTCTCATTTCCTCTGCAAAGATAAAACTGAGATAGTGTTCCCCTAGGCATGTTGAAGAAATAGAGACAGAAATTTAGGCCAAAGTATTGTAAGGTTACAAAGCAAGACAGCAGTCAATGTACAATTATCTTTCGGTTAAAATTGTCTGCTGACCTGGATATTGTCAAATGGGTTTTGATAGTTGAAAGTGACTGACAATTACTATTGCGTAGCTTATGTTCATTATTTCAGGTTAAAGTATTTGTAGTTGCACAATTCTCTAAATGAAACTTTGAATAAGATTTTTTTGGTGTCTCAATGAGTATAGTTAGCAATTTTATGACACCATGCAGTAATAAAAGGGTAAAAGTCTGTCATTAAAGCCAGTCTAGTTGTATGTAGCACAGGACTTTGAGATGTTAGAAAGGAATCATAGAATCATAGAAATGTTGACGTCTGGAGGTCATCTAGTCCAGTTGCCAATTCAGAAATAAACTACAGTACTGGGTCTGGCTAGGATGGAGTTACCTTTCCTCACAAAAACTCATACAGTGCTATGCTTTGCATTTGTGGCTAGAACAGTGTCGATAAGACACCAATATTTTGGTGCTTGCACAACATCAAGGTTGTCTCTCCACCTGCCCTCTCAGACCTCAAAGGCTAGTAACCTGAGGGAGAGGAAAGCAAAATACCTCTGAACTATACAAAGATAAAAACTTTTTAAATTATTTATTTGTTTTCACAGTGTTCCAACACTAAAACAGGCATCTCATGTGTCCCTCAGAGAAGGTGTGAAGCACTGAGGGATTTGCGTACAGTGTTAAAACTGCTAATGAAAAGGGTGGAAGGATTGTTTTCAATGTTTCAAAGTTTCATGTGTCTTGTATTTAATCTTATTTCAATTGTCTCACCAAACAATAAGCACCTGCAATGAGACTACATACAGAAGATCATCAACATCGGGATCACAGTAGCTATATAAGGAAATAAAAAAGAAGGTTTGGTTTACAAATGAATTATTTCCTTCCTGTTTTTTTTCCAAACATGAAAGTTGTTTGAGGGTGTTAAACACTGAACTGGACATATTGGTCCCATATGGAATCACAGAATCACAGAATCACAGAATTGTGGTGGTTGGAAGGGACCTCAGAG
>JAOXJM010000001.1:196856218-196866742 GCA_026413425.1 Tringa solitaria
ATAGGTTCCGATCCTCCACCTCTACTGAGGCAATAGACAACAAGACCTTGCTGGTGGAGCAATGGAGACATTGAATTAAATTCATCTTTTAAATGCACGCCAATGGAGTAAAAAGAACAGCTGATGTATAGATGTAATTCAGAGCACAGTTTAAATTATTCTGTGAAGGAGATACACAAGTGAAAAGTTACCCATGGGAATAGTACAGGCCTTGACAAATTTATGAAGAAAATAATTTACACATAATATTAAGCATCTTCATCCCCTATTCAAAACAGGCTTCCATAACATTAACCTAAGTGTTTATGTGCTTGCTTATTTTTCCAGTGTTACTGAATCTTCCCCGCTCTGAACACAACACTATTGAGATCAATAGGCATCTTTTCACTGACTTTCTCAGGGTTAATGGTAGTCTTATTAAAATAAAGTTTCTCATTTCTGTGTTCAAATATACCTTTACAAGGGTAGCACTATACTGTCGAGAGACAAAGTGTCTGTACAGTAGTTCTTGTTTGTTAGTGTTTCACATAGCCATAGTATCTGTCTGATTGCCTACAAATATTTAAATATATGTCCAAACACAGGAGTCTTGAACATGAACCATGAAAGGAATAAACTTTATCAAAAGGCTTCTCTGCAGCCTCTGATTACTACACCTATGTTTGCTTGTGCAGAAGCTTTCTTGTCTCACAAACACTGATATCTATGTTGGAAGTAATTGCTCCCCTGAGCTTGTCAACAGCTTTTAGAAACAAGAAGCTCTGGGGATACAATCCTTCTGGTGACTCTAAAATAAAATGTTTCCCTCTGAGTTTCCCTCTCTTAAAAAGATAAGGAGCTTTTTAAAGATTTTTTTTCCCTTTAAATTGTAACTCTTTGTTCTATCTGTGATTTAGGTAAGGGAATGCATAGGCAATCTATAAAAGCATGTCTGCCAGCATGAGCTGTCACAGCTGCTTCATGAGCTCATCTGGCAGAGCACATGTTTGGGAGGCCTAGGGACACACCTCAGTTCCAGTCCCATTTAATGTACTGTACTAATTGGCATGTAGCTCTCTTAATTAAAGTAGGTCTGGGGCCATTTTCACAGATCTCTGCATGCACAGAAAACACTGCTTCTGGAGCCCACCTGCAAATCCATCCAATTGTACATGGCAGGATAAAAAAAAAAAAAAAAAGGTCAACTTAGCTGGAACTAAGTTTAGTTATTCTCCCTTCTTATTTTGTGTTTACATGGGGTCTTGACTGAAGGGAGCTATAGATAAAACAATGAATGCAAGAAAGTCTTCTCATGCATAAAGAAAAAGAGAAGCATTTCTGTGGGTCACATTATAAAGGGGGACTCATAGTCCCGTGTAATCATGAACTTTCTTAATCAGTATCAATTGCATCATATCAGTAAGCACTCAGTGTCCACTGGCACAGGCAATAAGAGCCTTCTGCTACTCTCCTACACGGCAAAATGCTTTGCTGATGTTGCTAAGTCACATGGCAGACACGATCATTTTACAGGAAGGTGAATGTATTTGAGCTAACAAAGGTCAAGGGACTAGTTGTATTTTTAAAATTTTCTCTGACCCTGATGTCCAATAAAAAACCTTTTCTGAAGGGAGCTTAGTGCTGCAGACTTTGTGAACAGACCTGTCACTTGTGTTGAATTAAACCATAAAGGTTTGAGCCATACACTATTTTCTGAGCTGCAGCTGATACTACAAAATTCATTTCACTTCATGCTATAATTCAGCCACAGTTTGTACACCTAGGGTTTAAAGACTGGTGCTGACAGAAGGTAGGTTGGCAAGACCACTTTCAAATGTGTTCTTATTTTTTTTTTTTTGGTATCAACTGTCTCACATTGCTTAAATAGAATATGTCCATAGATGTATAGTTTGTGGTTACATCACCGTTCTGTTTAATAAATAGATTAATTACTTGACTTTTTTTTTTTCCCCTTAGAAAAATGCGTCATTTACTCCTGAGTTTTACTTAGCTGCTTGATTTTTTTCTGGGTAAGAACCAAGTAAAGGATCTCAAAAGACTTTTAGGTTTTGGTTTTTTTAAAGCTCATGCTATTTCTGAGTATTTGTATGATTCCTTTGCCTATACCTTTATCTTCCTCATACAATATTAGTGGCATTTCATCCCCTCTATCAAAAGTGATATGCATCTTAAAAGTTCCTCTCACATTGTGTTAACAGTTCTGGTATGTGTGTCTTTTCTACATTTTAGAAAGATTTTTAGATAACAAACAATGTTTTCTTTTTGTTGTTTCAAACATGGTATGTTGCCACAAACTCAAAGCCACGTAGCATTTGTCATGTAGTACCACCTCAGAACTACCATGTGTCTACTGAAGTATAACTCAAATGTACTTTCTCAAAAGTAAGACTTCCATAAAAAAAACTTTGCTGAAAATAAACAGGAAAATATACAGAAAATTATGATTATTTTTCTGTATTTTGCATGAACAGAAGATTTTCCAAAAAAAGATCTACTGATTACTAACCTTTCTGTTTTCTCAAATTTGGTGTCATAAGGTCAAACTTTTACCACATGAAAAGTTTAGAGAATCAGTGGTTACGTTCTCAAATCTACCACAGTCATTGGGTAGCACAGTGAGTTAATGATATCACAGTTTGCTGCTATAAAGGCATTTTCCTTCTTTTCCATCTTTTTTCATGATGTGAAATCTTTTTTCTAATTAAAGAGTTGCATAATATCACTGTATAATTTTCTGTATGGTACAGATAGAAAATATTGCCACAACATCTCAACTGCGACTAAAGATCTTTGGTTTGAGATGCTGTGGGGTTTATCCAGGGCAATAAGAGGCCTATTGACTCTCTTAAAATGCAGGAAAAATATAGATCTGCAGCTGCCACAGAATTCTTTAGCTGAACTTGGTATTGGGCAGCACGCGTTCCTGCGCAAGTTCCTGGTAGCTTGGCAGGAAGCACTCACCATACCACAGGTTCCTTAAAGAAGTTTTAGGGTATTTATTCCCTAAAAGGTGTTTGTAGCACTATAATACTTATAAAGACTTTACTGGGAAGACTGTCTACTTTAAGATCTCAGCTCCATCCTCAGTTCACCTTCTCCTCTAAAGATTAGGCAGTCTTTAAGACGAATAAAAGATTTATTAAGCATCACCTAAACTCAGGGCTCCTCAAAAAAGTCTGCAAAGAGTGGGTAATCCACAAATTGATAGAAACATAGAATCATAGAATCGTTTGGTTGGAAGAGACCTTTAAGATCATCAGCACTGTTAACCTAGTGCTACCAAGTCCACCACCAAACCATGTCCCTAAGCACTACATCTACATGCCTTTTAAATACCTGCAGGGATGGTGACTCAAGCACTTCCCTGGGCAGCCTGTTTCCATATTTGATAACCATTTTGGTGAAGAATTTTTTCCTAATATCCAATCTAAACATCCACTGCAGCAACTTGAAGACATTTCCTATTGTTCTATTGCCTGTTACATGGGAGACAGACCCCCACCTCACTACAACCTCCTTTCAGGTAGTTGTAGAGAGCAATAAGGTCTCCCCTCAGCCTCCTTTTCTCTAGGCTGAACAACCCCAGCTTCTTCAGCCAGTCCTCATAAGACTTGTGTTCTAGACCCCTCACCAGCTTCATTGCTCTTCTCTGGAGATGCTCCAGCATCTCAATGTATTTCTTGTAGTGAGGGGCCCAAAACTGAACACAGTATTTGAGGTGGGGCCTCACCAGAACCAAGGACAGGGGGATGATCACTTCTCTAGTCCTACTGACCGCACTGTTTCTGATATCTGCTATTGACTTTCTTGGACACCTAGGCAAACTGCAGACTCATATTCAGCCAACAGTCAACCAATAACCCCAGGTCCTTTTCTGCCAGGCAGCTCTCCAGCCACTCTGCCCCAAGCCTGAAGCGCTGCATGAGGTTGTTGTGACCGAAATGCAGTACCCAGCACTTGGCTTTGTTGAACATCATACCATTGGCCTCAGCCCACTGATCCAGCTTGTCTAGATCCTTCTGTAGAGCCTTCCTACCCTCAAGCAGGTCGACACTCCCACCCAGCTTGATGTTGTCTCAAACTTACTGAGGGTGCACTCAGTCCCCTCGTCCAGATCGTTGATAAAGATATTAAACAGCATTGTCCCCAATACTGGGCTCTGGGGAACACCACTTGTGACTGGCCACCAACTGCATTTAATTCCATTCACCATTACTCTCTGGGTCCAACCCTCCAGTCAGTTTTTAACCCAGTGAAGCGTATGCCCATCCAAGCCATAAGCAGCCAGTTTCTCCAGGAGAATCCTGTGGGAAAAGCTCTACTGAAGTCTAGGTAGACAACATCCACTGCCTCTCCCTCATCCATTAAGTGGGTCACCTCTTCATAGAACGAGATCAGGTTAGTCAAAAAAGATACATAAGACTATCTTCACCTCGTTGAATAACCAGATACTCCTCTACCTGTACAGCCTGGAAACAAGCCCCATTTTTAGTGTAAACAGCAGCATAGTCCTGCAGACAGCCCTAAGACCTGAAACCTAAACTAGGCTGAAGTCCCCCAGCACCCTGCTGTAAGTTCTCCTTTAGCAGTTTCCTCAGATTTCTGCCTGGTTTCTATAATTTAAAGATCTCATCACCTGGGAATAGCCTATCTTTTCAGTGTGGTGGTTTTAATTCTTTTTTTTTCCTCTATTTTTCTCATATTTGTCTCCTGTTTGTAAAACAGGCACAGCTTTGGTGATTCATCTCTCTGCGCTTCCCTTGCCTTTCAAAGTTGATTTTAAGAGATCTGTGCAGTTATTCTTGCTGGCCCTCCCTCGAGCTGAATGCCTTGGGTACTTACAAGTTATTATATTTGGGTCACTCCTACTCAGCCCGATAGTCAGCTACCTTTGTCAAACATGGACTGTTTAATTAATTCCCTAATCCCAGCTGGAACCTCACTACCTTATACTGAATACTAAACAATCTGAGACTGACTTGATGTCTGGTATATTACAAGCTCTTTGAAAATACCACACATGATTCATTTTTTATAAAAATGAGAGCTGTGGTGGAAAAGCACTTCAGAAATGTTTAAGAGACTGCATATCCCTCTCCTGTCATCCTGCTAACTTTCTATTTATCAGTATTCTCTTATTACAGTTACATACAATTTGCATTAAGCAGAAATGTCCTGCTGAAAGGAATAAAGAGTATCTGAAAGTTATGAAAACGTCCCAGATAAAGTGGGCACAAACATAAATAGTAGTAGATAATAAGTAAACCAAGATGATTATCGATATAGCAGTAAAAACCACTGATCCAATCTTAAGAAATGAACATAAAAGAAATTTTAATGCTATTGCAATGTAGATATTAGAAGGGGACTTCAAGGACCAGAAGCTAAAAACCCAGAAAACTCCCTATACTACACCAGATTTGAAATGCTGAAAGTAAACTGGACATTATCCTAAAGTGTTCTCTTAAAACAGTCTACACAGTGAAAAAATCTTGCATGGTAATTTTTACAGTCAGAATGAGTGATGATGACATAATTTTTAATTAATTCCCTGGGAGTATAACAGGGAAAAAACACAGCTTCTAACCAATACAGATTGTAAAATTAATTGCAACATATTTCCAGAGAACCTAAAGATTTTATGGGGAAATACAGCCTGAATATATTCAGTTCATGAAATAAAACAACCCTGCTTTGTTTGATAAAGTAGCAATAGCAATACAAATTGTATCCAAGGAAAAGGAGCCTGATTTCTTTAGTGGAAGCCTTATCACTTAACTTCATCAACCTACCTTTCCCATTGAAGGTAGCTCCAATATCTTTGAGTATGGTTAGCTCTACCATCAATCCTGTTGAAAGTGCAGTGTGCACTTACTATTATTTTAAGTGCAGTGTGCAGTATGCACACAGTAATTATAGGTGCAGCATATAGCTTTTTACTGTCTGAGATGGTATGATTTATATAAACATCTTATTTACAAAGGTATTTTGCAATAACACATTTTTCTGCTTTGAGCCTTTTGGACACAAGAGAAGGGATCATACCCTTTTGCTCAATTATCTTATTACTAA
Source organism: Tringa solitaria (assembly GCA_026413425.1). Classification (NCBI taxonomy): domain Eukaryota; kingdom Metazoa; phylum Chordata; class Aves; order Charadriiformes; family Scolopacidae; genus Tringa; species Tringa solitaria. The sequence continues at coordinate 196,862,291 of JAOXJM010000001.1, forward strand.
ACACTATTCCAAACCAACCCAAAGTGACTGGAATATGTCATATTTAACTTTGTTTGCTATGTAATTACATCCTGTTGTCCCCTTTTGGACTTACACTGGGGGTCTAAATTAAAGCTTTGGAAGCACTGGAAGAATTTCCATTAATGTCACTGTTTTTCTGGCTCAAGCGTGTAGTGTTTTGACCATGTTTTCTAGTACTAAAAGTGTAGCCAGAGGTTTTCTCTATCAGAAAGGATCATTTTCATGTTTTAGAGAGAGAGAGCATCAGTTACTAATAAATGTATTCATTTTCCCCTGTTCTTTCGTCTGCCCATTCCTCTGAGCTGTAAATTAAAAGGAACAGATGTACAATTTGGGAGGTTTTCTGGATTCTTTATTTTTTTCTCCTAAGTGAAACATTAAACAATGACTGCTGTATTCAATGTTCTTCTGTCTGTATCAGTTTCCCGAAGAATCCTAATACTGTGCTGCATGCACTGTGAATATACCAAATGCAAGGGAGATTTTTTTTCTGATATATATTATTTCTGGACACTTGAGCATCTGAGTTTTAACCAGAAATTTGTAATTCTTTACAAAGTAGGTCCTAAAACATCTATTTCTCTTATAACAGCAACTAGCAAATGCTTTCACTACTCCCTCCTTTCAAGCATCACTTTCATACTTAAGGTTCATATTTTGTTTGAATGTAATCCTAAACAGAATATTATAATTATAATATTATATGTATCGATTATAATATAATATCCTGTGTATAATATAATAACTTGTATAGACTATAATATAGAATAGAACCATAGAATTGTAGAATGGGGTTTGGGTCAGAAGGAACCTTAAAGATCACCTAATTCCAACCCCCCTGTCATGGCCAGGGACACCTCCCACTAGACCAGGTTGGTCAAAGCCCCATCCAGCCTGGTCTTGAACGCTTCCAGGGATGAGGCCTCCACAACTTCTCTGGGCAACCTGTTCGTGTCTTACCACCCTCAGAGTAAAGAATTTCTTCCTAATATCTAATCTAAATCTATCCTCTTTCATTTTAAAACTGTTACCCTTTGTCCTATCACTACATTCCCTGATAATGAGCCCCCCTTCTTGTATACCCCCTTTTAAGTACTGAAAGGCTGCTATAAGGTCTCCCCAGAGTCTTTTCCTCTCTAGGCTAAACAACCCTAACTCTCTCAGGATATCCTCATAGAAGAGATGCTCCAGCCCCCTGATCCTGACATAATGCAGTTGTAGTATTTTTATAATAACTACAGAATTATCTGGATGTTCAGTCTAATGGGGCTGGATCCAAAGTTCTGTTAAGCTGACAGCTCTGTTAAGCTCTTTGCTCTATTTTTTACTCTTAGGGGATGTGTCTCAATCTCTAAGGGGTCTAAGTTCAAGGATTCTAAGTCCCTAAGTGTCGAAGGATCCTAGTTCAGATCCTGTGTTTCTTAGGCTGCCTTAGGAAAATTAAGCTATTCATTCAAACAATGGAGAACTTAGAAAACTGCAATAAGTCTGAGCTAGAATTGAAGTGATCTGGAACTTGGTTTTGATGGAGATGTTCCCAAAAGACTAGATAGTCTCTCTACACATGACCAGAAATCTCCCCAAATCTGATCATGTCAGCACCTATCTCAAAATGAAGTACAAGTGAGGTCCCGAAACTATTTCAGACAGACTACATAAGTTGCTTGAAGTAGTGCTAACAGAGTGCAGGTAACAGAAGAGTGTCTGAAGGGCAGGAAAAATTACGTTCTTCCAACAAGGACGTTGTGGAAGGTTATAGTCGTAGCCAAGCAACTTCCCCTTCCCAGAAGTACAGGGTATGTAACAAAATCAGCATCAAAGGTCATCCTCCCTCTCAATAAAATCAAAGCATTTTATTTGCCTGAACAAAGAATTAAGCTAAGTGTGTTTGGACAAAAAACAGAATCACGTAATCACAGGACTGTCTAGTTTATTCCTCTTGTTCAAAGCATGGTCATCTAGAACAGGTTGCTCAGACACTGTCCTGTTTTTAGTATCTCAAAGGGTAGAAACTCCACACTCTCTTCGGATAATCTCTTCCAGTTTTTTTCTGTATTTCAGTTTTTGCTCATTGCCTCCTGTCCCATTCACTGGACACCACTAAGAAGAGTCTGGCTTTATATGATTTACTATGTCCTTTAGGTACTTACACACACTAATGAGATCCCCCTGAACCTTCTACAGGCTGAATAATCTCAGCTCTCTCCTCACTAGGCATTGGGCACAGCACTCCAGATGTGTCTCACCAGGGCTGAGCAGAGGGCAACGATCACATCTCTTGACCTGCTGGCAACATCCTTCATAAAAGTCTGGAGGCTTCTTTGCCATAAGAACACATTGCTGGTTCATAGTCACTTTGGTGTCCACCAGGACCCTTAGGTCCATTTCTGCAGAGCTGCTTCCCCCAGCGCTTCCAGGTGTGTGAGCTTATTCCTCTCCAGGTGCAGAATTTGACATTTCCCTTTTGTTGAACTTCATGAGATTCCTCTCTGTGAAGTTTTTCATTCTGTTGAGGTCCCACTGAATGGCAACATAAGTAATTAATGACTCAGAAACTCCTCCTAGTTTTGTGTCATATGCAAATGACTGCTCACACAGGTGCAGATACCAGTCCAATTCTTTATGTTTTTTGACATTTCTATTTAAATTGTTTGGTACCACAAAGTTCTGGAGTAGCTATGGAGGATGAGCATCTCCAAGTGTTACGGAATGTATGCAGAAGGGATTTTTGTAATAAATTCATGACAAGAACACTGCAAGATAGGATTTCAAACTATGATTACAGTTAACTTATTTATGAAGGTAAAATAATGAAAATAATAAATGCTTTTAATTCTATGGCAAGATGAGAATAGAAAGAAGTTCACTGAAGTGTAAAAACTTTCAAACTGCTGAAGCACAACATAGCAACTACAGAGAAAAGCTGCTAGGAGGGAGCTTCTAGGAGGGAGCAAGGGTCTTAAATACTACAGTGATCAGCACTTGATGGTAATTAAATTAGAGATCACTGTTGCAGTGCAGAAAATCATTATTACTGTAGTATAAGAAATGTAATATCAGAAACTCAGACAGAAATCTAGAAATATAAGTATTAAAATTATACAATTGGATCTTCTTCTTTATTTATTTTCCATGAAAAACATTTCCAATTTCAAAGCTAAATGCCTTCACAATTCAGAGTATTAGAGTTTAAGGACATTTTTTGAAAACTTGAAGGACTTAGAACTGAAGAGAAATATTCAAGATAACAATGGCTACAAATACAATAAAATTAATGAAAGAGCTTAACTGGAATGGATCCTCACTGTAGCTTGTGTTGCATTTCAAAGACCTCATTTAAGTTTTCTCTGTAACATCAGAAATGATTGCAAGTAAAGTAATACTCTAGTAAATTCCAAAGGGAGTTGCTATTTGTGGCAGTTTTCTGTGGACAGAAGAATGAAAGCAGAAAGAGAGAGTTTGAAGAATCCTTATAATGTGATAAAATGTTGTATGCAAGGGAAAGTCATAAACATTGTGATTAATAGTGTCATTCATTCTTGTGTCAATGATGGTGATGGGACAGGATGATGATGATGAAGAGAATACAGAGCAAAGGAAGTCAGGTGTTAGAAAACATGCCTTGTTTCCAGATACCACTTGAAGTTGTATAAAATATCTTTCCCTGCCTATTTTTCAAGCATGTTTTTACGCCTATCATTTCCCCTGCTTCCTGGCAGAAGTTGCATCTTCTCTCCTGTACATTTTCAGATATTGGCATGGCCACTGCTTGCTCTCAATCTGAGAAATAACTGGACCTTTGTGGACACAGCAACCTTTTCTTATACCAGATTCGTTACAGAGGATTTCTCCTTTAAACCACAATACATGGCTGGCAGAGAAATGAATACCAAAACCAAAACAAAACAACAAACAAAAAACACAGAAAAAAAGATTTCTTTGAACTGAAATATCTAGAGAATTTTATTTTTTTTTAAATTCATTTCATGTCAGATTAAAAAGTCCTTTTTTTTCTCTCAAACAAATACATGTGAAACTACCATTTTTAAATGATCGTATAAGAAAGAAAAAAAAAAAAGGAAATGAGATCCTACATTTTAGAATAAGGAACAAGTTGAGTAAAATTTTTTACGATTAATCTGTGGAGAGAATAATTACAGTGGCAGTGGAAACGGTTAGATCTTCTGCCAGGTTGGGAAAACTGAAAGTGGAAATATGCTCATGAAATCAGGAAATGATTGCTATGGATACACTTGTAAAAAGATATAGTTTCCATCCAAGATAGATATATCATCATCATCATCATCATTGTTATTATAGTTACTATTATTATTATTAATATTATTTTAGGCTTAGATTCCAGTTGTGGGTAACAAACAGTGACAAGGAGTTTGTCCTTTAGCGAGGACCTAGTGACTGAATATGATTTCC
>JAOXJM010000001.1:196950207-196961464 GCA_026413425.1 Tringa solitaria
ATGTGGCAGTCTGAGAGCCAAGATTGCTAATACTGGGAGTCACTTCAGTGTATGCCCAGACCCTTCACTCAGCAGTGAGAGAAGCAGCGCTCCCACCTCTCTCCGAGTCTGGCATAGATAGAGTAGGCAATGATTATTACATCACCTCCTGAAGTGATTTAGAATCATAGAATCATTTAGGTTGGAAAAGATTTTTAAGATCGAGTCCAACGATAAAAAAAAAAATAATTACCACATCCCTTCTAGAACTAGACCCAAATCTACGTCTTCCAATGTTTATGACACAAGAACTGAGGTAAGCACCAGATCCAGGACATTGACAGAGTTGCCTCATATTATTTCCTACATGCATTTATGAAGCACCATCATAAAGCTATTCAGAAAGAACATTGCAGCAGTCTGTTCTGCAGCCTTCACCAGTGACAAGTAATTTGCTTTTAATTTCCATCTCAAATTTGTTTCTGGCCATTTCGTACTGATTCACTCACCTGTAGACTTGATTGCATCATTGGATCATTTAGGAAATCATGTATCTATTGGACTGAGGCACAAATCTACTGGTGAACTTTGTAGAAAAGCGTTTCTGGGAATTTTAGCCCTGCCTTGCTACTGACCCATGGTAATATGTGTTGCCAGGTCTTCTGTCATTGACATGAACACAAAGCTGACCATCTTCTTCACGAAATCAGGACTGCATCAATGCCTGCAAAATATCATATTTCTAGGAGCCTTCAACAGTTTTTAGCTTTCTTTGGTTTTCCAGGGATTTTATTGACAGCAAATATGGTTTTCTGAATATCACCGAGATGGTAGGGCAAAATGTTGGCAGTTCACTGAGAAAGTCAGGCCTTTTTAAGTAACACTGGATCCAGCTCTGGGAGCCAAGATGAGGCCACAACACCCATCTGCTGTGATAAAAAAGCAACAGCTTGAAAGTGTCGTTTCTGAAAGAGTTGTTAGTCTTCAACATTTCACACTTTAGTCTAGTTAAAATTAAAACAATAAAACAAAAGTATTAGTGGATTTGTTTTTTATCCTTTCTGCAGGATAGCACATTTAATACTCTCAATATAGTGCTTTTCTTCTGTATTATAATGCACAGCTATATGGGAAGGAGGAAAAGACACTAAGTTAAATAATTCAGGAACTCAGGAAGGTGAAATAGCAAATCAAAGACTGCAAAAATAATGTGGCCTCATTGGACTGAGAAAAGACAGATGATAACGTCCTTCTACTCTCCTTTATTTTTTTATTTAATTTTATTTCTTTTAACATGACTTTTATTATGTCAAAAATTACTTGTAAATGATTGAGGTCCGGTTAAATAAAGCCGATATTTTTCATATCAAAGTAACATGAGGAGTTAGATCATACAGCTTTAACCCCCCAAAAAGTTACTCTTCCAATTTAACTAGTCATCTAGATTACTTCTGCAGTAAATAAAAGAAAGAGGCATCATCTATGAGCAGTTTACACAAATTACATTAGATGTCTAAGGCGTCGGAAGGATGGATCAATGACTAGCCTAGCTCGAGTGGAGTGAAAAAAGAGATTAATCTCATAACATCTCTGAAGTATAGGCTTTTTTTTTTTGCTCTCTTTTTTTAAATAGCCATATCTTTTCAAAGATTCTTAATCCCAATACTGATTCCTGGTATCGGACCAATAAACATGCTGTCAGCTCTAAATTCTCTATTCAGTAGAGAACAGTCTCTGTTTCACCATTACGAGGTGGCCATATGTGTGTCTGTCAGCATCAATCACAGCACAATGGGTCTTCAAATGGTTTTAATATTTGACAGAAGCAGAAAAGAAAGCTGCACAAGTGGTGCAGCTCAGTGGTGGCAGCACAAAACATAATGGAATCCATCTAAATTACATTGTTACAAAAATAAATCCAAATGCTGAGTTCCATGTTTCTGCCTTAAAATTGACAGCTCATCATCATTTGTTCATAAACAACACCATTGTCATCCTCCTCATATAGAGATACTACAAGATCAACTAAGGTTGGGATATAGGTTTGTATGATTTCCCCTCTATATTTTAGTTCTTTAATCATATTAACATGTTTTTTCTATTATTCTTTGTTTGATTAAAACAATAGAAAAATAATTTTGGCCTGAGAAAACAAGGACAATGAAGCTTTGAAGTTTGATTAAGAGGCTAGATCATCAGGGATGAAACTAGGAGTTTCCTCCCTTGTGACCTTTGGGGTAATATTAAAAAATCCCACACAAATTAAAATCTTATTCTTTGGAATTCACCACATTTTGTGGCTTACTTAATATCGCTTAAATATAAAATTGTAAACTTGCAAATTATTTATAAGGTATGCAAATATATGCTTATGATAGTGAATGCTTAGTTAAAAGTACCTAATAAAGGCATACAAAGTACAAGGTTGTAATGGTTTGCAGTCTTCTAGTCATGCTATAACTACTATTTGTCATAGCTGTCTCATAGCTCTTTCATAACCTCTGCATAAGACATCAAAGATCTCAGTGCTGCTCCTGTAGAACAAGTGTCCATCATGACAGGAACTGATGGTACGTGTGCGTGCAATCTCAGTAGGAAAGTAAGTGATTAGAGGGATGGGAAAGAAGCTATTTACACTCTCCAATGCTAGGCATCTGTCTTAGGTAGCTAAAGGCTTTGTTGGCAAGCAAGGCTGGTGTCACTTGAGACAGCTGATGAAGTTGCTACACTTTGCTGTCCATTCAAACTAAACGCTGCAGAGATTTCTGAGTCCTTTGTCAGTCACCTCCTGATTGCAGGCTAAATTCAGTTAGGGTTTTTTGCCTCAGAAAATTGCACTGTAAACTCTCGTTACTCAGGATTTGATTAATATCCATTTCAGATGTCCCTGCAGCAAGGGTAGAGCACAGATGGAGGCTAGCCACCCACCTGAGTTAAGCCATTCCCACCCATCAATCAGCATCTGCAGTTTATAAAAGGATGTCTTAAAGAAAAGTAGTATCAGTGATATCTTACTGTAAAAAGCTGAGAGGTTCAGAAATTGATTAATGAGCAGGTCAGGAGTCCATCAAGTGAGAGCAAGATAGAGAGGTGGGTGTACCATTCTAAGGCAAGCTCTCACCACTCATCCATCAGAACCCTATGTCAGCAGATGAGTCACTTCACTGTCCCTCTTCAGTCAACGGAGAAAAAGGGTTCTCTAAGGGTAAGCCAAAGCTGGAATTTAACTTAGCCCTACTCAAGTGGAACCCATTTCTTTCCTTTGACTAAATAGAAGGACTGGAAAGTTACCCAACTTAAACCCAGAAGTTAGACTTTGTGAGTACTCCTTAAAAACAAATAAATGGTCCTTTGAGATCTTGGCAAAGTCTGCTGAAGGAACAACATTTTCACAAATTACTTAACTAGTGACTAACTGCCATAGCAACATGAATATTAATTAAAGGTTATGCAGATACAAAGAAAAATAACATACAAAAAACCTAGCACACAAAATTTCAAAATAGACTTTTGATTCCCTATTTTTAAAGAAAATCAGTTAGGAAAATACATGATTTCACTGGGAAAAAAAAAAAAACAAAACCAAAAACAAAACCAGTTGCCTGTTCAGATGTTTTCTGCTGGATGTCTCTTGCATTTCCTTTCAATAGCACAAAACCAAATATCAGTAGTTAAAAAGTTCTTGAATAGAAAATAGTATGTAGAGAATTAAAATTACTTTCTATCTGTATTAGATTAACAACTGGACTAATGCACAAGGGACTGAAGTAAAGCATTGATGTACTTAACAAAAAGTTACTGCAAATAGTATTCTTACTCTACTGCATTACTTTTTCCATTCTTTAACTCAGAGTCTGGTCGCACAGCTGTCATCTAACTAGGTTGTAGCCAGTACAGGAAAGATCTGAAGCAGAGTGAGAGCTGCCATATAGGGTCATACAGAAATAGCATTTATCCCTCCAAAATGGTCCGAGGGAAAGACAAAAAGTGTATAAAATACGGCTTAGATAAAGCAATTCTGGTCCTCATACAGCTGCCAAATTTTCATAATCTGCAGATCAGGGACTTTTCCAAGCCAGAGGTTACATCCTCAGGATCACATTTAGCACCTACTAAAGATTTATTCTTTGTGCACAGGTCCAATTCAGTTTTGAACTCATTTGTACTTTTGGCCTTCGTAACATCTTGTAACAATAAATTTTATGCTATAATAGAGCTCTGTGTGGAAAACAATTTCCTTCCTTCCCAGCACCTTTCTAGAGTCTTCTAGATTTTGGTGCCTAAGACATGGACTGGATGCAAGACAAGGAGAAAGAAAGAATGAAATCCCATTCTTAATGAAAAAGTAATAAATACTAATTACCCTGTACTGTTCTTACTGTAATGACCAGATATGTTGTCAATTACTTCAGTGAGGGAAGGCACAAAATATGTTTCTATAGCAGTGCAATAAAAAAGTTTTTCCTGTGTTTCTACAGCCTGTTTCAGAGATTTCTGTGGAGCTATTACAGATTTCTTAGCACACATTTGGTTTTTATCAGAAAAGAGAAGATCTTTAGGATTTGGAATTATCCAGAAAATCTTTCTCAATTAAAGCAAGGACCTTGCCTTCTTGAGAAAAACCTCCATTGTGTAAAGCACATTTTGTAAAGTTAAAGAGAGGTTTTAAAATTGTAACCCGGTATGTGCTTCCACGTACTTTTCCTGATGCCAAGAAGCACTTTCTACAACCTATTGCACTCACCCTTTGCAGACACTCTAAGAACTGTTGGCTTAAAGAGATCAGTAAACTTATGCAGGCTAACAACTTGATTTTTGCAACCTGGTTTCACAATTCCCGAAGTGACTGCGAGGGAAGTGCAAGAGTAAGAAAAGGTAGCTAGACAACAGAAATTCCTGAATCTAGCATGCCAGTCAGCCAAAAGTAAGTGAAAGCATATCCCTACCATCCCATCCTACATCTGCTCACTTGCTATGGAAATAAGACAGCAGTAACTGATTTATACATCTCAAGGCCAGAACAGTGTCAGTGGCTGACACAATTCCTGCTAAACTGCCAGCAGTCATTGCTCTTCAGTAGCAGAGAATATTAATGAGCCTTAACCACAATCTGCTCCAGGACTCCTTCTCACAAGGTGTTACAGAGAGGAGTATACTGTCTATGTCTTATAGGCACTCTCCATATGGAAATTCCCTTTATTTTTGTTTCATGATATAAAAGATGTGGAGGGTTTAACCCATAATAATGTGGTGGGTTTAGCTGTCAGCTGAAATGCCAATACTTGTCATAAAATAGTTATCCATATTGCATATGGTATCCAAGAGGTTTTTGAAATGCAAGGCAGACATAGCTCTATATGACATATTTCAACTGTTGATTTTCAATTTATATCTTTCTGCTTTTCAAAAGAACAACATTAAGAACACCAGTCAAAACTTATTGCACTTCACTAACAGGTAGCATGGGTTTAACTACCTATTTTATTATTTGAACTGAAACACTGTTGTTCAGAACTACACATTAGTTCTGAACTTGACTAAGATCTTTTGGAAAAAAAACCAACAAGGTGCTTTGAAATTTTCTTATTTAGTAGTTAGTCAAAAGAACTCAGTTATGTCTATAATAAACTCTTGATTTATCAAGCTTATCAACAACTGATAAATGAGAGACCTACCAGACCTTAAAGTTTCTTTCTAATATAAAAGTTATAAAAGTTGATTTTTTATTTAGTCATTTATTTCTCCCCAGTAGTCATCCCTCATGGACAAACATGGCATTTCACAGAAGTCATTTGTACTTTTCCTTGGGCCAGCTTTTCTAAATTTGCAGTTGTCAAGCAAATTATTTAAACAGTATCAGGTTTTACCCTCTACTTTTTGTTAACAGAAGTAAAAACTCCACATTACTGCTAGTCCACTGGATACTGATCCTACCCTACTTGGACTGAAATATAATTTGTTGTGCTTGAGAAGAGTAATACCAATTAAAAACATAAAAATAACATTTGGATGCAAAGTGTTGATAACTGCCTGAATTTCAATGCTCTTAATGAAATAGACTGATGATGTTGTGTGAAACATGACCAGTGTTTTGGAAAGTTATCTTGTGCCTATGCCCATTCCAAACAGTGCTGTAAAACATCTGAAAGATTTATTAAACACTTCCAAAAAAGATGGAATAAGCAAAACAAAAGACAAAATGCATTTTCACAATTTCTTTTCTCTCCTTTTTCTCATGCAGATCTGTCATATCAATTCTGAATTCTATCCAAAGCTCTGTTGAGTACTGGACTTTTTCTTTGAAGTTTCATGGGATTTTGGATGGTCCATTTAATGGAAAATCTCTGGCATGTTTCCCTTTGAGATTATATGTAATAACCACAGCTATAGGTATATTAGGCACTTGCCTAAAGCAACAAATTTTTGTGCAGCACATAACAGCTTTCAGGAAAGCTTTTCTGTGTATTTTGGCTGTAGCAGCTCCTGGAATGCTGGAATTTTGCTGCTTGTACCTTACTGGGTAATAGTAGAGGTAAAGCCAATACCTCTGAGAGAGTGTATCTGCTGCACTATATTGCTGCAGAGTTTGTGCAAAAGTGGAGAGACAGCAGGTTGCAAAGAATTGAAGCTTGCTGCAAGGAGAAAATGACAAATTCTGCAGACATGAAGGTGTTTGTGAAATTTCTGGACTGAGCGAGGTGTTCGGTGAACCCTGAGGAACTGTCACTAAACTACTCACCTGATCCCAGCCTTCATGCAGGAATAAAGCAGTAAATCTGATCCTTCTTGTAACGGGAAAGCTTTAGAATCCCACCCTCCTTTCAGAATGATTATTCTAATGACCAAGCTAGTAGGTACTAATAGGTAGCTCCATCTTGAGTGTTCAGAGTAGCTTGTGAGACATCTGTAAACAAATGATTAAGGCAGGTTTATCAAGAGGTTTCATCCTGGAAATCACCATCTCATATACATATATATATATATCCCTAATTCTATGGAACACAAATCAGGTTTCAGACCTTTTTAGTATGAGCTGCTGAAAGCCATGGAGGTCTCTCTGATCAGCAGGCTGGCTGTTATTAAAGCTGTAATTCTTTCCCTTTGTTGTAAGAGAACAAAAGGACTCAGCTGAGATTTGTAACTTCTGGGAACTAAGACTGCAGACAGAAGCATTATGCTTAGACACATCATTTTCGTAGTAAAACCAATGAATTCATGCTAAACTTCTTCATTTCTCTTCTGCTGATGCAGAGAATGTTAACAGAAATGAGCATATAGTCATAGTACAAATCTGTACAGTGAAATAGATTTGACCTGTAACAGATGCGTTTCAATTTCATTCAATATTGTGAATTTGAACTTGCAAGCTATTTGTGTTGCTTTGTGTTCTTTATTATTGTTCAGGTTTTGCTCGGGGTCTTTGTGTTGTTGTTTTGGGGTTTTTTTATATGAATTATATGCAAAGGTTATAGCTCCTGAAATTGATGCTTGAACCTACTACATGTACACACATGCAAACGGCATTCAAACAACCTTGTCAGATTAACAGAAAGGCAATAAAGGAAACCAATTATCAATGTAAACAAAATCTTTTCTATTTTATTTTCAGTGTTAGCTCATACCAAAGTCAATAAACCTCATCCCTCCAGTCTGGATCTTTACCTAAAACATTTAAATTGGCTTGAAGGGAAAGCTGAATAACATCCTATTTCAACACTTCACATACCATCAAAAATTGCTTCCTTCAATACACCTATTCTCTTGCAAGTATATGAATTAATAACATAGGAAGCACAGGGAGAGTCTTAGTTTTGTTTTCAATGCAGTAACCATTTTTTGTATTTTTGCTTACTTGTGCTTCTTTTGAAGTACATGGAGAAAACTAACCTCCAGTGGTATGGAGGGTCTGGAGTTCTTAAACATTTCTTGGGGAGTTACAAGTCATCGTTATCTTTTCTAATTAGCTTGCTAAAACTAGTAGCTGTCTGAAATAGAGGAAACATGAAATCAATGAGTGTTTCTAAAGTATCCGGCATAAGTGACCAGCACAGGGGTCATAGAGGATATCTGAGGTAAATTCAAGATATCATGATTCACTTTACATTACTTATTCTAGAACCACATTCAATATGCTGCAAAGAGATACGTAAAGGGAATAAAAAACACCTCATCTACTTCCGACTGCTGCCCTTGGAAGTTCCCCATTAATTAGAAAGCATATTTCATTTGTATTAGGAGGCATAGCTCTTTCCTATGTGTAGCTGCAGGCCAAGAGAAGATGTGCATATATTTGAAATATACTCACATTATTGATTACTCATGCTTCAAGAATACTTCACCAAAAAAAAGCATATTAAATGTATTCCACAGGTAAATAATATAGCACAATTACCTGACTTCGTTCTGATAATTTAATAAATAATTAATTTAATTCCATGTATTTCTGCCACTATCACTCTTTTGTTTTTAAACAGTCAGCTTTAGTAGGAAAAAATATTTCTGTTTCATCTGCACTAAAAATATCTTCAGGACAGTAGTCAGAAAAAGGAATGAGAAAACATTAGCCGTCCATTTGAGAGTTATGTGGGGATCACACGAGATGCTGTGCTTCATACTTTATTTCCTTCTCTTGCTTCAAACCAGGGCAGCAATAGAGCCACTGCCACACTGGCACTAGTTGCTGCCTGTGATTTTACCTGCAATTCCTCTTAGCCACCAAACCTGACTGACTCTGGATTTACCGACCCCCTGATTTCCACAAGAGGAAATCTTTCCCACTGCTCCCACTCTTGGAAGGTGTTAGTAGCCGGTCGAACTGATCTTTGCCGGGGTGGGGGGGAAGGAAAGCCCATTTCACATGAGATCATCTTCAGCAGATCATACCTGGTGTTTTGGTGGGTTTATGAGTGGTGCACTGAGAGTAATTAGTGCCTGAATTGAGCTACATGAGGATAACAACAGGCGATTACCCTATTTAACAGCTGTTAAGTGGTGTTAATTGCCGGCTATAGACCACAAGCCGAGCAATTTTGTGCAAACTGTACAAACAGAACAAAATAAACGGATGATGTAGGGAGAAAAAGGGTCTGAAAAATCCCCTGTTAATCCAAAATATGCATACAGCTGGAGAGATTATATGCATTGCTGGTGTGAACAATTTGAAGCAAAGAGTTTGTCAAATCCAATCCGTTACTGAATTGTCTGTGAATAGACAGCATTTTCTATTAATTTCTTCATTATTCACAGCCATTTAATGAATGGTTTGTGTGAACACATTTTTTTGCCTAAGGTTTTCTCCAGCAGGGGTAGTTCCTGATAACCTCATTCTTATTGAACAGCGCCTTGATTTCTGTGAAACAGAGTAAAGAATACGAGGTTTTCAGAATGTAGCCTTAAATTATAAGGTAATAATAAGCAACTTATTGCTACAAATGGGAAGAAAATATCTCTAAATGAAATTATGGAGAGTTTCTTTTGTTCTCACGGAAATGTTGAAAATAACTAGAAAAGTCGAGACAAAAAGCCTTAGAAATTATTTTAGATTTATTTTTTTTTACATGCTCTGTTGGTTTTTAGGTCCCTGTTGCTATGAGCATTGAGTAATCAAAGTGCAGTAGAGCTGGTCACTGTGTACACTGTATTGCCTAATAGCATTTTTTAGATTTTACATGTCAGATAAAGGTTGACTGATCTGGAAAGTATAGGTACCAATGATGGCAAAGGTCTGGATGCTGCTAAGATATTTATAAGTCATGGAAGTAATCATGGAAGGAAGTAATTTTAGAGTAAGGTGCAGTTTCATAGGTCCCAAAAGTAACTAGAGTAACAAATCCACAACAATAAAAGGATATTTTGTAAATGAACTCTGAATGTGAGAAGCCTTTAATACGAGTAAGACCCTTTTCAGTGGACCTCCATGGAATAAAGGAAGCATCTTAATTTCCAGAAAGCCTCACAGGCCATGAAAGTAACTGAACTCTTATTTAGCTGAGAAATAAAATGCCAAACATGTCATCAGAATTTTTAAAAATGAATTTAAAGTGCCTCCTTTCCCTTCCCTCACTAGAGAGTTTCTGAACAGGAGAGGAGCACTGGTATGTAATAAGCTTTGCTTATCTCTAAGACATGGGACTCAGGCTATGACATTGAATTCTTGGGTGTTTTGTGTGTGAATGTTCTTGGACTGCAAAAACTGCAATTTTAAACTACATTTGATCTTCATAAAATTTGAATATTTACATGGAATTTGACTTTACAAAGTAAATTAGAAGTCTTCTGAATTCAATGATTTTCATATTATCAATGGGAAGGTCATTTCTATAGCAACTTGTTAAAAGGTATTCAAACACTGAGCACCATGGATTCTTTTTTTCTCGGTTTTTCTGTTTGTTTGTTCATTTCCCCTTACGGTTTATTTTCACTTAGCATCCCTCAAGAAGAAAGTAATAAAAAAGAGAGAAGATAAAGAACAGAAGATCTAGTGCCAACAAAATGACCTTGATCATAGAAGAATAACCAAGTCATAACCATTGTGACTCCAGGATTTTAACTATACATTATAATAGATCTAGGAACTGAGCTGCTAAACTTCTTAGCCACCATCTCCCTGGAGAATCTAGTTATAGCGTAGTCCTTTCTTTAAATAATGTGGGTTGTAGTTTAAGTCTACAGTCTGTGTAACTACATACAAACAGAGAGAGAAGAGACACATAAACCTAATCTTCATTTTATTAAGGCTATATTTTATGTATGTCATTAAATGTTTGTATGCTCTAAGACTGTTTCAGGGAATACAGAATTAAATAAGGTTCATTACCTTGATATGCAGCACTTGGTTTTGGTAAATTAATGAAACCCTTGATTTATAGATATTAGGGGGTTGCAAAATCCAGTAGCTTGCCAGGGGTGCGACTGTAACAGCTCCATGCTCCCAGGTCCAACCAGTAACCAGGCTGAGCTTGTATTCTCAATAAACACATGCCCATGAAGCACATGTCTACACCACCCATATATATACAGCCAGCAACACAGATAAACACAGACAGACAGGACACTCACATAAACACCAACAGCCTCCTCCTACTCTCTTTTCTAGCTGAGAAAGATGAAGATCTTTTGGTGGGGATATGTATATACTTATATAAAATGTAGATGGCTTCAGTAGCTGAGCTCAAACAGTCTGCCCAGAAGCTGCCTCTGGATCCCAGTCACAGAATCACAGAATCAGAGAATCACAGAATCTTCTAGGTTGGAAGGGACCTTCAAGATCATCTTGTCC
>JAOXJM010000001.1:196981823-196995325 GCA_026413425.1 Tringa solitaria
CTGATTTTCAACAAGCTTAAAAAAAATACTGCCTTATTGCTGTCTTCTGGACAAGGCTTTCCCAGATGTTTCGATAAAGTTACATTACAGGTTCCCTACCTTGTCTCTATATGATGTTATTATCATCATCTTTTCTGTCACCAAAATAGTCTAAAAGAAATTTAACTGATTCCAAGATTTCTAAACAGGTAAATAAAGCTTTATCTTTACCTTTCCTTCTCATGTCAAGGAAGTGTGCATTTACATGCAGATATAGTGCTTGGGATATTTACTTAGGAGAAAAATACTTAAACAAGTTAAATAGTCATGTGACTAGATTTAAATATAAACTTTCTGGTCTAGTCTTTCACCTCACCAGAGAAAAGTATGTTTCTGAAACTGGGCAGCATGGAACATCTTTATTGAAATCATTGTACTAGCATTATTAAATGTGAACACACAAAAGATAGATAGATAGATACATACATAGGTAGATACATAGATAGACAGACACATACACCTATACATACCTTACCATAGCTACATCCCCACTTCAAATCCACTTGCCATTCCCTCTGCATACTGGAACACAGACATGCTTTGGGAAGAAGATTGTTCTGCAGCAGCGAAGTTCAAACTCTTACAATTTTGCCCTTTGCACCTCAATCACAATCAGGTTTCTCACAGAAGACTTCACCTGTAAGATGTTTACAAAAGTGAAGAAACAGAAAAGTGAAGCCATTTACCCATTCTCACTCAAAAAAAAAAAAAAAAAAAAGCCAAAACCAGAATATGAACTAGAAAAAAAGAGACAGAGATTAGACTCTTTTCCCCCTGAGCTTTCAGTTTGTTTGTTTTTCAAGGAAGAAGAGCAAAATCCCAGGGTAGAAATCTGATCAACAAGCTATAGAACAAGGAATACTACTTTTGTTTTCATTTAAAAGCGATAAATACTGCTTTTGCTGAGACATCAGAGAAACTCTCCCACACTTCCCACTTAAACAACATTTTAGATGAAGGGATAACTTTTGTGGGTTTTTTTTGGTTTTGTTGTTGTTTTCCCCCAGAGGTTTGGGGGCAATAAAAGTTTAGTTTTATTTTTCCTCAGAATTGCACTATTTGTCTAACCTGCAGGTTTCTGGTTTCATACTGAGATAGAAACACCTTATTTTCCTGTGAGGGAACAAAATCCGCTGATGGTTATTTATCTAAAACAGAATCAGAGCATAGAAATCTTATAAGAAAATTTTCCTAGAATTTCCTAGCTAACCTTATATAGGGCTTCACATGAAATATTTGAAAAAAAAAAATTCTGCTTTTCAAATGCAAAATATCTCTTTTTTTTCTTTTTTTTTTTCTTTTTTTAAATTGAAAGCCTTTACAGTTCTGCAGCTGTAAGGCTCCCTGCTCTGCCTGCAAGCAGCAGCACTGAACACTATCGGGAACCACGGCCCAGGAACAGGTCCCTCACAAGTAGTGCTAATTTGCCACCACAGTCATGGAGGTGAGCCATATAGCTGCATTAGCAGAGATGGGACGAAGTCTTTTGTAAAATCCATTAAAAACTACTTAAATGCAATAAAAGAAATGAAGAGAGCTGGGTAACAAACCTCAGGTGTGACTCTGAGCCCCTATTAAGAGCAAAATCAGTGAATCAGCAGGATTTATGCTAATTTATAACCACCAAAAATAAATGCAAAACCAGTGCTCTGAAGACCAGGTCATGAATTCCCTGCACAATACAGCAGGAGTAGCCAACGTTTAAGAAAGTTTAATGTGAAATACAGGCATGGAAAAAAAATCTGCATTATTTACCATTTTATGTTACACTGTTTTCCCATGTGAATACATCAAGGCTGGCTCTTCTCTCACACCCAGAGGTGCTGGCCTCTCGCACGCACACACATGCGTGGCTGCAGCTGAGTCAGTGCTGCAGATAACCACGTAAAGGCACCTCTCTCTCCCACCAGTGAAACCAGAATCCTGAGAACGGGAGCACCGGGAATGCTCTGGCCTTGTTAATGGCCAGTGAGCCTTCCTCTGCTGTATAAACAAAATTAAAACCAGCCCTTTACCAGCAATCTTACAGTCCAAAAAAAAAAAAAAGCAGAGGCAGCTTCTTCAGAGAAGGGACCAGTTTGATTATATGCTGGTGTATAGGAAATGTTGTGTATTTTAATACACATTGGTCTGTCCAAATGGGACAGCAATCTGGATTTGGGCCTGAGGATACTAATGCAACAATGTTATTAAAGAGCAAATCACTACAATAATTATGATTAATCCTTTCTTTCAATGTAGCAGTCTGCTTCATCATCTTTAGCAAAGTGTTATTTTTAATTTAAACAAAGTATATTGCCAACAAGCTAAATATGTCAAATTGAAAACAGTTTAGTCTTCCTAGTATGTATACCTTCGAGTGTACTTTTTCATCTGTTATATATTTGTAGGGTAAAGGAATGTTGTGCTTTTTACAGGCAGCTTTCCATAAATTTAAGCAGGGAAGCAGCTAAACTGACACTCAATTGCAATATCACAGCGCTGGAAGGAACTTCTGGTAGTGTTATCAGTAGGTGGTGAAAAAGTCTTCAATGGGGTTGTCTGGGATTATCTCTCCAAATCCTTGAAAGAATGGGATTTGATGACACTTTGTCAATGGGATTAAGCCTCTCTATCTCAGTTCCCTCTTGGGTGATTTCCTATAATAAGTAAGTTTCAAAGGTATTCCCATTACAGGCAGGCCACCTCACATGGTGTTCTTCAGCACAGCTCTAGTACCACTGACACTCACAACCTGGAGCTTGTTATACTGCTACATGCTACACAGCTGATATTCTGCATCAGCTCCTCAGGCCCAAAAGGCAACACTCTGGTCCACTGAGCTAAGGCAAAGATCTGGATGCTCATTTAGATGTAAAATAAGTTGCGACTAATTAAAGGCATGAAGATTAATTAGCTAAAGCTAACTATTACTACTATTCCTAGATTTCAAATAATTGCCAAAGGCAGAATAATCCCCAAACTTTCATAGTAGTTTATTTAAATAAATGAGACCTATCACTTTTTCTGCACAACCTCACAGCTGCTGCTATCAGTAAACACAGGGTCAGAAGGGTATTTTCAAGGAGATAACAGTGAAAATATTACTTAATGAAATACTAAATTTTGATTGGAAATGGACAATAATATTTTGCTGATAATACTTCGACGAAAACAAGAATTTTTTAGTAAAATGTAAAACTGTGTCCAAAGCCAAGCTCACTGTCCTGTATATATATATATGTAGACCTGTATATATTTATGTGCATATGTGCACATTAAAAAGCTCTAACAGCACAGTTCCAAAACAAACAGGGCAGATGCTCATTAATGAGTCTTCTTTTGTTACTTGGGTCAACAACACAGTAAAAATAATTAAATAAATCACTTAAATCATTAAACTTTTATTCCTTTCTTCAATTAAATAACTATAGAAAAACATACATAAAAATTTAATTCCTGTTTGTGTTAATGTCGTGGTTTCAGTTGGGATAGAGTTAGCTTTTTTACTAGTACCTGGTATAGTATGATGTTTTGAATTTGGGATGAGAAATACTTTTCAGTTGTTGCTAGGTTCTCAAAGCCTTTTCTGCTCCTCACACCACCCTGCCAGCAAACAGGCTGGGAGGGCAGAAGAAGCTGGGAGGGGATACAGCTGGGATCAAAGGGATACAACTGACCAAAGGGATATTCCATATCATGGGTCATCATGCTCAGCATATAAAGCTGCCGACTCGGGTTAAACCAAGAGAGGTAATAAAGACATAAAGTTCTTACTGATTCACTTAAGGTTTCCCATAATCAGAGAGAGGAAGATGAAAACTGGTTTTCATAGGAAATTTTGCAAGAACCGCCTCTGCCATCTGGTCAATGCTCTTGCAAATAAATCATACCAACATAGCATCTGTCAAAAGTGACATTCAGCTCTAAATTCTTAGACACATTTTTATATGTCTGTTTTCCCATCATAGCCAAGGGAGGTCTTCACCAAAAATTCAATGGACTTCAGAGAGTGATATGATTTAAAGAGTTTGGTTCTGCTGCGTATTCATAGATATTTAGTGTCATTTGAAATACACTCCAGCATCTCCCTGTTCCGCAGATATCATTCCAGCAAGGCATAGAGCTCCTCTAGGTCCTGAGTCACATTTGCAGATATCCTAGACGGTTTCAAGTGTCCCAAATGAAAGATGTCTACCATGAGGGAGCTGTTTGGGGGCCAGTGATGGGAGCCAAGATACCAAGCTCACATGCCAATGCAAAATGTAGGTGTCTGCAATTATTTTAATTCCATACACATGTTGCTTCTTTATGTCAACTCAATGCAGCTGTATTTAAAGAACAGTATTCTCTCATGAGCCATTCTGCATGCCTCCCATTTCAATAATTATGTTTATTTCCTGATCTTAGGATACTAATTTATTTTAATGTAAAGGAAAATATATTTCCGCAAGTGCCTTATAGTCAATTTTTGTAACACTTTTTCGATTTGGTTCCCAAACTGTGATTGTTTATTGTAAAAGATCATAGAGTTTGCAGGTAGATTAAGATGAGCATTTTCAGTAATCTTCCCAATTTGCCACTTTGCTACTACTGAAAAATTAAGTTACCTTCAAGCCAACTGGTTTTAGGTGCTTGTAGAAAAGATAGACCAATTTCAAAGCAAAGACTAAGATTCCTTTGACAGTGGAGCTCCTGGATTTATATGAAAATTCAACTTTTCCTCTTTTAAGAAAAGAGATGTTTATAGAATGAGAGGTCAATATTAGGAACAAATTCAAAGCACAGAGTGTCTGCAGACAGGGAATGCCTAAAGGCTCTAAGGCTAGCAACGATACTACTTTTCTTTTCTTTAAAAGATAGCTTTCTGAATTCTTAAGATAGGTATTTCTTGCAGATCTTCAAATAGTTAAAGGAATACATATAAAGGCTTTAGTTTTATGAGCCTGTGAAAAATCTACAGCAACGCTCATGGAATATTGGACATTCAAAAAAACAATAGAGCAAATAAACACTGGGGAAAGGAGAGTTTACCTGATAGTTTAATAATTGGCATGTGCAGGTTCTTATATCATCCAGGTGATTTTTTAAAATTTAGAATTACAGGTCTTCTGCTGGAAATTTAGAAGAATTTATATTATTACTGTAATTATTATTACAGTATGAGTATTACTGTATCATAGTGATATTACATTATTTAGTATTTTTATAGTATTGTATTAATGTATAGACCAAACATATCCTTATTGAATGAATGACCAAAAATATCTGCATCCAGTAAAGAGGTTCCTTATGATATGCAATCTAAATATTTGTAATACATTAAATCACCTGAAAATTAAGTATAATCCTGGGGTTTTTTTTAAATTTTGTTTATCTCAGAAAGGTGAAGAATTTTAATAAGGAGCATGTGTACTGGTCTACATGAAGACCAGAGGGATGTAAGAAATCGGATCTGGAAGAGAAAAATCACTGCTTAATTTATCTGTCCATAGAGGTAACGCAAGCATGTCAGGAAGCCCAGTGCACACTGTGTGCTTTATGTTGTTCTCTGTCTGCAGCATTGTTCAGTATGCCTCCCTGCAATTCAATCTCAATTCAATCAATCTCGATTTGTAGAAAGAAAAAATCCATAGAGAAATGACCTAATTGGTTTCTCAATATCTCATTTCATTATTTTTTTTTCATTTACTGGTTTCTTGGAATTGAACTTTGTTAATCTCAAGTGCTTGCTATGTAAGAAAATAAAGCCTCCAAAATCATGAAGTTATTTTTCTAAAAACATGAAGCTTAAGAATATTAAATGTTGGCTTTTCTTCCTTTCTTCTTTCCTTTCACTGATCAGATAGATACTCTGCACAGTTTCAGACTGTCTGGGGGGGTTTGTGGAAACAGAAAGGTTAGCAGATTACTTGTTCATTTTCTTTAAGAAAGATGAGGTTCTGAAGGAATCACCCAATTCCAACAGCTGTAGAGATAATAATTCTTTTATATCTTAAATGACTATTCACAACAAAATCATCAAAAGAGACAGCAGTAAATGCACTTTTCACAGCTTTTTACAGAAATATTCACCCATGGCTAGAAGATACCTGCCTGAGTAGATATTCAAAATTTAATCTGGCTACACAAATAACAGGACCAGCTTATTTGATCACTGCTTAACTTGATCTTCTGTTTAATTTGATTAGAATATTAGTGGCCAATATGTTTTCAGCTTAAAATAATTCAAGAAGCGTTTGTTTTTAGCAGTACATCAAGACAAGGTTATAAGAATTAAGGAAACATTTGCAGGAAGTAAGAGATTTAGTAAGTAGGCTATTTTGGGAAGAAATATGAAACTCCATCATGGTGAAAGGACATTGGGAAATCTGAGACATCTCTAATGTGTACAAGGCTACATAGTTCCCATCAAAGAAATTTGAGTGATTTTACTGTGCAGATGGTAAAAGTATCAGGTGTGTCAACTTTGCTGTGTGGCTGCAGCAAGGAAAAGTGGAACAGAAAGCTAGTATTCCCCTGAGAAAGATAGAGAGCAAGATCCAGACTATAAGCAGTCTGCGTTCATGTCAGTAGGCAGTACTATGTAGGCAGTATTACAGACTGCAGTAAGAATAGAGTGTCTCACATTTCATTTGTTCTGTCCACTTTCAACTATGCTGTGAATGTTCATCTTCACCTTTGTGTATTGAGAAGTCCTCTGAGAGCTCCTGTCTTGGACAAGAGAGCATTCCCATCCTCACAGTCGCAGAACATCTGATGTGTGAAGGAACTTCTGGAAGTCATCGACTCCAAATCCCTGCTCAAAGCAGAGTCATCTAGGGCCTTCTTAACTGCAAGAGCTCATTGCTGTTACAGTCAATTTGGTGTTAAACAAGATCTCCCGGTCCTCTTCTCCAAGATGCCAATCAGCCCCCAGCCTATACTTGACCTGGGGCTATATCTCCATAGGGGCAAGCATTGGTATTTCCCTGTGTTGAACTGCATGAGGTTACTGTTGGTCCATTTCTCCAGACTGTTGAGGGTGCTCTGAATGGCAGCACATCCATGTGGTGTATCAACTACTTTTCCCAGTTTTGTATCATCTGTGAACTTATTGAGGATATACTCTGTCCCATCATCCAGGTTGTTCAAGAAGATTTTGAAAGTATTGGTCCCAGTATCATTCCCTAGTATACCCCATGAAGGACTGGTATCCTGCTGGACTTTGTGCCACTGATCATAACCCTTTCATCCCAGTTGTTCAGCCAGTTTTCTAATCCATCTCACTGTCCTTATATAGCCCATACTTCATCAAGTTGTCTATGATGTTGTTATGGAAGACAGTGTTGAAAGCCTTGCTTAAGCCAAGATAAACAGTATCTACTGGTTTTACTTCATCCATCTCACCAATCACCGCATCACAGAAGGTTATTGTGTTGGTGAGACATAATCTCTCCTTTGAAAATCCATTCTGACTATTACTACTCATCTTGTCCTGCTTACTATGCTTGGAAAAGGCTTCCAAGGAAGATTCTTTCCATCAGCTTTCCAGAGAATGAGATGAAACTGACCAGCCTGTACTTTCCCTGATCCTACTCCCTGACTTTCTTGAAGACAGGAGTGACATTTGCTTTCTGTCACTGCTCAGGAACACCCTTGTCCCCCCAAATCCCTGCAACCTTTCCAAGATAATGGAGAGTATCTCCACAATGACATCAGTGAGATTCTGCAGCAGTCACATGTGCAATACATACGTGAATTTAAGACAAGAACCTTAGTCTCTTTGGTCCAAGTCTGGCAAAACTGTAAGGAACAGAATATGGGCTTTAAAAGAGGCATGGAAAGCCTTATGCCACTGGCCAGGAAATATAATATTACCAAAAGTTATAATATATGGATTATTAGATATAGAGTTGCAATGAAAATGTCTTTCTATAGAAAGACATTCCATGTCTAACTTCTACCAAAATAACAATAAAATAACACCAACAACAGCTGCCAAACTGTTTCAAGGAGAAAGTACAATTCTGATCACTTGTCTTAGTGTTGCTGGAGAGTCCATACTTAGAGGGGTTTTGAGGGGTTCTGTGTGGACTGCAGCAGACTAGTTTCCCGTCCTTAGCTCTCTTCTGCAAATGCTTCTGCTTGGGAGTTTATTACTGTCTAGAACCGAGATGTCCACAAGCCGCTAGAGGAGTTGTTCTACTGTCAGTGTCACCAAAGCAGGATGGCCAAAGCAGATCTTAGCAGGACCACAGAGGAGAAGAAACAATTCTGGGGAGAAGTGGGATGGTGAATGATAGAAATGGTAATTTAAATGTGTTCATATTCTATGCTACAGGACTAAACAACTCCCTCTATCTGCATTATGAGAGTTACAACTTTTAGAGCTGATAAGTAGTTTAAATATTTGAAGATGCCCTGTATTTTGGTAGAAGAAAGACACAGAAATTTTTGCTGTGTCTATCATTATGCATATTACTGAAATCTTATTATATTCTTAAAATTCTACTTTACCTTTCAAAATTGAGAAAATATCCATTTATTCAAGATTAATAAAGACTTCAAACGGACTTTCCTACATGCTTACTTTGAATGCAATTCCATATACACTATGAAACAATGCTCTGGATAAATACATCATCTATGACTTCCAGAAAAACCTTTGCAAAGCATGACTTATTTAAAAAAAATAAGAGATTTCTGGAAAAAGCGGATGGAGTCAGAGCACAGAAGCAAAAACACAGAGAAGAAGCATTATGTGACTGAGTGAGGAAAAAATATGTGATATGAAAAAGTTTTCCCTTGTGTTTTGCACAAGACACATACACCGGATTAATTTGTCAGTCTGTCAGTAGCATAAGCCATGAAATTGTGGTCAGGGATCCAGAAAAAATCAATCTTTGACACCTTTAAGAAACCTATCAAATCATGTGCATAGAAAAGCACTTGAAAGTCTACAGGTGATAAAGGCTATTTAAATGCTAAATATTACTTTTAACTGTAGTGTAAGTAGCAATGTTATGCTAAAGTGAGAATAGTGTACTTAGCATCCTTATATTTAATCTGTTATCTGCCTGTCCTTTTGCAGCACCTCTGTTTCAAATGATAGTACAAATGAATCAAGTGTTCTGCATCTGGTCTATTGACGAAAAAAGCCTAGAATTTCCCTGAGTAATATTACTTAACACACTTTTTTTTTTCAGTTGTATCTCAAAATATTTGACTTCTTTGTCACTATTTACACAGAGAAATCTATCACTCTTTCTCAATGTTTGTCCAGAGGATTGAGTAGCGCTATAATCTCTGTTCAAACCTTGCCTTTGCGATGTCTTTGACAAATGACTTAAAATAAGTTTTCAACTATAATTTTCACTTGTATGTATGTGGAACCTAAGTTATTGTCTACTGTCTTATTGAAATCTGGGGCCAGAAAAGTAGAGTGAGGGACACAGGGTTGCAGAAATCGGAATATAATCATCTGAGTTCTCTAGACCAGGATAGTTCTGAGCAGGGGAGACTCCTACCTTGAATAGCATCATCCATCCTCATCAGAACTGTACAACTTTCCTAAAAATCTCTCTGGATAATGTTTCCTTCCTGCACTGAGTCCAGACACAGACTTGTTGGTGCCGAACCTTTCCTCAGAGCATACAGGGGCAGGAGTTATAAACTGGAATAGGCAGCGCACAAAATCAGAAATATATTGTGCCTGCAAGGAGGTCCTCAGCTGGAGAGTTTTGACTTCGATTGAAGTTTCAGGATGACTGTGGTCCTTTAGACAGCAGTTAGGCAAGCTGGCTTTTCCCTTAAGTGCCATTCCTTCTTAGTGAAAATGGGTTAAAGACACTGACCTGCCTCAGGTATTAATTTTCTGTAACACAGAAGACACTGAGATGGCTGTGCTGGCTGTAACTTTTCTGAGAGAGGGAATTTGTTATCTTCTGTGAGGTGCCATATAAACATGGCAATGTTGCTTTTAGGCATGAAGGAGTGTATGTGTAGCCTCTCTGCAAGTAACATGAGTTGGCTGGACCCAACTGTTCCTACATTTGCTATATCCAATTGGAAGGCTCTGGTCCAGGAAAAGATATTTAATTATCTGCAGATCAGCATCTGCTGCCAAATAAGATCCTTTATGCACACACCAGCAGCCCCGTATAATACACTAAACATGCATGCCATTAAGTATGAACACTGGTTCATACACTATGGATGCAAAAAAGCACCTGCAATTTACAAGCTAGTAGTATATATGTTTTATGGAGCAATTTCATCTGCTGTTCGTTAAGAAAGCCATCACCATAGTAACGTACATTAAAAGTCACTACCACTATCTCCAAGATCTTTCAGCACGTAGCAACAAGAACATACTGCTGGAACGTCTCCATGTTTAGTAGTGTTCAAAAGTTATAGATAAGGTTTACTATGCATAAGTATTAGAGGGAAGACATGGATGTTTGATACCCAGCCAGCATAAATGAAAATCACACTATTAATTTGTAAACATAATGATCTTACATCAAACTATGCCAGCCAAAGATAGCTTACTGCCTTTATATTACTTCTTCAGCTTGTTATATTGGCTATTCTTTTAAAAATGGTTGGTAACATGAATATTCACTTTATGAAACTTGGACTATGTAATAAGGTACGTGTGGGGAAGCTGCAGAGAATCAAGCGGTCTTCTAAGGGACATGGAGCCACTTCCTCTGGCCCTATTGCTCGATCTTCCACAAGAGGCTCAATTTCCAGATGCAATTTCCCCAATGATGAGATTCACATCATAGTAACTTTATCTAGTTTTTATCATAGGGAAACTCAGCAAAAGACGTCTCCTGCTAGGGCTGTGCTAAATGAGGAGGAGGACTGCAGCCACATAAAGGTGACCCAAAGTCATAGACAGGGAATTTTTCTCAACAGATTGATGATGGCAGAAAAGTAAAGTAAAAAGAGGAGGGTATCATTTCTGCATCAGCTTTTCTCTGTGTAGCTGTAGGAACCAAGACACGACAAGCTCTGCAGACTTTCATACTCATGAAAGTGATTCTCTCTTTGTAAATTAAGGGGAATTACCATCCTTCACTTTCCCTGTGGCTTTGCCTGACAAAATGGAACATCTGGCTAACTTTTTTTTATGTGCACATCCATACATGCACAAACTTCCCACTCTTCACTGATGGACAAAATGTTCTTGGCTAGACCTGATAGAAATCATTCCATCTGTGCTTTGTGGGTATTGATTTTTTTAATGATTTGATTTTGGATTTTTTAGGTCAGAATACCATAATGCCCAAAAGTATTTTTAATGAAAAAATTCTTCACTTTAAAGACCCTTGGTCTTCCCCAAGTATGGGAGAAAGAAACTTTAAACTAATATAAATAATCAACATACCTTTTTTTTATTTTTTTTAGGCTAGTCATTTATACAACTATAGTATGCTCATCTGAGGCCAAAAAACAGACTACTTTTTATCTAGAAAATAAAATGATGTCATCTCAAAGAATAGCTTTAAATTACATAAAGGTTAAAAATAATAGGTTATGGTGTTTAAGAAAACAATTCATATCCAAAGTGTGTGAATGCCATTGATGTGCTGCAACCTTTTCAGATCGTTTCTTTGGACATTAAGAAGATATTATTATTAACATTCAAAAATACTGTAGCACAAGTACAGTAAATTCCAATTCAGCAATAAGTAGTGTCATGAAAGGTAAGATGCCCACATAAAATAGGTTTTCACTTTTTGCAGCAGTAGCATTAGTTCCTTCCCTCTCCAAGCATCTTGGTAACAATGAGCCTTTACAGCTTCAGTTCTCTTTGGAGTCATGGACTACAAAGACTGTAACTACTACTGCTGCTGCAGCAGTGGCTCTCAAGCCTTCATGTCTGAAGGCTGCTATCTGTCTATCACCATGTTTCCTGGGAAGTTTGGTGTCCTCTGCTGTTGCCATATAACAAATAGATCCTCTGCATGTCTTCATGCACTCCATTACTACCGGTACCCACAAACCCTCGTGCTTTAATGTCAGTGTATTTTACTGTATACCTAATGACAGCAGAATTAAGTTTTATGTTTACTGAATAACACCTTGACTTTCACAATTTCTTGTAAGGTTACCAGATTTACTGACTTGTATTTTCTACTTGAGACTCAGCCCTCCAGTATGGAACCTCCTGGCTGTCTGGATTTAAGGAAGTAGAAGTTTGCTAGAATTTCATGGAATAAGCTCAGCATCTTATATGGTCTATTTTAGATTTCATCTTAGTACATCAGTCCATTGAACTTGAAAAGTTATTTTCATGTCATAATCACACATTTTCTTCTTTTTCTTTCTTCAAATTATCCCTTGCTTTATTTCAGAACGGCAAACTTGAAGATCATTTCTAACTTCAGAAACAGGAGGGAACAATGCAACTAGGAAAATGTTTGAATAGCTAGTCACAGGGATGTTTAAAGGCAGTGGAAAATGTCAAGACTATAAATTTAACTTTGACTCTAGTAGGAGGTTCAGAAAATGTTAAAGCATAACTTGAACAAGAGGGCAAGTTGCTGACAACCGCTGCTATCATGCCTAATCAAAGTTAAGCTTCCATTGTGTGAACATGCTCAGCTTGACAGAACATTATGTTGTTTTTCTTTAAAATGATACCCCACTAATAATTTCCACTGTCAATTAAATGAGAAAATGTATATATTTAAAGAATACACTGTAGGCTGTAATTATATTTTTAAATGTTTTCATTTTATTTGTGGCTTAAATATAGATTTTTTTATGAGATACAAAGCTGCTAGCAGAGCTCTCCTTTGCTATGAGTGAACCTCAAAAGCTTCAGTGGTTTGGCTTATTTCTGATCAACAATGAAAATGGTAGGTGTTTAGTCAAATCTTAACTTGAACTTTGTAAGCCACCCACAGGTCTTCTTCAGTAGTTTCTGATGTTTTTGGAATATTTCAGCTGACCTGAAAGTTACAATGGCAACTTTTTATATTTTAGCTTAGATTTCTGTGTTTGTAAAAGAACTACTGTTATCATCCATTCTAAACTTCTTTCCATTTGGAGCACCCAGTTGTTGTGTTTGGTTTTTCTGTACAAAGCAGTAAAGACGTGTATCCTCCCCATTTTAGGATGGTTAAAGAGGTTGCCTCCTTTTGCCCAGATATTCTGATGGGTTTGTTGCCCACACATTGAGGGTAGCTAAAAATGTGGCGAGTCTTCAATCCATGGCCTAACAAAAAGAGTTCAGTCCTTTCTGAAATTTCTGTTATAAAAGTATTTTGTGAGTTCCACTCATAAGCTCCCTGCTCTACCTCTGCATCACTCAGTGCCCTAAACACCTCACACAGATTTCTGGATCCTGCTGCTGCAGAATGTGTTTGTAGGTTTAATGATGTGTGCAGACATGCAAAAAGTCTGCATAAGAGTGGCTGATTCTAGCTGAGTCCTTGTTATGGTTTGAGAAAACCCATAACAATTTATTGTCGTTTAGACAATTATTC
>JAOXJM010000001.1:197000795-197019599 GCA_026413425.1 Tringa solitaria
TGATCTTGAAGGTCCCTTCCAACCTAGAAGATTCTGTGATTCTGTGATTCTGTGACTGTTACTAACTAGGACCAGGGTTAAGCTAGCTGGACAAGATGCAAGAAGATACTGGATACAAGAAATTTCTGGAGGTCACGGACAGCAGTGCAAGAAATAAATAAAGATTAGGGGTAACTCCATGAAAGATGACTTGATTTCACTGGTGGTTAATGGGGATCTATATGAGAAATGACCAAACTTCACAGGTAATGGGCAGGGGTATTGGGGAACTTTTTGAGAGTAAAAGTTGCTCGGCTAGCAACGTACCTTGATAATACCAGATTTGAACATGGGTGTAGTAAAACTGGGACTAGAAAGTATTTAGGTCCTCATTGATTTTTTGGGAGGGAACTGACACAGATAAAGGTATGGATGAAGGCAGAAAAAAAGGAGAACAAATAAACGGGAAAAGGGATAATAAGGTAGACAAGTCTTAAAACTGATTCTCTCTGGGTGCACCTTCCAGCAACCCTGTGCTTGATCACCACAGCTTAAAGCAGGACAATAAACTCACTTGTTGTTCTGCCCATACCAACTGTGTCCAACCTGTTTCTCTTGTCAGGAGGACAGGGAGAGGAATGGGAGCACCTTTCCCCGATAGAAGGGGAGCTCTTAAGACAGATAGATTGAGCATACTAATATCACCATGCTAATGCCCATTTCAGGCCTGGTGGCACCACTATCTTTCTGAAAACTTCCTAACAAAGACATTGTATTTCTTATACAGACAGGAAAAAGCTTCTGGTGCAGATAGCAGACTGTTGATAAATGGCTGTAAGGTTTAGGACTGTGTGGTGTGTTGACCCTGGCTGGATGCCAGGTGCCCACCAAGCCATTTTATCACTCCTCCTCTTTAGCTGGACACCAGGGAGAGAAAATATAACAAAAGGCTAGAGGGTTGAGATAAGGACAGGGAGAGATCACTTATCAATTTCCATCATGGGCAAAATATACTCAACTTGGGGAAATTAATTTAATATATTGCCAATTAAAATCAGAGTAGGATAATAATAAAATTAAAACTAGATCTTAAAACACTTTCCATTCACACCTCTTCCCAGGCTTAACTTTACTCCTGAATTCTCTACCTCCTCCCTCCCAGCTGTCAGGGGTTTGGGGAACAGGGATGGCGGTCAGTTCATCACACGTTGTCTCTGCCACTCATTCCTTCTCAAGGGGAGACTCCTCACACTCTTCACCTGCTCCAGCCTGGGTCCCTTCCACGGCGACACAAGTACTGCCAGCAAACCTGCTCCAATGTAGGCTCCTCTCTTCCCATATGTCCACAAGTCCTGCCAGGAGTCTGCTCCAGTGTGGGCTTGCCATGGGGTCACAGCCTCCTTCAGGCATACACCTACTCTAGCATGGGGTCCTCCATGGGCTGCAGGTGGATCTCTGCTCCACTGTGGACCTCCATGGGCTCCAGGGGGACAGCCTGCCTCACCATGGTCTTCACCATGGGCTGCAGGGGAATCTCTGCTCTAGCATATGTAGCACCTTGTCCCCCTCCTTCTTCACTGACCTGCAGTGTCTGCAGAGTTGTGTCTCTCACATACTCTCACTCCTCTCCTCTGGCTGCTGTTATGCAGCAGTGCTTTTCCCCTTTCTTTACCTACGTTATTCCAGAGTCACTGTTTGGCTCAGCATTGGCCAGTGGAGGGTCTGCCTTGGAGTCAGCTGGCATTGGCTGCATTGGACATGGAGGATCCCCCTTATAGCCTTCCCCCACTGCCAAAACCTTGCCACACAAACCCAATACAGAACATCAGCTCCTCAGATGTAACCAAGAATTTCTGAGACAGATGTCACCATACAAAATGTCACCTTCTAGATCTGTTTAGAGTAAACTTCATGCTGAATGAAAGATGTGTGTCATAAAACACTTCTGGAAAACTGGAAGTGACTCCAATTGAAAATGAATCCTTCTTCAAAGA
This sequence comes from Tringa solitaria, assembly GCA_026413425.1. Taxonomy (NCBI): domain Eukaryota; kingdom Metazoa; phylum Chordata; class Aves; order Charadriiformes; family Scolopacidae; genus Tringa; species Tringa solitaria. The sequence goes on from JAOXJM010000001.1 coordinate 197,002,769, forward strand.
AAACTTAACAATTTCTATTCATCATGTCCTCAGTTAAAATGACATATCAAGTAATCATAGATAAATCTTTCCCACAGAAAACTCTTGGCTGGTTATTAAATGAATGTTTTCCATGGCTCTTTTTGTAGTTTTTAATGAGTTTTTTTCAATTTATGTGAAATCCTCATGTAAGAGAATGAAGCTAGAAGGACATGGATGATGAGTCAGTCTTCCTAGTTATTTAAGACTGTGAGTGAACGAAAATCTGAGTTGCAGTAAATACTGAAGAAAGAGTAATGCCATGGAAGCCCGACTCATGCTGTTAATGGAAATTTAAAAGCAAATTAATCTACTAGAGTGGATTACATAATAACAAAATGTCACAAATGTTGACATTCAAAATACTCTTTTTTTTCAGATAAAACCCATACACTAATAATGTGATAGCAATCTAAATAATTCATCACCACAAAAATTTCATTTCTTTATCTCAAAATTTGCAATAAATATAGCTATAAACTCATTCTGACAATGTGTTCTTCAGAACTACATACAACCAGCATGAATCACAGTGTTTTAAATATTCATGTGTTATAGCAATGGGCACTAACCATGCATCTAATTCTGTGTTTATTTTACTAAACCTTTGCAGGTTGAAATATTCTGGTCAAATATGAGGAAAGTAGCAAGCATAACAAGGTTTTCAAATAAAATGGATCTTTTTTATGGTTCAGTAAATTAAAGTAAATTGTGAGGAACAAGCCTGTGTCTCTCTGTGAGACAGCTAGAGCGTTGTTGAAAGAAGGAGTGGAAAACAAGTGTAACGACACTAAGGGCTATGTTCACAAAAGAATTTACATCACAAAAGTTTAATATTGAGGTGTCCTGAGTTCGTACCCTGGTTGATAAACATCAAAGGCTAGATTATTCCCACAGCTGAGCAAAAATAATGGCTTTCTTGAGTTTTCTTTTGAACTGCACTTAGGAAAAAAAGAAGAACAATGAAAGTTTATTGGGTCTATTTGCTAACTATTCTGATAAATGCCTCACCATGAACCTATCTCCCTTCAAGGTGTTCAAAACCTTTTGATATATACTTGGAACACCTTTCTTGCTGGATCACAGTCCCTTGCTCTTTTCACCTGAATGGACTGTGTGTAAAAAACCATTGTGCTTCATGGTCCAAACAGAGTCTTTGTGCTGGTTTCCCACAGTCAATTTCTAATTTCCCTGTAGAATTGAATAGAAAACACTATCATCTCACAAGAATGTGACTTTAAAATCTTGATCCAGTAGCAAACTTCGGCCTTCTTGATCTACAACCTGCATAGCTAAAATTGGTGCTGTTTCACTGAATCAATGGAATTTATTCCACCTATGGATTTTTTCCATCCATGAAGTGTTAACAACTATACATTTCTATTCTTCCAACCTCAGAGGAGCTACTCAAAACCTTCAGGCCAAGTCTTAAACACTTCTGCTAATAGCTTAAAGATAGATGTGTGAGAGAAGATAAACCTTAGAAATGAAGAGTTTAACATACAGATTATCTTAAGGGTGTGTAACATCAATCAATATTCTCCAGAAGAAAACTGAAGCTCACATACCAGAGGTGAGATTTATCTGTAGTGAATTATTTGATCTTTAAAAAAAAAAAAAAAGAAGAAATACAGACTTACCACTTAACTTTCAATAACAGGGTGTTCAGCCAGGAAATTAAACTTGAAAAAATACTGTCAAGGTAAGTCAATAAAGAAACTTTATTGTTCAAAGTCAATTTAAAGCATCTGTCCACCTAATGAAGATACTTTGAATTATTTTTGAGTCAAAAATTCATTTAAGTCAAAATAATTTGGACAAAGAATGATGAGAATCATGAATCTGGAAAATAAAATAACTGGATTTGTTTAGCTGGCAATAAAGAACAGTGAGACAGACACAGTACATCCTTCACCTACTAGAAAAGCCATTGCAGAGGGGCAGAAGAAATCTGTTCTCCATGTTCAGGGAGGATAGGACAATAATTAATGGGTTCAAACTGCTGTGAGGAAGATTGGAATAGACCTATGAAGGAACTTTATAACAGTACAGAAACAGACTGCCATGGGCAGCTATACAGTCCACATCACTGGAGCTCTCTAAGGGCTATTTAGGTGCACATCTGCAAGGAATGATACAGATATTGTTGAACCTGCTTTAGGACACAGGGACAGAGAAGATGACCTTCACCTACTTTGGGTCTGTGTGGGTCTGTGAGATAGATAGTATAACACCTAATTACCACTTGTAATATTTAGGAATGTCCAGGGGATGTCCAGGGGACACTTTTCAGGTTTAACAGCAAGATGTTTTCCCTGTCTTACATGTTAACAATTGCCAGGTATACTTCTGAGAAACTCAAACGGAAAAAGGTCTGTCCCCAATTCCCACTGTAGTCGGTTACAACAGCCCTGTTGATCTCAAGGTGAAAAAGATTAGGGAGAAACAAAGAATAATGCACCAAGGGCTCAATGCTGTAAATTATTAATATAAAATGTTTCTAGTGCTTCCTGCAACATATGCTGAAAATATACCAAATCTTACTACTTTCGTACTGACAAGCTACAAGAAAGAATTCTCAGACTGCAGTGTTAGACCATTAGTGAATACATTATACAAAACTCCACATGAGAGAAGATCTCACTATTTAGATCCTCTGGAAATACCACTGAAAATTTAAAAAAGAGAGAGAGAGAATGAACAATGGGCTGAAGAAGTAATATTTTCCTGTCAGTCTCTGTTACCAGTTCCCCCCCTATCTCTTTGTTGTTTTTTTTCCCCCTGCATATAAAATTTTAAATCTCTCTTTGAATCATAATCTTACCTAGCACACTGGTCACCAACTCTTCTGTGAAAATATTACTGTCTAAATAGTGATGCATACAGAAATCTAGGGTTTTATGGAAGAATTCCACTTTTGAAATGAAGACTAAGAAATATTCACTAAGATAATTATAAACAGGCAAAACGAAGTTGTGAGAGAAATTAATAAATGATGGCTAGGTGGATTTATGTCTGATGGCACACTCCACACTGCTGTGACATTCAAGCGTCTGAAGCCATTTGCAGCCCTGGTCTGAGATGAAGAATAGAAGGAACTCTGCCCTTCACAAAAGTGATCTGGGAACAAAGTACACAGAGGCAATCTGTGTGCTGCAGTCTGGAGGAGGGATAGCCAACCAAATTGCATAATGTAGGTGCTGGAAAATGGGAAAGGGCAGACTCTGTTCCAGACTCAAAGGATTTTTTTTAAGTCAGCTACAGCTGTGCAAATGGAGTTATTTTGGTCTGGGGACCAAATTTCTGCAAGGAAATGCAAAAACATAAAAGTTGGTCAGTGCTTCCCTAAATATTGATCAGTCATAAGTTAAAACCAGAAGGAAACCTTAGGTCACCTGCTTTATTCTCCTAAATTTCAAACAGGCCATAACATTTCACTATTACATTGTTTTGAGTGCAGGTGGATGTTTACCTAAAGCATGTTTACTAGACAGATATCCAGTTTGATTTGAAGACACAAGAAACAAATAAATACACCATTGCTTGCAGTCTTAAACTCTCCAATCCTGCTAATGCTTGATTATGCCATAGTTAAAAATCTGTGTCACATTTCTCATTTGAATTGTTCTAGCTTTAACTTTCAATGATTTTCATTTTTGTAATATCTTTTTCCAAAGATAGTAGAGCCCATTAGCATCTGCTATTATCCACCCCTGAGGATCTTTATGCACCTTAATCATGTCACTGCTCAATCTTCTTTTGGTAAGTTATGCATACTGAACTCTCACTGTAAAGCATTTTCTCTACTCATCAGAACATTTTGAAGCTCTCTGTTTCATCAGATTTTCCCTGTGAAAGAATGTGGCACATACAGTGGAAACAAGAAGGAATTCCAACTCTGAAACTTTGTGGCAAAGTTTCCTCAGGGTTCCTCATTCACTGTCCTGAAATCTTTTAAGGCCAGCTGTTTACCATTTTCCATCTACTTCTAGCTAGGCTGGATCCGACATTACTTTGAAATGTCATTTCAAATGCTGTTGATTTAATATTAATCGCCTGCTAGAGTGGTATGTGATATCATATCACTGAATGCTCTAACTTCAGAAGTAGCTGATCTACTATTAGATGGCTAATGTCTAATATAATAATTAATAATTCTACATAGTGTAGCCTTCAGCACTGAGCTGCTGGCTCACTTAGGCACACGTTAGAAATAAAACACGTTTAAATACTACCCTGAATCAATGTTCTTTTTTAAATGAAGACTTCCAAAACCAAGTAAAAGCCATGTTATGGTTGATGCATGTGGGGCACCTTAATACTCTTTTCATGTATGTTTGTATGTATTCCTCAGTGAGATATTTCTTTGCTCATTTTGTTACGGCTTTTTTTTTAGGTTTGTAGGACTGGAAAGCATTCTCCTAAGACATCAATGCAGATCTATGCTCTTACAGACAGGCACAGCATATATTGATTAAGATCCATCTTATAAAAAGAAAATAGCTTTCTTACTGGAAGGCTGTCCCAGAATATCTAGATTCCTCCAGCCCAAATCTCCAGCGAACATATACAGAATGTGCTCAAATTGTATGTTATTGATTATCTTTCTTTGCAGGGATTCAGTTTAGTCTCCTGTAGCCTGTGAAATTTCTCATCAGGTTGGTAAATGAATAGTGAGGGTCTCTCCTCATGCATCATTAGGAACATTTTTCAGTACCTCAAAGCAATAATTAGAAAGAAACACAAAAAGAGATAAACATATTTTCAAGGGTGATGAATCACATGTAGGGCTATACAAGGCAAACATTTCCTTCTAAGACACATGATTGATGAGTGTAAAGAAATATGTAAGAGCCAAACACTTATAGTTTTAACCAGGATCATGTAATGTGTAATTCTGAATCAGGAGGTTCAGCTACCCATGATCAAGCACTAGTCTGGTGTGCTAAAACCTCCCTTGACCTGCTGGCCATGCTCTTCTTGATGTACCCCAGGATGCCATTGGCCTTCTTGGTCACAAGGGCACATTGCTGGCTCATGGTCATCCTGTTGTCCACCAGGACTCCCAGGTCTTTCTCCTCAGAGCTGCTCTCCAACAGGTCAACCCCCAACCTGTACTGGTGCTTGGGGTTATTTCTCCCCAGGTGCAGCACCCTACACTTGCCCTTGTTAAATTTCATCAGAAATCAGAGTCTGCCCAACTCTCCAGCCTGTCCAGGTCTTGCTGGATGGCGACACAGCCTTCTGGAGTGTCAGCCACACCTCCCAGTTTTGTGTCATCAGCAAATTCGCTGAGGGTACATTCCATCCCTTCGTCCAAATCAGTGATGAATATATTGAAGAGGACTGGACCTAGTACTGACCCCTGCGGGATAACCCTGGGTTACGTCAGCATTCTGTCACTCCATAACCCTGGGTATGTCAGCATTCTGTTAAAAGAGATACAACAGGAAAATACTGATTTTTAATTCCTGATCCTATTGAACACATCACAGTAGATGACCACAGAATTTATTGGCAAGAAACTTGTTTGTTGGAGCTTAATCTCTGATTAACAGCTCTCTTTGGCTCTGTTTGGCATTCATATAGGGTCATTCTGATGAGATGAAAAGTGCATTTAAAGCTCTTTCTCATTCTTTTCTGAGAAAATCATGATTTAGATGGCAAGCCTATTACAATCTAATAGAAATAGCTTGACAATCACCAAATCTCATTTAACTGTGCACATTTTCTGTGTATCTTTTCAGCTTCCTGAGATCTGTTTACAAGACTCAAGGTGGCATGTTGCATGAGAACCCTGAGTATTTACAATAAGTTGATAGTATAAATTTATTGTATTTAACCTTTTTGCCCTTCAAGAGGTATGTTGTATAATCCCTATGCTGTCTTTTACTCAAGGGTCATAAACAGTTCCATGAATCAAATTATGCAGCATATTTTTGATATAAAGATACCTTATATGTACCATTTGCTGGATGTGCATATAGCCACAAGAAAGTAATATGATTTCTCAAGTGACACAGAGCCAGGCAAGGTTTCTCTGATCTAGTGTTATCTATGGATCAATTCTAGCCAGATTTTTTCCATGACCTTTATTGTTAAAAAGAAGAGAAATTTGTGCAAAGAATAATACATAACACCTACGTTTCACCTTACATTATTCCATGGTTCTGTCTTAAACATTTATTTTAGGCTGAGATGGATCACTCTATGGATGAAGCCACTCCTTTCCATTCGCTCACAAGGAGCTTTGATGACTAGTTTAGACTTGACAACTTTTAGACAACTAAGGTTAAACAGCTTTATTATTATTACCACCAGGTGATATAGAGGCCACCTTTAGTGATAAATAGAAGCTGGACTCATTCATTCTTTCTCTGTCTTGATTCGCAAGATCTGGATTGGATATATTACAGTTCTGTTGTCCTTACTACCATTTACAATGTGTTGTATTCCTTGTTTTGGCAAAGACCACTATCAACAGTAACAGCAAAAACCAATCAAACATGCATCCCTGCAAATTGTTACAGGATTTCATCAAAACTGGAAATTACATTTGTTAGGATTACTTGAGCATTTGGTTCTTTTAGAGTAAAGAGCTAAATGTAAGCAGGAGAGCTAAATGTAAACAATTTTCTTGAGTAACTCTTACTGTGTCCATATAGAATTTAAGCTACCTGGGCCTGGAGCAGTTACTCATGTAGAAACAAGAGTGAAAATATACAACAAAAACTTTCAGGAATTCTCTATCTAATATTTGGGTTGGTTTGGGGTTGGTTTGGGTTTGGGTTTATTCGTCTTTTTTGATGACATAACACATTGGTAGATGGCTGAAGTGAACATATTGTCCTTTAATATCTCGCTGCTCCACAAAAGAAAGGAGTGGAAATAATCATAAAAGTCTGGGGAAAAAACAACGTTGGCTTTTTAAACTGTAGCACAGCTGATGAAAATCTAGGCATCAGAGCCCAACATAGTGTGAGTAAGGACAAAGCCACATCCATGTTTGATCTCTCTGGTGCCTCATTCTTCTTCAGGGGATTGATCACTAAGAAAATTATTTATAACTCTAAACAGAGAATGCAGACACAAATCAGAGATTGGATTCACAACATGAGATGAAATCCTATAGGGATCAAAAACTTGAAACAGAGTCTTCACATCATTGCTGAAATTGAAGGGAAAGGTATTTCTGTGTCTTAGGAGTAGATCCTTGTATTATGAGTAATACTGCAACGCTCAAGAAAATGAGATGTATATATAGAGATCATAGTGCTCCTGCAGCTCACATGAGCAAGTCAAGAATGGTTTCTCTATTAGAAATAAGATGGGATTTAAAAATTACTGGAGTGATTTGGCCTCTCTGACACTGTGACCTAGAGAAGTTGAGAATAATTTTTGAAAAGTGCTTGCCAAAGCTTTAGCTTTGGGAAGCTCCAGGAATTACTTAGTATGAAATAAACATAAACCAAGCTTTATTCAATGCCCCAAACAACCAACCATTTCTTACTTGCAACAACCCCCACCAAGCTAGTGACTTGGGAAAGGGTACAAAAAAGAACAAGTGGCAAGTGGTTAATACCAACCTCTTGGTTTGTTTAGCCATACTGGTTTTACTCTAGTGATATTTCTAAATGTCAATCAAGCTGTAACTCTGCAGTGGCTATTACTTTCAGGCAATATTAATTCTAATAACTTCAGTCATGGGACTGTAGTGTCCATAATTCTCTGCAAAGGAAACCGAGAGAAAAACATCAGCTTCCCTTCTTATGTTTTTTTTTTCCTAAATTTGTCTAAAACAAAAAGGAGAAAGGTCACTAGAGACCTTTCTGACAAAGTGTTAGTAGCAGTAAAAGTAGTTTTTCTACTATATAAACATATACGTAAATGAAAATTTAATTATTTTCAAAGGCATTTTGAAAATATATATTTTGTTTCAAAATACATATATTTAGCATGTATGCACTTTAATGTCAGGGCCTGTATCATACTCTCAAGGTCTGTTTTTCCCATTTATGAATCCTTTGCCATTTCCCTCTCAGACCCAAACAATCTATTTGTTTTACCAAAGGGACAGAGGAGGGGAGACAACTGTTCTTGTCCACAGCTGAAGACTCTACCCTTCCTCCCTTCCTCTCTCACTGTGAGGTAATAGACATCATAAGAACACAGACTGTGCATCCTGTGAGTAATTTATACCAGTGTCAAAATGTTTTGTAGTAACATTTGGTTGTTAAGTTCCAGGAAAAGAAACTGCAGCCAAATTTTACACTATCCATTCAGTCTGAAAACAAAAAGGAAATGTACCTTTTGTTCCCACATCCTCTTAAACAATGCCGTCCAGGTAGTCAACCATATATATCTATATATATTTGGGGAATATTTAGGCATTAATATGTTACATGCTTCTGTGGATGAAAATTATGATAAATGAGACGATTTTCAATAACATTTTTTCCGCTGTTACTGTATGAACATTCTGTCGCTGAGAGTGTCAGTGTTGTAGAGCAAAAACATCAAGTGCAGATAATTCTGGAGCCTCATGCTCCTCAAGTCACAGAGTGTGGTAAAAATGATTCTATCTTAAATCTATCTGCTCTGTCTTAGATCAAGAGTTCACTAGCAACACAATAGCAATGGCTAAGCATATTACAGCAGTGCATTAAGCAGTGCTAGAATCATAGAATCGTAGTTAATGGTTGGACTCAATGATTTTAAAGGTCTTTTCCAACCTGAAGTGTTCCATCTTTAGAGCAGAAATTCTAATTTTGTTTATGTATTTATGTCATGTTTTAACCCCAGTCAGAACTAAGCCCCACACAGCCACTCACTCACTCCCCTTAGTGGGATGGGGGAGACAATCAGAAGAGCAAAAATAAGAAAGCTCAAGGCTTGACATAAAGATAGTAAAGCAAACTCTCTGCACAAAAGCAAAGTGAAATAAGGAATTAATTTACTACTAGTCATCAGCAGACAGGTGTTCAGCCATCTCCAGGACAGCAGGATTCCATCTAACGTAACAATTACTTATGAAGAGAAATGTCATCAGTCTAAATGCCCCCCCTTCCTCCTTCTTTCTCCAGGTTTAATTGCTGAGCATGAAGTCATACGGTATGGGACATCCCTTTGGTCAGTTGGGGTCAGCTGTCCTGGTTGTGTCCCCTCCCAACTCCTTGTCTGTCCCCAGCCTACTTGCTGGTGTAGGGGGGTGAGAAGCAGAAAAGGCCTTGACTATATAAGCACTGCTCAGCAATAATGAAAACATCCTTGTGTTATCAACGCTGTTTTCAGCACAAATCCAAACCATAGTCCCATAGTAGCTACTCTGAAGAAAATTAACTCTATCTCAGTCAAAACCAGCACAATTTTTCCCCAGTGGTTTTGAGTGTTTGTTTATTTACAGGATACTGAATATTTTCTAGGATATTAAAAGTACATTTGCAGAGCATTCAAACTAATGGGCTTACTCTTCAGACTGAGAAAGGTAAAATCTATATGGTGTCTTCCAGGAACCTCAAAGTAACCCATGGACTACCAAGACCCAAGAAAGACAATTTGAAAACCAGTTCTCACACACAAGGGTATTGCTCACTTCAAATACAACTCCACTACAAATATGATATATTATAGCACGTACCACTTACCCCTTGTGCTCAGCACTAATCTCATCTTTAGAGAAAGAAATTATATAAAGCATATATAGTACTTTTGATTCTTGAAATAGTTTAAAATCAACATATTTTTGCTTTCTGTATAGCTTAACTGTAAAAATATTTTACCAGAACTCTCCTCTTTATGGATTGGTATATTATCTATGGTAAAATGGGCCTTGAATCAGATCCCATTTAGTTGATGTCTGTTGCTAGTGACAGCTAGTCTGCACTCTTGTTTATGCAAGCAGAAGCTCGACTGTTCATGAACAGCACGCTGTATAACTTTAACAGGTATTTCAGATCATGGCAGTCAGCAAGGCTTATGAAAGTACTGTCTTGAGCATCTTACCTCGGCATATTCATCTTTGATTGCATTTATTTCACATTGCTATCTACATGTCAGTTTGTTCCTAATTTAGTTCACATTGAACTCAGTCAGATTCTCTGTTTTCTTCATAAATTTATATGTAACATAAATGAAATTTCCACCAACTTTCTTTGCTATGTCACTGCCAGCCTGAATATACAGATTTTGATTTTGTATTGTTCACACACAAAATCAAATTTTCCTTCTACCCATAGCCTTGCCTAAGTAGTCATTTCCCTTTATCACAAGGATCCCTTCTGCTTAGTACACTGTTTTCAAAACTAACTTATTTAAAGTGACTGTAAATGTTATGAATGTGGGATATTGGTGTTTTCAAGAACATACCAGGGCAATGAGGAACGCATGCTTTGTTTTGTTTGTACTTTACCCTAACCTTTTGGTACTCCTCCCTGACAGAACAAAGTTTCAGACTAGATTTACATGGAGTCAGACTCAGAAAGGCAATTCTTTGTATGTTAACTTCTCACAAGTGAAATATATGAGGTTGCCTTTGACCCAAAGGAAATATCACAAGTGTGGAGGGCATTAAAATGCAATATTCAGGATGGGACTGTATTCACAGGAAAGTTTTCTTGACTCTCTGCTTCTCATTGCACCCCAACTTCTCATCTTGAAATGTCCAGTAATTGATTCTGTGATTATTGTTTTTTTGGTGGTCACATGAAAGTCACACTTTTTTTTGAAAAAGTGAAATTATACCTAAATTTTTAAAATCTAGTTGTAGTGAAATAAATGGAGAGATTGTCTTTAAATTTATGTATTGAAAATAAAAGACCTACACAGTCTTTTTTAGATATGAGAACTCTTTAGCACTCGGGTCGTATTCTTAGGCATTTGAATTGCCCCATTGTAATATCTTTGTTTATATCAGTAACTATTCAGGGAATGTGAAATACAGGCAATGATGTATACAAAACTACTTGCTGATATAAAGAATATATGTTTTGTAGATGAGTAAACAGACTTGATTAACTGCTTCATTAGAGGACAAGAAAACACATTTACAGTTGAATGAGAAATTGCCATTATATTACAAAAATATTTTGGGTTCAGGTATGTACAAATCTATCTCAGAAAATCAAACCTGCTAAATATAACTTGTTGGTTGGGTTGTTTTGGTTTTTTGCCTTACTGCCACATAATTGGCAATAACTTGGTTGATGTGGAAAGAGCCCGTTGGCCTAAAAATTCCTAAAATTATTTGAAGATTTGCAACTGTGTGAATAGCACTTTCTAAAGGTCTTGTTTGATTTGTACATGACAAACAGAATGAAGAATACAGTATTCTTCACATTTCAAACAAAACCTGGGAGTACTTATCCAGTTTTCACTTAGTTTAAACTGTCTTTAACTTCTCACAATAACTTTTACCAAAGTGAAGCAAAAAAATATGGTTTTCTGAAAACATTGAGTGTATCCTGAAATTTCTTGAATCAGTTGTGAAAATAAAAATGAAATACTTTTCTGTGTGCTATTTTATTATTTCATTTTTTTGTAATGAAGAGAAGATCCGGTAATTTGACCAGTAAGATTCGCTGCAAATGTTATTATAATTATTTAATGTATTCTTGCAAGTCATTGATAGCAGAAAGAAGCACATGCTAGGAGCTGAATCCTGAAAGAGATCACTAAATAGACAGTACCTTCTCTAGTGAAAGCCCAGAATTAGCTAGTTTCTGTTTTGCTGAACCTGTGAAGGCTGTTCTTATATCATTCTAATTTCTTCATAAATATGTGCTTCAGTATCACATCAAATGCCTTAGAGAAATCTCTACAGAAGAAATCAATTGTACTTGCTTTATCTGCCAAGCATACTACTGCAATTTTTTTTCTGTATTTTTTTACAGATTGGCTTTAATTGTATTGGTTCCTTCAACTTTTTATCTAATATGCATATCACCCATGTCACTATTTTTCCCCGGACTGACATTATGATGATGAGCCTGTAACTGTAGAAAGTCGACCAATTTAGCCTCTTTAAAATAAATTGCGAAACATTAGCTTCTTCCAGAACGTTGGAGCTTTTCCAGAATTTCAAGGTTTATTGAAAAATCAACATTAACAGCCCAGAGAGCTCCTTAGCCATATCCTTTAAACCTCTTAGTCATAAATTACGTGACAATGCTTTTAAGTGTGTAGCTTTAGAAAAGCTAATCACCCTCTTCATTGCTTTCATCAAATCTTCATGTGACATGACTCAGATACATGCTTATTCACCAAATAGAATGAATATATTTATTGAACATCCAGTCATTTACTGATAATTCTGTCATTTTTCTCCAAGAAACACACAATATCAAGATAAAGGTCCCTTTTTCTTTAACTATACCTTTTTCTTACTGAGACCTATATAAAATTATCATCTTATGTTATTACTATTTTCAATAGACATAGATTAGTCCTGTATTCCTTGGCATACCGTACCATTTTTTCATGACTCCTAGCTTAGGAGAAATATTTATTACCTCTTTTTTCATTTATTTGTCACATGTAACTGCTCTCTGTTATATTCTAAATCACTGCCATTTGTAACAAGTGTGGCTCTCTTTCGCAAGAGTGACCATAGCTTTTCTGGTATCCACCAAAGTACTCTTAAACAGCTCCTAATTAGCTCTCATATTTTTTCCACTTTTGTTTCTTTATCCCAACTTTTGCCTTTAGACCACAATTATATTTACCTTTTTTCAGGTCTTTGAAAAGTGCATTGCCCATTGCATTTTATTTTTTTTTGGTAACTAAAACCACAAAATATAAAACATCCTTATCTGGAGAAAGCCTGTATCCTTGTTTTATCTTTGCTGGGTAAGGTTTATACAGACTGAGGTCCTGGCTCAACACCTTATCTGTTAAAATTTTTTTTTTTTACTTCACAGAACAACTACCTGTATGTGCCAAATCTGTTTCAGACACACATATTTAAAAGTACTAGAATCAGCAGTATAACTACCTTCCTGTTTTAATCCTTGTTCATGTGGTCAACATTACTATTTTGCTTTTGCACTTGGCCTCTTAATCCATTCCACTAATTAGATTTTTTACCCTCTAAACCCCTATAGTATGTGCCTGCTGTGTGCATGCTTTGACTTCTAATCACCAAACTGTCCATTTTCCACACAGATGTTTACTACTATTATCTCCTCTTTTTATCTGGGCTTGTATATTGACTTCTCATCACTGGATTTGTCCTATTAACCTTGTTCTACTTTTTTTAAAGCAAGCCCCACATGGTATTTTCTTTTTTTAGAAGTACATTAGATGACACAATGGTGTATGAAAGGTGTTAAATTCTTAGCCAAGTCATCTAAAGATCTTTTTTTATCTATTGAGGTTCAAGAAAAGGCTATATCTAATGTCTTGAGTGAGGAGCACTAAAGTGTAGAGAGTTACTGACTTAAGCTGAGGATAAAATGATGCAATAGGTTCTCAGAAATCACACTTCCTCAGGAAGAATTATTGTTTTGTAGACTAGCCAAGAGCAAAAAGTCCAGGAATGTTGCACTTCTCTTCAGGAGAACTCAGCATTTTGTGGAAACTCTATGTCTTAAAGCCAGCCATGCCCACAAGCTACAGAAACATTAGTTTATTTATGCCAGTGCGTCTTCCCCCTTCTCTTCTCAGAGCACAGCTGTGATGGGGCTTACACAGCTACGTGGTGTGAGAGATGTGTTGTCTCTTTCTTCTGGCTTTTATTCCTACTATTTTTCTTATCATGTGAAACACCAGAATGTAAATTCTTTCAACCATGCTAATATCCTTCTTGTTTGTACTGTGAAGCTCATTTCATACATCAGTGCTAGAAAAGCAGTTAAGGTTAGGTTAACATTATCTCAGGGTACGTTAGGTAGACATAACCCTTTGTCAGGACAAACTTTGTTCAGCTGAATCACATCTACCCCACAGACTATATCACAGACAGTTTTTTTGCCCTCTCTTGCCTTGGGGGTAGCAAAAAACTTACAATGACTAAAAACTGTTATAAAGGCAGAAAAAGGAGCAATATAAACTGATCAGTATTCTTACACTTGCTAGCAGAAAAGTTACAAAGTTATATGTGCAGAAAAGCTTTGCGGTGTTTTATCCAAAAACGTCTAGTGCCTAAACATTAGTTTTAAACAAAACACGGGGAGGTCAGTGAAGGCCTGCGGGCCGCACTAGACAAGTTTATAACAGAAATAATAATAATAGAATATAAAAAAACCCCACCACAATCTAAATTCTGGATACTATTGTTTTCTCATTTGGTACCTTCTGAAACATTACCCTCCATCACTTCCAGCCACACGTGTTCCAAACATGCTATCACTCCCAAATAAATTTAATAGCTCTTGTATCTGGACTTCCTTCATGATTAATAATGACCTGGTGACCTAATCTCTATTTTGTAGTAAAATCTAGAGTGACTCTACATTTTTGGTTTCATTACACTTTCCTCATGTTTGTTCTACATTGTTTTCCCTATGTTTGTACAAAATATGTTTGTCATTGTACACTCTACCAAATGCTATGTACTGAAGTCAGCAATTAACAAACTTCAAATCACTCAATGGGATGAATTTATTTTATGGTAGTAAATGATCTTTTTATACTCAGGCCAAGTAGCATTTTCTGCTCTACTGCCTCTAGTAGACTAGACATTGAGTATAGTTGTATCTGCCCAATACGCAGATCCCAGGGAGACAGCCAAAGAAATCTTTTTCTAATGAAGATAAATTCAGTGTCAGACAGGATTCTGCTAGAACAGAGGTGGCCTGACTGACTCAATTATAAGGATGTAAGGTCTATAGGAAGGAGATATAGGTGAATTTACTTTTAGTTGAAAAAAATCGGCAGCTTTACTACAAGTTATGATCCTATTTGAGGAAAGCAAAGCCTAAGGATTGACCTTTCTAAAGGACAGGGTTACAGATGTGTGATCTGTGGAAATCACCTGAAGAATTACCCAGCCTTCAGTCTGACTGGTATGTGAAAATCACCTTTGAGCTAAACCAGAATAAGTTACATTAAAGTACATCTTATGTTTTGAAATAAAGGAATAAACTTCCTAAAGTTTGCATATCAGTAAGTAAATTCACTTTCACTTTTACTTTAATGTTTGTCTACTGTTAAGAATGATTTGAGAAGAGGTGCCAAACAATAAGTATCCCAAGAGTGTGACAAGTCTTTTTAAAGGTCATCCAATGCCAAGCAGTGACGCCTCGCAAATAAGACAAAGTCCTCAAAGGCTTTCAGAGTGCTCCTCTACTGAGCTGCAAGAGCGCTCTTAAAGCCTCTTATTGCCAGAATACATTTGATTTCCAGCAGACAATGAAGGAATAGTCTCAGATCCACAGGAACTCTTAGGATTCATCCAAGCAGAAAGTGGGAAATCGGTTTGTGCTAGATTCACAAGGTGATTTTAAGCTCAGCATTGTACTGTGCAACTTGAAGGTAGTTGGTCAAGGACACATTGTGAACCCAAGGCAGTAAGTGGTATCTCTACTGAGACAGAAGAGGAATGAGAAACATCTAAGCTTGGGACCAAGAAACATTTGTATGGTAGGTTAACAAAAGAAAAGCAAAAAAAACCCAAACCATCCAGACAGGCATCTGCAATCCAGTATTCCTTTCCTTTTCATGTTTTGGCCTGGGCTGCCCACTAAAACGAACAACAGATGCTCTCTTTCACTTCTCTACCCCTTCAGAGAAGGGAAAGCATCTCCCTTCAGAGCAGCAAAAACGAGAGAGAGAGACTTATGAGTCAAAAGAAACTAAATTACTTTAATGAAATACTGCTAATAAAATAATAAAAAGAAAAGACAATAAAAATAATGAGAAAATAATGAAATATATACAACATATACAAAATCATATTAAGCTCCCAGGATGTTGATCATGTCACCAGCAGGCACTGGAAAAGTCCTAGACTGGATTCAGGGACAGACAAGAGCTGAACTCAGGCTCTGGATTCAGGAATGCACAAATTGTGGTCAAAGGCAGATAAACAGACAGATTCCTCCTTGTATTCCAGTCTTTGAAGAAAGAGGTTGACCTCTTTGATGCCTCAGCTTTTATACCAATGTATAATGCAAGTGAGATGCAATACTCCTGTTGGTCAGTTTTGGGTCACTTGTCATGTCTGATCCTCCCTACAAGTACAACCCCTTTACACTCTTCTGCTTCAGGTCCTCCAATGTGGCACACAACAAAGTGAGCTGAGCTTGGTTATTATATCAGTAAGTATAAGCAGGAGCGTCTCTGCATATAATTCCTTGGTATTCACTATAAACATCAGACCTTACCGGTTAGAAGTCAACACTGTCTGAAAAAATGTGCTGTTAATTTCAGAGAGTACAGTTACTTAGAGGAAACTTAACTGAAAAGTAAAATTACTGAAAATAAATTTGGTTCTGTTTTACCAGGACACCCTTTCAGACCTGCTACCTGACAAGCATGGAAGTATGAGAGCACTCTGCTTCATCTGAAGGGTCAGGTTTGATTGAGGCTTAGTAAGTATAACATTTCACTGACAGAAAATAATACTAATACTAATCATCATCATCATCATAATCTCCTCTTTTTCCTTCAACATTTTTAAATTCTGTACAAAAAAATTATTATCTGTAGGAATAAGCCTCTGTCTGATAATTCCTCTCTGTTACGTGGATATTCTACAGCATAGGATCAGTTATTGTTTAAAGTACCTTGCTAACTGAGCAGACAGAAATTTACTGACAATATGTGGGACTGCAGAATAGTGGACATTATATGAATTTTAAAAATTAGCTGGTAAATG
>JAOXJM010000001.1:197073574-197095511 GCA_026413425.1 Tringa solitaria
ATAAATAAAAGTATATCACAATGTGCAAACAGTTTAAAAGTGTCACACATCCCTAGGAGAGAAAAATTACTTACACGTCTTATAGGTAAGCACAAGAGAACTAGATTGACTTCAGGTGACTGGCATATTTTAAGGCAGTAATCCAAAACACTTATCTACTGCTCAGTGACACTGGCTAGAAGACAAAAGATTGCATTGCACAGATGGGTAGAATATGAGTTCATGCGAAATCAGTGGAGAATAAAATCTCTCTCAATAATTAAGGATCACTTCAATCTACAGTTTCTTTTAATTTCCTTCCTGAACAAAGTGCTTGTCACTAACACAAATCTGAGCAGGGAAAGGTGAGACAGACTGAATGGGGACCTAACTCAGCACTTTGCTGCCAGCTCCGAAATTAACTTTAGTAGATCGTCAGAAGAAGTAGCTGGTTCATAGCGTGAGCTTCCACCCCTGAGCTAAGGATCTAGCAGGTCCATGAGGACTAAGTGACACCATTACAGAGAGACAGAGTGCTGAGTACAAGCCTATGCAAACACTTCCTTAATTCTCAGGACTCGCATTTCTCCCACTGTCACAACTCATGCCAAGAAACTTTTTTAGCTAGTAGTGGCCTGGGAAAGCACATACGCTGAGTGACTTCAGCACTATTGACTCCTAAACTAGTCTCTGCAGCTGTGTGTTTCTTTTACTTTCAGCTTTCTAGGAGAATCACATTGGGTTATTGTGTGATTCAAGAAGGTTCCAATAACCTGATTTTAAGATTCCCATTCAGAAAGTACCTGTCACTCAATCCCGGCTGCAGGGAAATCAGACAATTAAAAAACTTTGATCCAAAAAATGAATGAATAAAACATTCATTTGCAACATGAAAAAATGGTCAAGAAGGTTCCAAAGGCTTGATAGATTTATATGTCAAAAATGAATTAAAAATACACATTTAATCTCTTATTGATCCCAAGATGAAGTCCATCAGGCATTTCTCTCCTTTCCAGCATTCAGGAGACAAGTTGGAGATCTTTATTAGCCTACCTAGTCAAGGTCTTTGTGCTTTTTTTCACTTCCTATGTCTGCAATCAAATTTTGTGGGAGAAAATCTAGGAGGCATGCTAGATTTTGTACTTCCATTATTACTTAAGGTCTGTTCAGGGGTTCATTACTGCTTAAACTCTCTCCTCCTTTTTCCTGCCTTCCAGCACTGAATGATTCTTAAGGAGACAGATTCAATCTTCTTCTCCTGAACTTCACCTCTTTGGAGTGGAACTGCTAATGTTATTTAAGCAGTTCAGTTGTTTCCTCTGCTTCACTAAACTACTAATAGCTTGTTAAATGACTGAGATAAGGCAATAGGCACATTTCACAGTGAAGCTTTTCTAGAGACCTTCTAAGAGGATATTGACTTTGGTTTAATTCTCCATGAAAAGCTAACTTTTAGGTCCCTAACCCCTGCAGCAGATTTGAGAACCAGGAGTTAACTGTATAGAAGGGCAGTGTAGATTTGTACAAGAAGCAGCTTAGTGAGTTTCTGGCAGTGCTCCTCGTGGAACTGCTAAATTCCTTTGCAAGGAAATTAAAGGGTCTGGAATAGTGAGCCCACCTCAGTGAATTAGTACCTTAAGCTTGTGTCAGGAAGAGTATTCTTCAATAGTAACAAGGATAGGCAGAGAGGAAGAAGAATTCTATTTTTCAGGAAACCAAAGATCATAAATAACTGCTATGGTGATGAGACCATGAAAAATATTGACAAAATCTTGGACTATATTGCGTAATGAAGGTATGTCCAGTGGTGATCTACAACTACTAATTGCACTGTGACAGACACATGCGAAACCTCTTCTGAAGTATTGTTTATAACCTGGATGACCCATGTTCCAGATGCTGATTTCAGATTGGAGCAGGTGCTGATAGAATACTATAGGGAACACAGTGCCCATCTTGTGAGAAAAAAGCAAGAAGTAACAACTGACAGAATGAAAATAGAGAGGTACCCCAAGACCGATAAATACATTTGCAGATGAGGACTGAAGTGGCGGAGAATGATGACCAACCTCAGGAAAAGAGGAAATGTATGTAATCTAAAGGACTGTTTTAGCAGAAAATAAGCACAAAACTGTCTTTGAATTAATTTCCTGTATAAATTAGAAGAAAATGTGTCATTAATAGAGAAAGAATTAGGAGTTATGTCCCAATTGCAGTGCTAAGAACCAACAAAAAAAAGTATCTTGTTTTGAAATGGAGCTTGATACATTTATTGCGATGCAACTCTGCTGCATGAAGCATTAGATAGGATCCATTGGCTCAGGATGTTCCAACAGTTGAAAATTCTTAAACAATGCAAAGATTAATTATCTGTTAAGTATATCTTGTCTAAAAAATTCAATATGAAGATCACAGACTTTTAAATGGGGAGGGTGGTTAGTTTATAGATGTTGCACATGAATTGCAATGTCTCCACAGAATATGGTAGCAAACCAAGCATTTAATTTGATTTCGCATCCTCAAAGATGTCACCTTGGAGATGTAACTACCTAAATCTACAGTTTAGGCAACTCTGATGTTCTCAAAATGGCGATAAAGTTGACACCTATGTTACAGTTAGTTGCAGGACTTACAAAGATGTCTAGAAGCTCCTACCAGTTTATATTCAATGACCTTCTTACAGCTCAGATTCAAGTCATTAATGTATGGACCCTGAAACAGGATATTCAAACACTGTTTTACTTGATTGTGTAGATGTGTTCTGAAGATGTTTGAAGACACTGGCCAGACAGTAGTGAAGGAAGAAGGGAATAGGATGTTGAAGGAATGGACAGCATAAGCATGGGTCCCTCCATGAACAAAATCTGCAGGAAATGAGATACCTGATTTTGAAAGCCAAAACTCTGCCTGATTTAGGCAACAGGTTCTCTCACTTCCAAAATGGGAACATGAATTAAGAGACTAATGGGTAATCTTGTCCTAAGCTCCTCTGTTTCTCTGTGTTTACTGTAAAGATATCCAAGCCAATGAGCTCAGATGCAGATGTTGCCATTAATCTGATACACACCGTTCTCTGAGTCTAACCCTGCCTCTGCTCTTTCGCGTTAGTAAATAGCCATCCATATCACAGAGACTAACAGACTTTCAGCTCTAAAGCTGGCCAGAGATAAGGTGTAACTATAGGTTTTCTCCCATAGTACCAGATCACTGGCACAACAGTACTCACAACACTCCTTTCAAAGCTTCAAAGCCCTCCAATGGAAACAAAGGAATCAGAAAAAAAAATGAAATGAAACAAGAAAACACAATTCAGTTATATTAACTGCCTTCTGCTTCGCAAGCATATCACTGCTCCAGAAAATAGTGTCATGTGGCTGTTTCAAGCATTGAACAGCATGAAGGGGAATAAGACCAGGAGATTTCCTCTAAGTTGCTGTAACACTTCCTCATGAGTTTGCAGATTGCAGTGGGTTGCCCTTGGCTAATAGCAAAACTCCCACCCTGCCGCTTGTTCACATCCCAACTCAGTAGGATAGTGGAGAGAAAATTGGAAAAATAGAACTCAGAAGTCTTGTGTGTTGAGATAAATGCAGGGAGATCATATCAACATAGGAAAAACAGATTCAACTTGGGAAGTTTAATTTATTACCAATAAATAATAAATAAATAGTTTTGGGTAAAAAGACTCAAAATGACAAATATTAAAACATTCTCTTTCCCAGGCTCAACTTCACTCCAGACCCCTCTAGCCAGCTGGTGCAGAGTGAATGGGGAATGAGGATTTCTAGTCAATATATTACTGTTTCTCTTTGCCTCTCCCTCCTTCTCACAGTTTTCCTCTGCTCCAGTATGGGTTGTCCTCTCCCTCTCCTCCTTCTCTCTCTCTCCTTATCTTCCTCCTCCTGACTTTGTATACTGAAACCTAGTATTTTTACTTCCCTTCATAGTTAAAAATTCCTGCGTTACCTCTACTAATAACCATCATTTCAGAATTTTTATTAAAATACTAACCAGAAATATTTTTGGCAAAAAAAATCATCATTGAACTTCTGTACATTTAGAGAGGAATCTGTGCCACTGATTCTTTTACTACTAGTTGAAGCTCTGGTAGAAGCTAAGGTATCAGCTGGCTTGAGATTTCTCAGTGGATAAGAAATCAGGGATCTAGGGTGCAAAATACTTTCCTATAAGCCATAAGCTTTTTTTCATTTAAAAAAACTAAAAAAGATTGAAAGCTTAGATTTGGTAAAGAAGTTAGACCTACCTAAATATTTGAAGAGAGAGCTTCAAAATCTGTCATATGAGAAGTTATACTGCAGCATCCAGAGGAATGGGATCCATGTGAGCCACCATTTACAGGCCACCTATTTGCCAACATACAGAGTGAGTTGCAACTTCCAACTGTTTCCATTGCCACTTTAGTCAATGCCAAATGTAGGTTCTGAGTTTAGATTCAAATTCAAGAACTGCTAGTTCCAGAATTATAAGGATCTCTTATAAGCTCTGATTCATATGTACCAACATACTACAGATCTCCCAGATACCTTTTGTTATTCAATTAAAAAAAAAAAAAAGTCTTATTCAGAAATAGATTCTATTAATCTTAGTAAAGTTTTATGTAGGTTTAAAAATTAATAAGGATCAAATTAGAAATGACTACTGGTTTTTGGTGTCTCTATTTTTAGATATTCACCTTGTGAAAAAATTTTAGGGGACAGGAAGGTGTTGGTTACCTGTTTTTGATAACCTTGTGTTAAAAATGTACTCACTGAGAAGCTCAAGGTTCTCTCACGTTTTTTTGCAAACAGTTCTTTTGTATAGCTGTTATTAAAATAATACACTAAATTTTGGGTGCAACATATTTCCTCAATAATACTTTATTCATCATGTTATGTCCATTTACTTCTGCTGGTTCCAAGCTAACAAAGATTTGTTGCTTCTTTGATTCACAATTTGCTTCTTTGATTCACAATTCAACACAAATTTGATTTGTGTTCAAATTCTCCAGCTTATAATCTTTCTCTACTGAAAATGCTTAAGTGGGCTAGATATATCAAGGTACATTTTCTCCTGGAGAAAATCAGTTCAACATTTTTGATTTATACCAGAGTAAGCCCTAAAATCAGATTATATGGCATCTACTGTTCGTACTCTACTTACAGTATCTGTTAATTCTATTGAAGAATCAAGCTTGATAGGCTTGACACAAGTTGGCCTTGACATATCTCTGTTACCTGCTGCTCATCTCCTTGTTATTTTCCAGATACTTACAAATAATCATATTATATGTTTTGGTTTTTTTTTTTTCCTGGTTGAATTTAAACTGTCTGGCCCATGCTTTCATTCAACCGCTTTAAGAAGAGTGGCAGAGTTTCACTCTTTTCCACATTTCTTCTATCATCACACCCATCTTCTACAAAATTCTGAAAGATAAATGCTAATGGTCCCCAGGCTACACAATATTTTTTTTTCAATTACCTGAAGATTAAATTCATAATGCCAAGCTATCTTAAAACACCAGTTTAAGAACGTACTTTAGTCTATTTTTTCTCTATACTGTCAGAAATCTGTGTTTTTTCACTGGGTATTGTTTGTGCTCATTACCTCCTACTGTGGGCATTTTTAGTGAAGACTAGCACAAACCCCAAGCACTGAACATTAAGCTGTTCTTGGGATCATTTGTTGATAGCTTTTACTCAGCTGAGAAGCAGATCAAAAATTCTTTCCCTTCCTGCTACAGGCATAGAATGATATTTCTTAATTTTAATTTCTCTTGCAAGTTACTTCACAGTAACTGTGCTTTGACATTTGCAATTTTGCCACTGAAAACTCACACCATTCTTTGTTGAGTTTGAAGTTAGCCTATAAGTTAACCTAGTTGGCCCCTTACTACATTTTTTGTCCTTACTCTTTGTTGGAATAGTTTACACTGTTGTAATATCATTTTCTCAGAGACACTGCCAGCTCTCTTCATTCCTTTTCCATTAGAATTGCATCCTTGGAGACTGTATTTATCACTTCTCTGAGTTTGTGCAGGGAACATGTACATTGAAGCATCAGCTTCACAACCTAGCAGAAAGCTGCTAGTAATAGATAATCTAGAAGGACTATATTGCACATAGCAAACTGGTGGATGCTTAGGGAAAGAGTAAGTAAAGAGAGGAAAAAAGGAAATCTCAGCAGGCCTCCACTGCTACATATACATACTCCAATCCTATATATTGTGGGTAGTACGTGTATTAGACAGAGGGGCCAGAACTAGATTTTTTGGGTTTATCTAACAGTGAGGACATGCACCCAGACATATATTAGTGTAAGTCTGGTGATAAACCATCAGCTCTGGAACCTGACAGAAGCTTACTCACAACATCTGGCCCATTACAGTAAAAAGTAATTAAAAGAGAAACTATTTTCAAAGCTCAAAACTTCTATGAGTGCCGAGTTCTAGTGTCAATTTTCACATTCCCCACTTGCTGTGGGTTAGGACTACCGTGAAGTTACTGAAAAATCCTTTCCTGTTTTCAAACCTTCATTTTGTTTAGTGCTTTTACCTTACCAAATACTGACATGCTGAGCTGCCAACAGCTGTTAACAGCTGTTAAATCATGATTTTACAGAACCAAACAGTGGACTGGATCTGGATTTTATAACCTTCAAAAAGAAGAGGTTTCAGTTCAATGTCTTTAAAGTTACATATCGAGAGTACATTAAGGTGGGAGGAGATCAGGCTGACAGAAGTTTTGGGTATGTAGAAGCTGTTTTTTCACTATCTTCCATTCAATATGTGGAACAATTGATTGCAACAGGACCCAGTGAAGCCACGTAGACGTTTACAAGTTTCTTTTGTCATTGCAGGCCTTTTTCATTATTATACATTTCTGACTACAGTCCCACCATCTCAGCATCACACCAGCAAAGGGAATTTGCTCTTTCCTGCTGTGTGCCAGACTTCTCATACCTGAGCTATCACACATCCAAGGATTGTACACACTGTCTTTACAATAGTCTCATGCTGACTGGACACACTGTCTTGCAGCAGCAGTTGAAAACAGAGACTCCCCTACTGGGTAGGCTTAAAATGGTGTATAAAGAAGGCTTAAAGCTCTTCAGGTTGGTCTGGACAGAGAGTATTTATGTGATTAAAAATGTGCACTTGCAAAAAGAATAGAAATTACCCAAAATGTTTAAAAGTAAAATTTATTCATTTTATTCAGCTCAGCAGCCTGAGAACTTGGAAAGAAAAAAAAATTGTCTAGCACAGAGAAACTACAAAACATTTAAAAGCAAAAGAAAGAGCTCGGCCCTTCTCGAAACAACTGCTTGTTGATTTGTGGCAAGAGTTGCCATAGAAGCAGGATCGATACAGACTTTCCCAGACAAAGTAGGTAAATCAGAGTTTATGCCCAGTGCCTACAATCTGATGAAGACAAAGTCATTCCTCCCTCCTGTACCAACCATGGGACTGTCTCTAGGACACTATGCATCTACTTGTGTCATCTTCCTATGTGGAAGCAAGACCAGCCCTCTGCCAAAATGAATGTGCTGAACAGTTACAGTGCTCAAGATGGTTTGGATGTTAAGCACTCATGTTCTGCCCTTTCAGATCACCTCCAACAACATAATCACCTAATCAGTGGAATATTTATAGCTTTTCAGCTCCGTTACTAGCTTATTGTTTTGACATGCCCTCCCATCCATCATGCCTTTGCATCTGACAGCTTTTCAGGACAATCAGAATTACCTGCTTTCAGGTAGGCCTGCTTTCAGGACTACCTTGTCATCTTCTAGGTGCCCATTATTCGCTCAAATGAGCCTGTTTTTCAGAGTCTGACACGGTGCTCCTTGACTGCCAATACTATCACATCAAGAAATGAATAGAGTGTGATGAGCTATCTCTGAAGAATAGCCACAAGCAGGCTGAAAGCTTATGGGTAATAGAGACCAAGGCAACAAAGAGAACCTTGTGGATGAGGTCTAGTACAGGCCACCCAATCAAGGGGGGCCTATTGATGAAGCCTTCCTACTCCAGCTACAGGTGGCATCGCTCTCACAAGCTCTCATCCTGCTAGGGAACTTTAAACACCCCAACATCTGCTGGAAAAGTAACATGGCAAGCTGTAGGCAGCCCAGGAGACTCCTGGAATGCATTGAGGATAAACTCTTAAACCAGGTAATAGAAAACCCCACCAGAGGAGAGACGATATTGGACCTGTTGGTCACCAATGCAAGTGAGCTAATCAGTGACATCAAGACTGGAGGCAGCCTGGGCTGCAGTGATCATGCACTCGTGGAGTTCACAGTCCTCACAGATATGGGTCAGGTGAAGAAGAAAGTCAGAACCCGGAATTTCAGGAAAGACAAATTCCAGCTCTTCAGGGAGTTAAGGTCAACAGGACCCCCTGGCAAACTGCCTTCAGGGACAAGGGAGTGGAACAGAACTGGCAGATCTTTAAGGACAATTTCCACAGAGCTCAAGAGCTCTTGATCCCCAGATATAAGAAATCAGGAAAAGAGGGCAAGAGACAGGCGTGGCTGAGTCAAGACCTGCTGGTCAAACTAAAGGGCAAGAAGGAAATGCACAGGCAGCAGAAGCAGGAATAGGTATCCTGGAAAGAGTATAGGGACACTGCCCAGTTGTGTCAGGAAGGGGTCAGGAAGGCCAAGGCACAGCTGGAGCTGAACTTGGCAAGGGATGCAAAAATCATAAGAAGGATTTCTACAGGTATGTCAGCCAGAAAAGAAAGCTTAAAGAAAACGTGCCCCCTGTGATAAGCAGGGCTGAAAAACTAGTGACAATGGACAAGGGGAAGGCTGACGTACTTAACAACTTCTTTGCCTCAGTCTTCACTAGCAACTTCTCTCCCCACACCTCTTGAGTGGATGGAGCACAAGGCAAGAGAAAAGGGGAGAAAAGTCCCTCCCACTGCAAGAGAAGATCAGGTTTATGACCACTTGAGGAACCTGAACATACAGAAGTCTATGGAACCTGATGAGATGCATCCCAGAATCCTGAGAGAATTGACTGATGTAGTTGCCAAGTCACTTTCGATGATATTTGAAAAGTCATGGCAGTCAGGTGAAGTGCCCAGTGACTGGAAAAAGGGAAGCATTGTGTCTGTTTTTAAAAAGGGTAGAAAGGAGGACGCTGGGAACTACCAACCTGTCAGCCTCACCTCTGTGCTTGGGAAGATCATGGAACAGATCATCTTAGAAGCTATGCTAAAACACATGGAGGACAGAGAGGTGGTTTCAGACAGACAGCATGCCTTCAACAAGGGGAAGTCCTGCCTGATCAACCTCGAGGTCTTCTGTGATGGAGTGACTGCATCAGTGAACAAGGGAAGAGCTACGAATGTTGTCTATTTGGACTTCTGTAAGCACTTTGACATGGTCCCCCACAACATCCTTCTCTCTAAACTGGGGAGGTATGCATTTGTTGGATAGACTGTTCAGTGGATGAGGAGTTGGTTGGATGGTCATAGTGATCAATGGCTCAATGTTCAGATGGAGATCAGTGACAATTGGTGTTCCCTCAGGGGTCTGTAGTGGAACCAGTACTGTTTAATATCTTCAACACTGACGTAGACATAGGATTGAGGGCACCCTTAGCAAGTTTGTGGACAACACCAAGCTGTGTGATGCAGTTGACACACCTGAGGGACAGGATGTCATCCAGAGGGACCCAGACAAGCTTGATAAGTGGGCCCATGTGAACCTTAGAATGCTCAACAAGGCCAAGTGCAGGGTCCTGCACCTGGGTTGGGGCAACACTTGGTGTCAGTACAGGCTGGGGGATGAAGGGATTAAGAGCAGCCCTGCCCCAGGAGGACTTGGGTGTACTAGTGGAAGACAGGCCAGTATGTTGAGAGAGGTCATTCTGCCCCTCTACTCGGCTCTCATGAGACCCCACCTGGAGCACTGTGTCCAGCTCTGGAGCCCTCAGCACAGGAAAGACATGGACCTGTTGGAGTGGGTCCAGAGGAGGGCCACTAAAATTATCAGAGAGTGGCAGGACCTCTCCTATAAGGGCAGGGCTTCAGCTTGGAGAAAAGAAGGCTCCAGAGAGACCTTATTACAACCTTTCAGTATGGGGGCTTATAAGAAAGATGGGAACTAACTTTTTAGCAAGGCCTGTTATGATAAGACCAAGGGGTAATGGTTTTAAACTGACAGAGGAGAGATTTAGACTAGATATAAGGAGGACATGTTTTCCAATGAAGGTGGTGAAACACTGGAACAGGTTGCTCAGAGAGGTGGTAGGTGCCCCACCCCTGGAAATATTCAAGGTCAGTTTGGATGGGGCTCTGAGCAACCTGATCTAGTGAGTCCCTGCTTATTGCAGGGGAGGTTGAACCAGATGATTTTTAAAGGTCCTTTCCAACCCAAACTATTCTATGATTTTCTCTCTTCTCATTTAGTGTGCCTCATCTGTTAACACCTCCTGCCTCCACAATAGTTATGGGACCAACCCATCTCACTGTCAAATTATTTAGGGCCAGTTACATAAAAGTTATTACAGGCGGTCACAGGTCCAGCACAGCACACTGGGGGAATGTGTTTGCATTCTCCGCACATTTCCTAACTCAGGTTTGTTTAACACAAGGCATCCGATGCTTGCATCAACAAAATGTTCATTTATATTGAGTGTAACTGTATACTTAGCACTGCGTTTTTATTAGTACAACTTGACTTTCAGGTAGCTTACTAACCTAATATTAATTTATAGACCAAATGCGTCAACAAGAATAACATCTCTGTTTTTCTCTGATAAAATAAAAAGTTAATTTAGACTTCTTGGTAATAAGGTAACTTCCAATATCAGCATATTCCTAGTTCATTTGCTTACATGTAGTATGCTTTTTAGGCCTAAATTTTATCCCTTTAGCTTTTCTGAAAAGGTGTAAAATCTCAGTGTCATAACTGCATTGTGTTCATGATGCAACACCAAAAATAATTTCTTTGCTTAAAATTCTACTTTAACATTTTTGGACTGGAGACTCAGAAATCACATGTAATTAAAGCTTTTGCTTTAAAATACTTCTTAGAGCTTATTGGTAGTGAGAAGTACTTCTCCTGCTGTCTAAGTGTTCTGATAGCTCTGCTTAGTGAAATCAGGTTATTTTTCTGTTGCAAAAATAAAAATTTCTACTTTTGTTGGGAATGTAATAAGCTAGTGAAAATAACACTGGGCACCAAACCAAATTATTTTAAAAGGGCACACAACACAATAATTTAGTGTTACAAGAAGACATTTGTACTGTACTTACACTATTTCTCTTTCTGCAGTACTTATCCATTCCTGCTGTATTTTTTCGGTTTAGCATGCTATAATTTCATAATGCATACCTTTGATAAAATAACTAACTGATTTTAGGGACAATAAATGTACAATATGCTGAACTTACCTAGGCTGCAGCAAAATCTTTGATAAATGTCACATGAAAAATTTCTAATGGACATGGGTGGAGTGAATAAAAGGAGCCACAAAAATAAATAAAGAAGTTTCTGCATGAATGGTGTTGAAAAGCAGGGGCTACTGAACAAACAGTACCAGTGGAGGAATGGTCTTGCAACTTAACGAGTATTTTCATTAGTGAACTTTGGCACAAAAAGTAGGACTATGCTGATGAAATTTGTCACTGAAGCAAATCTGAGAGGCATTATCAACAGCAAAGAAGATAAACACAGAGGAAGCAATGGATGACCTTGAGGACTTCAACTGCATTTTGAATGACATTCTGGAGTAGAAAAAAACTGAGACTAAACTGAAGGATTCCTGATATAAAATCAGCTTGAAATACAAAAGGAGAGAAGGACCAGGGGCTTTGCCAATTACAGGATGACTACAATGTGATGTGCCTGCAAAAAGGCATTACAGATAAAATATTCCAGTATATCTAGGTAATTAGAACCATTATACAATATCTTTGCAAGCACC
Organism: Tringa solitaria; assembly: GCA_026413425.1. Classification (NCBI taxonomy): domain Eukaryota; kingdom Metazoa; phylum Chordata; class Aves; order Charadriiformes; family Scolopacidae; genus Tringa; species Tringa solitaria. The sequence continues at coordinate 197,085,492 of JAOXJM010000001.1, forward strand.
ACAGGGGATATTGCATTACACCTGGCTGAAGAGGGGGATTCAGGCCAAACAAGCAAACAGAAAGGCTGCCAGGATGATCAGGCAAACAGGCAACCCATTAATTTTGGAGAAAACTGGCTGGTTTAGTGGAATCATAAGAGTTCTTTACGAAATACCAGACTAACAACAACAACAACAACAAAAAAAAACAAACTCCAAAGGAGAAGGATGTATTGCAAAGGACAATTTTGGAGTAAGTCAACTAAGTCCCATTTAGTTGAATATTAAACATTTTTTAGCCTTAAGAAGGAGATTCTGGAACATAAAAAGTGTCTGTTCAAAAAGTGACAGGGCAGATTTACACTTGGAGTCATCTTCTGCGTAGTCCTGACATAGCAGAGAACTACATCCAGTGATCATGGGAGTGGGTCAGGAGGTGGTGACAAATGAAGAATTGTGCTCTGCTCTTTCTCTCAATATATTCTTGCTCAGTTTTATTCCTAGGAATCCATTTCTCACTCAGAAATATCTCCACAGGCAGAGCTTGAAAGTCCTGGAAATGAACAGAACTCATTCCTTAGAAAAAAGCACAAGTCCCTTCACCATAAATGGGATTCTCCAACACTAAACATTTTCATCATCACAACCTTGTGTTGCTATTTCAAACCTAAAGCTTCTCACTGATCATTTCCAAGTATGATGATCTTTTCTCCTGTGCATGTATATGAATAATTTACATAATAAGGAGGATTTTTCACTTAAAATCATAGTATGATTGAATAATTCAGGTTAGAAGGGACATCATAAGGGTCCTGTTTGAGCCACCTGCCCAAAGCAGAGGTAACTGTGGTGGCAGCTACTCAGGACCTTGCCTGAACCAAAAATAATATTTCTGTACTGGATTATTTTCCTTATTATAAACTGATTTTCCCTTTGAATTGACTCTTGGTAGTTTTTCAATTGTGGAGTAAGCCCAGAAATCTACTCAATTCATTGTTCAATGTTATTACACACAAGACAATTCAAAATAAGTTTTTTGTTTTGTAGGTGGCCTTAATTCCTTTCAGATGATTCAGTTTTCTGTTTAGAACAATGGGTATTTTGTTATATGTAGCACTAGGCTTTGACTATAGACCTTGATGTAGGAGAAAAATTATTATTTTTAAATTAGTGTTGAGTTGGTGGGATTTTAATAATAATTTTAATGAAAAATAACTAATTAGATATATTTTTACCCTTCTGATTTTCAGTTTTAGGCCTCCAGAACTAGAGAAAGATGTGGGAAATGTGGTAAAGGCAAACATTTGGGTTGTTGAACCACCACTGTATTCAATTTTATTTTACAAATAATTCAAATATTCAACCCAGAAGAATTCCTAAATATCAGCATTCACAGAAAATAAGATTGTCCCAAAGGCCACTTTGAATGACTAATGCAGGTCACTTTAATTTTTCATCCAGTGAATCAGAAAGCATTTATGTCTTTGTGATGCAATCTCCCTGTGACATTGTTGACATTTACAAGTTGTGAATATCTACCAGGCATACCTGAGCTGCTCCATAAAGGATACTGTATAATGATTGTCACTCCTTCAATTTACAGTTATTAGTTTGTTCTCAATGGATGCATAAGAATTCCTTTGGATAATACTTTTGCTTGAAGATCTCAGTATAATCTTACTCAAAAAATCGAGAAAATGGTATTCAGCGGAGTGAATGTTCTCTTTTGAAATGAAAGTGAAAGTGTAAATTGAACAGCAAGTAAATGTTTAATCTTATTACTTGAAGTCAAAATACAAAAGGAGAACAGTGGCGGAGGTAAAAATAGGAGAGGTTAACAGCTCTTGTAGGTCATCTTTGGGCCCCTATGGAAGGAGTAAGGCTCTGAAGAGTCAGTTACTCCTTAAAATCTGAGAACAGTATAGAAGAAAAAAGAAACAAACCCAACTTGAAAATATTGGAATAAATGTCAAATCTCAGCAGCCAGGGGCTGTGGAAGTAGCATTGTCCTGTTATTTCTTAGAATGGGTGAGAAGTAATTTAAGAATATATTCTCCAGTCTCTTGAGCCTTGGAGACCTTGTCCTTTGATATGAACCCCTCCATTTCTGGCAAAGACCCTCTTTACAGAATAGGATAAAGTATATTTTTTTTTATCCTGCCTGTTAATCCTTAGAAGGAAGCTACCACAGACTTCTGCTACTGCAGGATTTTTTTCAGTTCTTGGACCAGCACAAGGACTATTTTTTTTTTCATTTTCTTTGAAGGATATGCAAGCAAATAAACTCCTGCATAGTTAGCCAGAGCAGGAGTGATAGACAGACATCTAGAAACTGGAATCAGATCTCTTGAAAAGATCTAGCATTTGATATGACATCTGGCTAAATCTGAAACCGGGTTTCCAAATACCTCCCTATTCTTAGTTCCTCCGTCAAAAGTTAGGTTTTATCTGAATTCACATATAGCTTATTGACTCGCTGTTAATGTCAGTTGTTGCTTCACTAATCCTATAACTCCAATTTTGCAGCTCCCTTGTGTGCTGGCCTTTTTCTGGTCACTGAATCTCAGGTTCACTCAGGAACGCTCAGTCCTGAAAGTGAAATAAATATGTTCTGCATCTGAAAAGGAGAGTGGCAGAAAGAAGAATGACCTTTGGCCAATACACCTTCTATGATCCCATTAATAAAAACCCAGAAGACAAGCAAAAGAAGAAAAGTTTTGCACTCATCTGCATGAAAATGTGTCCCCAACCATCAGAAAGAGTTGTTTTCTTGCAGTTTTTATAGATGCATGCAGACCTACTATACACTAACCTTACATTAGAAGCATACAAAAATTTAAAATATTCTGACCTTTCTGAATGGGTCAGTGCACCATGAGAGTGCAACTCCATCTGACAACATAATAAACAAAAAACTTGAACTAGGCATTGCCAACCCAGCAACTTACCCAAAGTTGTGCAAAACAAGAAACTTTGACCTCACCCAGACCAATAGGGAAGGTAATTTTTAAAGCCAAGAATCATTTGTGAGTCATAACTTGTTTGCAGATGTTTTCAATTATAACCATAAGGCCTCTTGCTTGAACAATGCCAGAGCTATGATAATATTGTACTCACACTGGATTATTTTTTTTTCCTTTTGGAGAATGTTGAAATGCTTAAAAAACAAACACTAAACAGCCCACAGGGTGACTCTAGACCTCAGATTAAAAACACTTTCTTATGGTAGAAGGTAATAATTACTGTTGTCAATCGTAAACCTTGACAACCACATAGAAAAGATAGGAACCTTTAATTCATGTTAATTAATAAGAAGTGGGATGCTTTTCATTTCGTAACAACTGAAAACAATAGGAACCCACCAGTAAACGCAGTAGTTTACATAACAAAGCCAAAGGGCCGATCTTGGGGGATTTGGCTTCCTTTCAGGTGCAGATCCCAATGCAGACTTTCCCATTGGTCAGGGTGCACACTTACTCAAGTGCAGGTTTAAGCAGAACTCCAGGCTCAGGACCAAAGCCTTTTTTTTTTATCTTAACAGATAGGAGAAGGTAAGAAATTGAGCTATAGTCCATTCCACCAGTACATTCCCAGAGTAAGATTTTGTTTCTTAATATAATATGTGACATTCATCTGACCAAATACACAACTCTGATCTGATTATTTAAATTACCTTTCTAGCTAACAGGGAAAACCAAACATTTTTATGGAGTGTTTCATTTCGCCCTAGAGTAAATATATACAATAAAATCAATGAATTGCCCTCCAGAAATACCTGTTTCTCTCTGTAAATGGCAAAGGGATCCTAGGTTTACTAATTCAGATGTAGCCTTCTAAAGTCAGGCAAGATGAGTCCTTTTTCTGACTCAAGCTACAGTCCAGCACCCACAAGTCATCACTTGATAAAATGAAGTTGACTTCAACTTTACAATCAGGAATGGGGAGTTGCTTAGAGTCTAAGAGTGTGACTGACAGCAGCCATGCTGGAGTTTGAGAGACAAAGAAAGCCAGTAGGAAGCCTGCAGTGGCAGCGAAAACAGAAAGATCTCTGAGGTAGAGTTTACTGGAAAGACAAGCTTGCAGACTGTGGGAGGAAAAACTGCTTATCAAACACACAGATTCAAAAAGGAGGCTGAGCTTGCTTCTCCACTCCCTCCTCCCTTCACAACAGTGTTCAGGAAAAAATTACTTTGTATGCAGATAAACAGGATGAAACTTTAAAAGTTCCTGACTAATAACAATTTTTTTTTTTCTCTGAGAAATAGCCTAGAAAAGCCCCAGGTTTTAGCTGTTAGCTAAGCCCACAGATCAGAGGGTAAGTAATATTGCAGGAAGGCACGGACCTGGGTGCTGAAATTTTCCATGCTAAAGGGCTGAGTCAGGTTCAATATTTCTGCAGAAGGTTCCAGCTAGAAAAAAAATCCATTGTTGTCAAGGAAAAAGATACTGCCTCTGACCAAGTTAAAAAACCAAGTCTTTCTCTGAGCAGCCTAGAATCCCTATGTTTGGTATAGGGCCTGACTGTGAATTTTGATGATTGATGTGCTTGTTGTACATCTGACTAGGGATCTTTGGCTTAGTAAATTGGTCTTGAAAGCAAGGAAATGAAAGAGGGTAATCTGATTAAAAGGAAACTGAGAACCATGTGGCTAAGGACAACACTGGGTTTTTCTAGCTTTCTAAATTGGTGCTCAAGGCTCTCATTGGTAGAGATACTAATCCTTCACAGATGCATTGAGAGATGCTGGGAGTTGTTCTTGACCATACTGGATACCATATAGTGCTAAGTACTCTGTTGGAAAAGAAAAAAAAAGAAAAAAAAGGAGAAAAAAAAAAAGGAAAATACCTCAGGGTCTCTAATCATTCAACCCAAATTAGAGAAAAATTGGTCATTACTTATTTTATGCAGCAGATCTTCAACTGTGACATTGGGAAATAACCTCCCTCTGTGAAGGTACTGTGAGAATAAATAAATTCATATTTCTGAAACTGATGTATACCACAGTAATGACTGCAGTAACCAAGATGATGGGAGGATTAATATTTCTATTCCACAGAAGGATTTGAGGAACTGGCTGAGATATGAGTACTATGGGTGAGGGAGAAAATACATGTATGTAAAACCCATAGTGCAATCATAATTCTGGTGTTTTGAGCTTTTATGTGCTAGGCTTCACAGCCTTGAAATTTTTCTCTTCTGTTGTTGGGTTTTGACTGCAATAAATGTAGAAAGAGACAGAGGTTAAAATGTACATCATTTATCTAAATCAGGCTTTGTGTTCCCTCCCCTTTGTCTCTGGAGTTATGTCCCTAATGCTTATGTAAAGCTAATAAAAGGAGGGAAAACTTGGATCCTTTATCCTTCACTGCAGAAAATACAATTATGTATTTATACAGCACAAAATATGAAATATTTACCTGATGGACCACAGTGGCCTCTGAAAAACAATGCTATCTGTCTTACTAATACATTTTGAACACATGCATGGGGGTAAAAATAACAAAAATTTTACAAAATCTTAATCCAGTGCATGTAAATTATCCATACATCAAAATAAGCAAATAGAAAACTTTGGTTTTCCTTAAAAAACACAAACTCGTTAGGTTTTCCTAGGTATAGTACAATATTCCAAATACTGAGTGACACCAAAGTTTGAAATTTACTAGGAATCTTTCTTTCCAGGATACTTTTCCCCCACAAATTCCTTCAGTACAAATATTTCTATTCTAAAAGTGTGCATTTTTACTTCTAACATTTCCCTGTTGCATAATAAATGCACTGTGTTATCAACTTCCACCAGTCCCAACATTGTCCTAGGCAGAAAATGTGTGACTAAAATGAACAAGGTTTTAAATTCAGGTGTTAGTTGTTCAGTATATTTGTGGAGGTTTTGCCATATAAGTACATGAGACTCAATAGGTCTTGGTATCATTGTATACCATTTATGTAGCTGGCTGAAAGTGAACAGTTCAGCTTATTAATTTGCTTAGGTGTATTGGTAGGATATAGTATGTTTTGAAAACTTAGGCCCTTAAAGCAGTACTTGTTAATTCAACGAATGTATAACTTAGAAGTAATTGTGTAATACTTTTAAAAATACTTCCCGTACTTGAAGGGAAACTTCAGGTTTCTTTAAACATTTAGATTTGAAGGTGGAAAGGGATAAAATCCTGCTCACTAGAGATAAGCCTGGAGGCGGCACACCAATGTTTGGAGGACAGTGTGCTAACGAGGTCCTTTGGTCAGTTGTTTCAGGGGAGGTAGGGGATGGAGATCCATGCAGCAGTGAAAATGCAAAGATTATTGATGTGTTAGAATCCAAGGAAGCATGTGAGAATGGTCATGTAGGAATTAGAGCTTCTCCCCACAAAAAGGTGCTGGGATCAATAGCCCAACAGAAATGCATCTACACCAATGCATGCAGCATAGGCAACGAACTGGAGAAGCTGGAAGCCATTGTGCATCAGGAAAACTATGATACAGTCATCATCAGAGAAACATGGTGAGATGCCCATGGCAAGGGGTTGGAACAAGATGATCTTTAAGGTCCCTTCCGAGTCGAACCACCCTATAATTCTATGATTCTATGACTTGTACAACTGGAATGCTGCATTGGATGGCGATAAATTCTTCAGAAGGGATATGCAAGGAAGAAGAGGCAGTGGGGTAGCCCTGTATGTTAGGGAGTGTTTTGAATGTCTGGAGTTGAATGAGGGTAACAATAGGGTTGAGTGTTTATGAGTAAGAATCAGAGGGAAGGCCAAGAAGGCAGATACCATGATGGGACTCTATTATATAGGCAGACAAAATATTCTATAAGCAACTGGGAGATGTCTCACACTTGCTAGTCCACGTGCTCATGAGGGCCAACCAGGCAATCAGGTCCAGTCAGCATGGGTGTATAAAGGGCAGGTCCTGCTTGACTAACCTGATCTCCTTCTTTGACAAGATCACCTGCTCAGTGGATGAAAAAAAGGGTATGGATGTTGTCTTTATTTATGGATGATGTCTTTATTAAAGCCTTTCCCACAGCATTTTCCTGGAGAAACTGGCTGTTTATGGCTTGGATGAGTGTACATTTCACTGGATAAAAAACTGGTTGGAGGGCCCAAAGAGGTGTGGTGAATGGAGTTAAATCCAGCTGCTGGTCAGCAACAAGTAGTGTTTCCCAAGGGTCAGCATTGGGGCCAGTTCTGTTTAATATCTTTATCAATAGTCTGGGCAAGGGGATTGAGTGTACCCTCAGTAAGTTTGCAGACAACACCAAATTGGGCTGGAGTGTTGATCTGCTTGAGGGTAGGAAGGCTCTACAGAGAGATCTGGACAGGCTGGATCAATGGGCTAAGGCCAGTGGTATGAGGTTCAACAAGGCTAAGTGCCAGGTTCTGTACTTGGGTCACAACAACCCCATGCAGAGTTACAGGCTTGGGGAAGAGTGGCTGGAAAGCTGCCTGGCAGAAAAGGACCTGGGTTTGTTGGTAGACAGACAGATGAATATGAGCCAGCAGTGTGTCCAGGTGGCCAAGAAGGCAAATAACATCCTGACTTGTAACAGAAGTAGTGTGGCTAGTAGGACTAGGGTAACAAGCGACAGGACAGGAGGAAATGGCCTCAAGTTGTGCCAGGGGAGGTTTAGATTGGATACTAGGAAAATATTCTTCATTGAAAGGGTTCTCAAGCATTGGAATGGGCTGCCCAGTGAAGTGGTTGAGTTATCATCCCTGGAGGTATTTAAAAGATGAGTAGACATGGTTTAGTGGGGGACTTGGCAGAGTTAGGTTAACAGTTGGACTTGATGATCTTAAAGATCTTTTCCAACTTAAACTTCATGATCTTATGAAATAAGAAAGCAACAAAATTAGAAGGTATAGTCCTAGAAAAGGTTCTGGAGTCTGGTTTTCTTTTATCCATATTGTTTTTACAATGTTGCTGCTTAAAGCTTAACTCAAGACTGAGGTTTATTTTCCAATAAATCAAATGAGTTACAAAGGCAGAAAGAGGTAAATAGAGATAACAGGGGCAATTATCACTTAGAAAAAACAACAAAAAACCCCAGTGAAGTCATAACTAAAGCCAGGACTCAGAGGCTGAAGTATTATATTCCTTTTAATAAGTTTCATATTTGTAATAAATTTTATAAAATACTGAACTGTCAACAAAGAAAATAGGTTTGCAAAATACTAGGAAATTAGTAGATTAACAGAATGACTGAATTGGAAAAGATAGGTAAACTATAATAGAAAATAATATATATATGCACATTATAAATATAAGAAAAACTAGAAGTTTTCAGAAAATGAAGATAAAATGTTATTGATTTGCAGCAAGCAAAAATGGCCAGATTCAAAAGAAGTGTTCAGTAACATCTGAAAATTCAGATAGGCTCTCCAAAATTGTTGAGATACAAAGTCTGCATCTGTTTCTGAAAAATCTTATTTCAAACATGTTATACATTAAAAACCAACAAGCAAAAGAACCCAGTCTGGAAACAGCCAAGATTCCAAAAATGACAGTCTCAGAAAACTGCTCCTCTACTAAAATAAAATAACATATAAATAAAAGATAAAGAATAGAACTAGAACACCTTGGTGTTGTTTCCTGATGAGGAATGCATCCTATTGGGACTTGACTATATTCCCCTGTCTGCAACTGATCTTCTGACTACCATAGGCAAATCACTTCAGTCCTCCCCACCTCAGCTTCACCATCAGCAGAACAGGACTGGCAGTTAACCTATTTTGTAAAGTGCTCTGACTTCTAATGACAGAATTCTGAGCTGGGAGCTCAACACTATGATAAATACGAGATTTTGGCATACAAAAATTATTATGCTTTTAACGGAATTACAGAATATAATTAACTCTTAAGCTTGGCATTATGTGATAAAAGAAATCCAAATGTGTGATGAATTGTGTAATGTTTTATTGTCTTATATCATAACTATGTTTTCTTAAAGTATGCTACAAAACTCAAGGATGGTTCTCCTACCATTGAAACAATAAACCTCTAATGGGGATATTTTTGTTTTGATTCAAGCCCCAAAAATATATTCTATTATGAAAGGCCATGAGGATCCCTTGCACAGGTTTGGGTAGCACTGTGTAATACTTTGAACTGTGATCAAAGAGGAACTATAAATTGTTGAACACTGTTTAAGAGTACACCAAAGTAACAACAACAAAAACATGGTTTGATGGCAGCAGAGTGTAACTGGGCAAATATTAATAATTGCTTTGGTGCTAATTTGGGTGTGCAATCCCGTGGTTTAAATCATGTGAAGTTCTTCACCAAACCTTGGTTATGTAAAGTTAAAGTTAAGCAAAATAATCTCAGGACAGTTATTAACTTATAACTGTTCTACTCAATATTGTCAATCATTTATGAAAGAAATGGAGAATGCAAGACATGCATAATAAATACTGGTTATCCTACTTACAATCTCATCTCCATTTTCTTCTATACACAGTCTCTTAAAAGTGGATAGGAATTTAACCTCTAAACAAGTGAAAAACAAAGCACGCTCCCTGTATCACTAATGGATGAGACTCATGCCCATTCTAACAGCAGCCAACTAAATCTACAGAAGAAAAGAATCCATTTAGTGATTTTAAATAACAGGACTTCCCCTCATTCAGGAAGTCCTTAAACTGCAAGTTTTTGAAGGCTAGAATGTTTTTCTGGGGAACTCTCATTATGTTGTTCTTAAACTCTTCTTTATTGTATCAGGTTTTGATCTCAATTTACATATGATTTTGAGCATGTATCTGCCATAAAAATAAATATTACTTCTCATAATTGAGCAGTAGATGCCTGTTACAGAGAACAAGCACAAGTATGTCCTCTCTCCGTACAGTTGCCTTAAAGCATGGAATACATTCAGAATAGTCAAATCCACGAAGTACATTAGACAACACATGAGACAATAATAGAATTATTGAGGCTGACAGATTAGATAGAGGTTAAAGTCAAGTCATAGAATCATAGAATAGAATCATAGAATGGTTAGAGCTGGAAGGGACCTTAAAGATCATCTAGTTCCA